>LR812536.1:61184611-61459611 GCA_903798195.1 Danio kyathit | reverse complement strand
AGTAGCCTAGGCCTAATCAACATTGTGTTAAACAAATAAAGTATCTAAATAGCCTAAATGAAAAGTGATTTTCAAAAACACTTTTGGCTCCTAATTATCATATAAGTTAGCTATTCTAGTTTTTAGTAGCCTGTCAGTATGAATATTAAAAAATGTAAATATACACAGCAACGCAGCAGTGTTGCTAATATCATATTATGTGCTCCGAAATTAAATGTACAGAATCAGAAGGTAATAATAATTCTAAAAAGCTGCTAATGATACGAGAAATAACAATTTGCACCAACGTAAACAAACCTTGATCACACTGAAGTGAATTCCTACCACCTACGTCACGCTCATGGCTTTCCCTCATAGGTTACTTAAAACGCGGTCACGTGATCTTACGCTCTCTCGCTACAGTCGGTCGGTGCACTCGCTAGTAACTGAAGCAGGACAGTAGTTTACTCTGCAAACAGTGAAGTACTCAGTGTTTACGAACATTCACCTCGTTGTTTTCAACAGAGAGTCATTGTTTTCGTGTGTAAATAGAGCTCCTTGATAGCCGAGATACCGCAGTACCTCAGACGGGATGGTTTGCTTTGTTACATATTAGAAGCGGATTGATCACAGGTAACGTTGTTTTTACTAACGTTATACCTTTGCTTCCTGTACGTTTGTGTTGTGTTGACAAAAGGGTTGTGTGTACATTCAGTATGTGACAACTATGAAAGTGTGTTTTTTTAGATGTACAGTACACTTACGATAACAAAAATAGACTAGGGTTGTGTGTCAAACCCTAACGAGTTGCCTTTCTAGGCAGCATTACATAGGCGCGTCCTGAAGACGCTAACGTTATATTATCTGGGTTACCAGCACACTAAAGGTCAAAGATTCAGTTTATCAGTCAATTTAAAAACGATACTACAGTATGCCAGTGTTGAAGAAGTGCGTCTGTAATGTTTGAGTACATCTCCAAACCGAAACTGATCAGGTTCAGATGTTCAGAACTATTCTTTCCATAATGTGACAATGATATTTTTATTATAGCATATTCACTTTCATCCAAAGACACTTGTTAACAATTTATTTAACAAGTTTCAAACTTCTTTGTCTTTATTAACCCTTATATAATTGTATATAAGGGTTATAATACATTGTTTTAAAACGTAAAAGCCTATTTAGACAAATTAATTTTAAAAATGCATTTGTTTAGAATCATATTTACTATATTATTTATGATTTATAATGTATAGATTGATTCAGAAAGATTCTCGCATTATTTATATGTTCTCTGAAAAATTGTTTATTGAGCTGTAAATAATACACACAATACAATAATAAATAATACAAAGACTTAATTGTGTTTTAGATTAAAATACTACTTTTGCCTTTCTACTTCAAAACTTCAAACAAATCTTATAGATTTTCTGACCGTAGCAGGCCTGCATATACCTATAGATTCCAATAATATGTCTAAATGTTTTTTTAAATCAAAACTAAAACTGCAATGCAATAAAATTGTACATTTATTTTGCAAAAAGTAAACACCACTTGCTTCATACTAGTAAATCTTAAAATATGAGCTTAATTCTTACCTTTACTTGATTTAAAAATTAGTTAAAGATTTTGATATTTGATTCTAAGTTATTCCTTCTTTATTACAATGATATTTTCATGATGGCGTCTTCAATTGTATCAAAAGCCACTTGTTAACAATTTATTTAACAAGTTTCAAACCTTGTTTAAAAATGTCAAACGTATTTATCCTTACAAAACTTTTATTTAAAAAGCTTAAATATTTAAAAAAATTAAATAAATGAGAACTTATTTGGACAAATAAAAATAAAATGTCAGTGTTTAGAATCATATTTGATACATAATTTATGACTAATGCTGTATAGACTGATGCAGAATGATTCTGAAGCTCACATTATTTCTCTGTTTTCTGAAAATTAATTTATTGAGGTTTCGCTGTAAATAATACATAGTACAATAATGAATAATCAAATCACTTTTATTGTGCTATGATGAGTGAAAAGTTTAGAATAATACAAAGACTTAATCGTGTTTTAGTGCCCTAGACTTATTTTTGCTGTTTATTCTGATGAATTCCTCACCCAACGAGCACAGACACATTAATGAAGCTTCCCCTGAGCACTTTTTGTTTGATTTCGGATTTTTATACTACTTTCTTTTTTCTACTTCAAAATTTCATACAAATCATATTGATTTTATGACCGTAGCAGACCTGAATATACCTACAGATTCCAATAATGTCTAAATTATTTTTTTTAATCAAAACTACAATGCAATAAACTAATAAACACCAGTTGCTTCATACTAATACAAATTTAAATATGAACTTAGTTTTTTTGTTTGCTTCAGTAAAAGATTTCACTAATTTGATTCGAACTAAGTTATTCTTTTATGCTACAATAATATTTTTATGATGGCGTCTCTAATTTTATCAAAAGCCACTTGTTAACAGTTTATTTAACAAGTTTCAAGCTTTAAAAAGCTTAAATCTTTTTTTTTAAAAGTTTAAAACGGAAAAAGCTTATTTGGACAAATTAATAAATAATGTAAGTGTTTAGAATCATATTTGATGTATAATTTATGACTCTAAAGTATAGACTGATGCAGAAAGATTCTGAAGCTCACACTGACTATGTTTTCTGAAAATGTATTTATTGAGGTTTTGAGGTAAATAATACACTGAATCATGTTTTATATGAAAATGCTACTTTTACCTTTCTACTTCAAAATTTCATACAAATCATGTAGACCATTTTGAGGCATGTAAACAGTAATGTAATATATATAATGGTCCTAATATATTTCCTGTTTTTTTTTTTTTTCCCGTAGCTTCAGGAATTTCAAAAAGATCTGCATATTATAAGTGATGTTATGATAGCTGTTTTAACGTTAAGTTATTATTAAATTGTCTCTTTTTACAGTTATGAAATAGTTTGACAACAAGCAGGAAATGTTCATAGGTCAATAGTATCACCACATTGAAATGGTCTATAGAACTCATAATGCAATGCAGTAAAAGTATTTATTTTTTATTACAAAAAGTAAACATGAGCTGCTTCATACTAGTAAATCTTGAAATATTAATAATATGAACTTAATTCTTATATTTACTTGATTAAAAATCAGTGAAAGAAAAATTTCACATTAGAAAAAACCTATTTGTGATTTGTGAAAGAATATTTTGACGCTAAAATATAATGTGTGTTTTTAATCGACGGATTATTATTCATTATAATTAATTACTAATTATTTTTTATATATAAATTATTATTGTTATTGAATTTATCATTTTTATTTATTTATTTATTTTTTATTTCAATTTTTTTTTGTGTACTTGATGTTAAGGTGTTTATTGTTATTATTTTTAAGTGTGTCATTCTTGTTATATGTGAAGCACCACACGTCAGAATGAATTACCCCAAGGGGATTAATAAAACTTTAACTTAAATGATATTAGAGAACATTTTTATTCAGGAAATATTTTAAAGGAAATGTTTATAAAGGATGGATTTCTGGAGGAATTTCAGAATATTTATCATTAATCAAAGATTGTATATGACTCTTTTTAGTGTTGTTTGTTATTTGTATGTTGTTTGCACAATGAATGTTTATTAAGAAACCGATATGATTGCACGTTATATATTGTATATTTAATATAGGTTTTGCCATGAATGTAGCCAATGCTGCTGATATGGCAATAATAAAACATAAATAAATCCACACACAAACCAAAGTCAACTGCAAAACTAGGGATGCACCGATCCCGATACTTGGATCGGATATCGGTTCGATATCGCATATTTTTGCTGGATCGGGTATCGGCCTGCTGGTACCGATCCAAATCCGATCTTGCGCGTGCGCTGTATTTTGTGTAATTTATAAGCCAACAAAAGCCACGAAGGAAGCCTATTATAAAGCACTAGAAAGTTGACAAGCAGACCTACTATATCATAAATGTTTTGAAGCCATTCTATAGTGTAATGTGAAGTACAGATGAATATTCACGTGGTTAAATTCATGTTCACTTCAGCACTTCCCGCCGCTGCGCCTGTCAATCCATCTCCATTCATTCACAATTCAAGCTGCGTGTCGCGTTCATGACAGCACGAAAAACTTTCTCCAAGACTATTTGTTCTTGTTAGTTTAAATAATCAGTGTGGAAATGCATTTAGTTTAGCATTAAATGGGTTCATTTTGACCTGAAACATGGAGATCATTGCTGTTTCTAAATCACGCGCAGTGTCTGTTAGATCAGCAGATCGCATTCACAACACTGGAGTAGGGTTAGCCAGCCTATTATCTCCGCTTCACACACAAAGTAGGCCTACCTGAAACTTTAAATTAGAAAAGGCTCAATTATCATTGGACATCCTCAACGCACTGATTTCTCCCCTTTGTGCTGCTGTTTTGGAAGTGTCCGTATACCGGAGGGCTGCGCGCTGTCTCAGTGATGCAAGCGCTTCATTCAGGCACCGGCTGCGCAGACGCGACATGCGCCGCTCCGTAAGATTATTCTTATAATAGGCTAAGTTTATGTTATTATGTTCCTTCCGCGAATGTTTGCTCCTTCTTATGTTTGTGCCGCGAAAAGTTTGTAAAGCCTGGCTCATTGTGGTTTAGTTGATTAAATTATTAAAAGTGAAAATGATGGCCCGGGGGGCATGTGAATTGTCATTAACAGAAAAGTATTTAGCCTAATATAGGCTACTCTGAAACTGTGAATATTTCGCTGTAATTTTATATATATATATATATATTAACATTTTATTTTACAGACCAGTTTGTCAGATTGTGCACTAAAGCATATAAGCGGACCTTGTTTTGAACTTCACATCAAATATTCTTGTTTATTTTGTAGCCTAGATAACTGACCAACAAAACTACATTAAACAAAACCAACAAATTATACCAAACGAAATTCGTTTAAAAAAGATAAATTTTCAGACAAAATATTATTGTACTGACATGCTTTCAGTTTCTCCATCTCACGCGGCGAGTTTAGGCGTGGGAATGTTTATTAAGTAAAACTGGCCTCAGACGGTTTAGTTTAGTCTGCTTCAAACCTGCAGGAAAATATCATGCTTTGCTAAAAGGCCGATTGTTTTACCAATGATTAGGGTCAATAGTGGTAGCCTACAGATCTCAAAGAAAAATCTGAATATTAAAAAGGAAACATAGGCTGGACCACATCAGATCAACGTCATAATGAATGCTCAAATAATGTAGTCCATAGTTTATAGCAAGCATCATATTTAGTTAAATTGTGCCATCTGTCGTCTACAGTAGCCCTATAGGTCTGTTATTTTTACTGAAGAAGATATATTATTTGAGTTAATCAGCAGAACTATAGAAACCATATTATGTTAAAAAAAAAATAATAATAATAAACAGCACAATATCGGGATCGGATCGGTATCGGTCGATACTCAGAATTTTAGTATCGAGATCGGATCGGTTTCAAAAAAATGGTATCGGTGCATCCCTATGCAAAACTCTAAACTGTCAGTCAGACGACTGAATGCAGTAGATTGTGTGCATGCAACAGGTTTGTTCAGTAAAGATTTGATCATGTTGATATGCATGCCGCGACTTGTTTTTCTATCATGTTTTTTTTTTAAATTCATGCATTAAATATGAATGATACAGTAGGGTTAACCATACTAAAATGGATTGAACACAATGCAGCCATTCATTCACACGATAAATGAAAGTTCAATGTCTTGCGCTTCCTCCAGAAAGCACCATAACTATCACGTTATTGTCAGGACGCCTGTCATGTGACTCTCAGAAACCTGCTTAGCATCTGCATTTCTTCATTCTTCCTCCATCTTCAAAAACACTTCCACTTTTAGGTCAGATGACTTGCCAGAACGCATGTGAGAGATTTGCCAAGCTCATCAAGACCTCAGTCACCAGGTTGTTGGCCACTAATGCTGACGTCTGGCTCTTTTTAGATAATGAGCAGGCAAATAGGGCCTGTGTCTATAGAAATGCTGGACACATGAGGGAACAATGAATGGCGGCATACATGAATGTGCACAAATGTTTACCACCCAGTCTACATGCTACATGAACACCGCTAAACTGACTCTTGTGTTTTTTTAGGATTGCCTTTTTTTTTTCTTCTGAATATGCTGGTGACTTTTGACAGAATGAAGTCTGAAACACCATACGAAAAGGTAGGTTATACACTAGTAATCAAACGTGTGGATTCATGATGATTTATTTATGTTTTAAAAGACAATTCTGCTCATCGAAGCAGCATTTATTTGATCAAAAATACAGAAAAATGCTGTTAAATTAAATAGCTGATTTATTGTTGAATGTAGTTTCAAATTTAATTTTTTATTTCATAAAAAATGTATTCCTGTGATTCAAAGCTGAATTGTCTTCATGATTACTTCAGTCGTGAGTGTCACATGATCCTTCAGAAGTCAGTGTAATATGATTTGCTATTCTGTTATGATCCATTATTATCGATACAATATCACTAATAATGATTTGTAAATTGATCAGTGCTGAAAATGATCTTGCTTCATAATATTGTAGAAACTGTGATACGTTTACTTGTTTGCTAAATATATTTATTAACATTTTGTGCAGATACAATATCATATACATACAAAAATAAGTAACACACTGTTCTGCTTTTTCCCAACCAATAAATAATGACCATAAAAACTATGTAATTATTTAATAACAGTAAATGTAAAAAAAATAAATAATAATAATAATACTACAAGGCTTTATTCCTCTTCTGCTTCAAGATCAATAGTGTCAATAGAATTCAACAAAGGTTTCCATGTTTTGTAAAAAGATTTTAAAGACCCTCTTAATGAAAACCTAATTTTTTCCAGCTTTAAACACACAAAACAATTATTTAATCCATCTGTTGTTTGAAGGTGGAGATGTTTGTTTCCACTTAAGGAGAATAAGCCTCCTAGCCAATAATGTGGTGAAAGAATACATTTTACTTTTAGGATTCTTTGATAAAAGTTCCAAATATTTTTTCTACGTCATAAATGTATTTACTTTGACGCTTTAACAATTTGTTGCGATTAATAAAATTAAATGCATTTTTAATGGTACTGAGAAGGATATGTAAATGGTAATGTAATGATAATAATAAAATGTAATGATAATGAATGATATTGTATCGTTTTCCTAAACTGACAACAACAACAGCAATAATAATAATAATATAGTTTCTTCTTGAGCAGATCATGATACTACAATATTTAAAGGATTATGTGACACTGAAGACTACTTGTGCTTAAAATACAGCCTTAAACCATAGGAATTTGAAATCCCAATTTTATTTTTGTACCCTTACCCCTTCCCCTTGACCCTTAATTGAAGGGAAAGGGCTTCAAAATGTACCCCTAAGAAATGGGACAGCACTACAGCACCTGCACACGTCATCATTTGTCATCGCGATCTCTTGCTTCATATGAGATCAGACGATCACCACTGCTGTAGTTATTCCAGTTGTGTTATTTTTTGGTATTTGTCTTCAGGAAATCACTGAAGGCATATATTATGTTATCATAACGATATAATGTGGCAATAAGATCGTAACTATACTGCGCATTTACACAGTAGCCATAATAATCTATAAACACACCAAAAACAACATTAACATTATAGCAGACATTGTAAAAAGTCATTCCCAGCTACTAGACTTTTCTGACAGGGTATTCAAGTGTCATCGAGTGTCAGAATGTTGTGGTGCAATACAGGAGTTATTATTATGGATTATAGATAGTGAAATTTAGCGGTTTTTATTTTAGCGTTTTTTTTCTAAAGCATGAGGGTAAAACATGAACGCGGTTATGAATATATTTAAGCATATGCTTGTTTGTTGTAAAAATTCGTTATAATGACAAAAAATATTAATTTGTGGATCTCCTTCCGTGCAGCTATACTGCCGTTGTGCCTGGTGTATTCTGGGAAATTTTCTTACCCCTTGGTTTCAAATGTGGTCCTGAAAAATCTCTGTTCGAAGGGCTATTTACCCCTTCCCCTTAGCCCTGCGCCTTTAAGCTAAAGAGAATTTGGGCACCCCTACCCCTTTACGGGAACGTGCAAAACAAGGGGTAAGGGGTAGAATTGGTATTGGGCCTAAACAATACCATTTTAAACTACATTCAAGAAAATAACTGTTATTTAATAGTGCAATAATTACATTAATAAATAAATGCAGCCATTGTGAGCAAAATTATATTTTTATTTAAAAAAAATCTTAGGAATCGCATCATTCAGTTCAGTGACCTCTAACGGACATTTCATGAGTTATCAGACCTTATCAGTTATCAGATACATTTGGCCTAGACAAGCAGGATTTTCACAGATACTTGCAAGTTAGAGATTACTCTAATAAAAAAAAATTATATTAAATTTAAGGATGATTATAATTTGATCACAGTATTTTCTGATGCATACATAAAAGAAGAAAACAAAAAACTGGTCTCTAAATTATATGAATGCATACAAAACAGTAAGACTCATTCATCAAATTACATAAAACAAAAGTGGGAGAAAGAGTCAAACCAACAAATAACAGAGAAAGAATGGACAGATATGTGTCACACATGCTAAAAACACAAACTCGAGAGTTTGGATGGAAAAATCTGATGAGGTTCTTCATAACTCCTAAACTGTCTGCATTGCGTACAGGTGTTGAAAGTTTGGGCTCTTGTTGGAGACAATGTGGAACCTCAATGGTACAATACAGACCTTCTGGTATGAAATAGCGACTGAAATAAAAAAGATAACAGGAGAAGAATTAGACTACTCATTTATTACATTATACCTCGGGAAAATACCAGAAATTATTCCAACTATTGATTCAAATCCTTTTGGTAAGTAGCAGAAAAGCCATAACTCGAAAATGGTTTCAGGCTGATCCTCCAACAAGGGCTCAATGGATAGGAATTGTAAAGCAGATACACTGTATGGAGAGACTGACTTTTAACCTAAGACTTGATTTAAAAAAGTGCAACAAGTACTGGTAAAAATGGACTGAGTATGTCATTATAAACAATTTGTGATAATGTACCTCAAATGTATTATGACTAGGCATGGGACGATAATCGTTTTCAAGGTATACCGCGGTTTGGAAAAGTCAAGGTTTTAAAACCGCCAAAATTTTCTGTAATACCATTCCTAAGGTATGTGTAAGATTTTTTATTTACGTTTTTTAGGACAACAGTATCTCCAGCAGAAAAGATTTTTAAAGATGCCATTTTAAATTGTGAAGAAATCTGTGTTTTAGAAACTAATGAAGACCGCAGTCAAAGTCAAAGATTAATTAGAATTATTTAGTCTGACATGTTTACTGCTCCAAAATATTATAAATATTTCTCAGAAATGAATTTTGTTCAAAGGGGAAAAAATTTGTTGTTTTTTACCCAGACATTTAAAAAATATATATTTTAGAGCAGTGATCACAATACCGTGATATTTTTATCCAAGGTTATCATACCGTCAGAATCTTATACCAGCCCATGCCTAATTATGACTTGATTTTGTAACCCATATGACAACCGCTTTGTTCTTTGTTTTTATTTATTTTTTCCTCTTCTGTCATTTTTTTTCTCTTCAAAATAAATTTTTTTCAAAAAGCTAAAAAAAATAAATAAAAAAATCTTACTAATTCCAAATTTTGGACTGCTAGTGTAAATTCAACAAGTATTGATTTCTTCATTTAAATGATTTAGAGTTGTGATTTCATGCTGTTTAAATTAATGCATTGTTTGAGAATCATGCACAGAAATTTACAAATCGATGTGCAAAATATCTGTTTGATTATCCATGATTGTTTTTTCTTTAACGTTTTGCTTAAGATGGTTGATGTGGAGCTGAGCAGAGGAGAAGGACATCACGGCTCACAAAAGGTATTAAAGGGCACCTTTTTTACTCCTTTTACAAGATGTAAGATAAGCCTTTGGTGTCTCCAGAATGTGCCTGTAAAGTTTCAGCTTTCAGCAATGTTGACTACTGTATCTCCTCTGTATTAAGTATTACAGGTGTCTGATCATCCTCACCTGTATAACCACAGTCTTGTTGATCCTCCTGTCACTCCAAACGCTGCTTGTTCCAATGGCCAAATCCTCCTCCAAATCACCTGTACAGCAGGAGCGTGTGCTAATCAGAGAAACCTGCGCAGACCCCTGCAGGTACAGTACAGTTGTCCACCTGACCATTTATTACACTACCCTGTGTCATATTTACTCAAATCCAGCACTTGTTTCTTACAAACCATGGTATGCTGAGTCCAATAATTGTGTGATCTATAGGATTGTTTTAGTGGAGAGCATCCCTGAGGGTGTGGTGTTTAACTCCTCTGTCCATCAGTCCATTTATGATGCCTGGCTGAACCTCATATCTGCTACTCAGTCCAGTCTGGACATCGCCTCCTTCTACTGGACTCTCACCAACTCTGACACACACACACAAGAGCCCACCGCTAATCAGGTCTGATGGGAGGTTCTCTGAATTATTACTGAATAATACACAGCATTAGTGACTTACCCAAGTGATGCGTTCGTCCAACAGGGGCAGCAGATTCTGAAGAAATTAGGGCAGCTCTCAAGCAAAGCGTATGTTCGAATTGCTGTCGATAAACCAGCAGATAAAAAACCTATGGAGGACATTAACTTTCTGAGCTATCACGGTAAGTCTATGTGTGACATTGTGTTATTTAATGGGCAGATAAAAATAACAGTACATAGCAATAAATGATAACACTTTATATTAGCGTTCCATTAGTTATTATAACAGTATTTAATAAATTACAGATTTATTACAGTAGTTATTCATCTTTGATAATATTAATGTATACTTTTTGCTTCTAACAAATGATTAACTAAGACTTTTTGCTCATTTAACTCCTAATTTGCTGCTTATTAATAGTTATTTTGGTAGTAGTTGGGTTTGGGTATTAGGTAGGATTAGGGATGTAGAATAAGATCATACTTTATAAGTACTTTTTTATTATTATTTATTATTCATAGACAGGTAATAACTAGGCCCACACGGAATCTGCGTGCGCGGATTTTTAGCCCATTATTGAGTCTATTTATTTAGTTGTGTGTAAATGTGTGTAAATTTACATTTATTCAGTTTTTAAATGAATTTCAGTAATATTACTCACTAAATATTCATATGACTTACTTCCAATACAGTTTTTTGTAAAGTAATAATGTCTGTCTTTTTAGTAGATATATGGTGGATATACAGTTGACACCAGAAGTTTACATACACTGTATAAAAAAGCACATAACCATTTTTTAAAAATGTCAGATGTTAATGTGACTAAACTTTTTCTCTTTTAGGTAAGTTAGGATAATCTAATTTGTTTCTGTTATGCTGAATAGCAGAATAATGAGAGAGATCTTTTGTTGAGAAGTTGTTATAACTTTTCTTGAAAGTCAAGTTTACATACAATAAGATTATTATGCCTCTGAAAAAGCTCAGATGATGGTGTCAAGGTTTTGGAAGTTTCTGATTGGCTAATTGACAACATTTGAGTTAATTGGAGGCACAACTGTAGAATAGTATTTAAGGAAAACCTCAAACACACTGCTTCCTTGTGTGACAACATGGGAAAATCAACAAGCCAGAATCAACAAAAAAGCCAGATTACAATTTGCTAAATTACACTGGAAAAAAGAATAATGTTTGTAGACATGTCCTGTGGTCTGATGGAGCTAAGATGGAACTGTTTGGCCAAAATGACCAGTGTTACATTTGGAGGACAAAGGGGAAAGCTTACAAGCCTAGAAACACCATCCCAACTGTGAAGTATGGGGCGGCAGCATCATGTGGGGCTGTTTTGCTGCAGGAGGGACTGGTCCACTTCACAGCATAGATGGCATCATGAAGAAAGAACATTATGTAGAAATACTGAAGCAACATCTCAAGACATCAGCCAGGAAATTAAAACTTGGCCACAAATGGGTCTTCCAAACAGACCATGACCCTAAGCATACTGCCAAATTAGTTAAAATGTGCTTTAAGGACAACAGAGTGAATGTTTTGGAGTGGCCATCACAAAGCCCTGAACTCAATCTTATAGAAAATTTGTGGGCAGACTTGAAAAAGCTTGTGCGAGCAGGACAGCCTACAAATTTGACTCAGTTACACCAATTCTGTCAGGAGGAATGGGCCAAAATGTCTGCAAACTATTGTGAGAAGCTTGTGGAAGGATACCCAAAACATTTGACCAAAGTTATACAGTTTAAAAGCAAAGCTAAAAAAATACCAAGGAAATGTGTGTAAACTTTGACTGTCTAGAAATTATTAAAAAATTCTCAAAAATAATTCTCTCATTATTCTGGTATTTAGCAAATGAAAATGATTTAGGTAATCCTAACGGACCTAAAATAGTAAACGTTTAGTATGATTTACCATCAGACATTTTTTTAATTATTATTATGTTCCTTTTTTTAGTGTGTGTAAACTTCTGGTTTCAACTGTATTATAAGAGACTTTCTTCGTTTACCAAATAAATGGATCTAATAGGATTTGCATTGTATTTTTTTTATTTAACATATTAAGTTTTTAGTTATGATACACCCAAAATCATTCCACAATCCGCAGATTTTTTACAATATTCTGCGCAGAAATAGCAAAAAATGTCCGCAGATTCTGTCTGGCCCTAGTAATAACACCGTATTTATTATTACCAGCCTCAAACTATGCCACTTATTTTGATGCTTATTAATAATAATACATTTATTATGTACTAATAAACAGCTATTTTAATAATAGGGAGATAATAAACCACTGGTTAATAGTGAGAATTGGCACCTAAACCAAAGTGTTACAAATAGTTCATGTTAATTCACAGTGCATTAACTAAAGTTAACAAGCACAACTATGTATTTTAATAATGCATTAGTAAATGTTGAACTATGATTAATAAATACTGTACAACAATTATTGTTCATGTTATTAAATACATTAATAGAACCTTATTGTAAAGTGTCACTGTGTACTTATGCATATACACACTCAACAGCCTAGTATATGAATACCATTGAGTGCATAAAGTGTCTAACATTACACACTTATTTTTAACGGTTGAATAGGTGTATCATTTTAACATTTAAAGTGCACTTATTCTTTTATAAATAAAAAGAATATTTCAGCATGAATTCACTTCTTATGCACTATTTTACGCCATTTTGTAGTATATAATTAGAAGTTTGCGATTTGGGATGCACCTTATAATTAAAAAAAAAAAAAAAACACCCTCAGAATGGCATATGAATGATGTTTTGCTTCCCACAGGAGCTGATGTGCGGATGGTAAACATGCGAGAGCTGACAACAGGTGTGCTGCATACCAAGTTCTGGATCGTGGATAAGAAGCACATTTACATAGGAAGCGCAAATATGGACTGGAGGTCACTAACACAGGTCAGTCATGTTTTTTTTTCATCACTTGTGCTTCAGTTAATTCCTATAACCTGGGGAAGGTTACAGAAAAAGTTCTGCTGCTCTGAAAGTTCCAATGAGGACAGTGACCTCCATCATCTGTAAGAGGATGATGTTTGGAACCACCAGGACTCTTCCTAGAGCTGGCCCCCCATCTAAGCTGAGTGATCGGGGGAGAAGGGCCTTCGTCAGGGAAGTGATCAATAACCCGATGGTCACTCTGTCTGAGCTCCGGCATTCTTCTGCGGAGAGAGGAGAACTTTACAGAAGGACAACCATCTGTGCAGCAATCCAAAACTTTGTCATCAGAATAATTCTTAAATATATTAAAACAAAAACAATTATGTGAAATTGTAATAGTTTCACTGTATTACTGTAGTTGCAATCAAAGATACTTGAGTATACTTTAGCACTGTAGTAAACATTCTCCACGTCATAGTGCATGTTGTGTCCGTTTCATGTGCTCAGGTGAAGGAGTTGGGCGCAGTTGTGTACGACTGCAGCTGTCTTGCTGAGGATCTTGGGAAGATCTTTGAGGCTTACTGGTACCTGAATCAGACCAAGACCGTTCCTGCACACTGGCCTGACAAATACTCCACCCTGTATAATAAGGACACACCAATGCAGCTGTCGCTCAACGGGACCAGTGCCAGCGTCTATCTATCAGTAAGATCATCCAGCATAATGACTAAGATTTACTGTAACACTGTCTGTATTCCTGTCAGTGCCTTTGGAGTTTTTTGTGGTTTAAGTTGTTCCTTAATGTGGTGTCATTTACATGAGCAGTTGCAGTTTTCTTTGGTGTTTTGGGGAAGTTAACCCTTGTGTGCAGTCGGGGATGTTTTCATCCACTCTGGGGCGATTTTTGAGTCTATATTTGGCCACAATTTTCACTGTTTCAGCAAATGGAATGATTTTTGGTGATAAATCTTATTTTGACATATATTTTGGGAAAAAAAAGCTTTGATAATTTCTAATAACTCAACAATGACTTTTTTTATTTGCAAAGCCAGTTTTACCTGTTGGGAAGAGGTCAAATTTGTTATTTTTACATCAGCTGCAATGGAAAACAGCATAGTTTCTGGCTTTTATATGGAATATAGTATGTGTGTGTGTGTGTGTGTGTGAGAGAGAGAGAACTTTACACACTTATGTCTGAGAAAATCAAAATAAGCAACTCCGCTCTCAGAACATAGTAAACATAGTAAGTATATTTATGCACACATTATAATCTGCTGTTTATACTGCATAGAACTCCATATAAAAGCCAGAAACCTTTTTGCACAGGCCTATCAAAAGGGTTAATGGTGCCAATTAATGATCAACAGTAAAAATGACTTCTTTTACCTCTTCAAAACCACCATCATGCATGATTATATGGTGTAATGGCTTTGCAATCCAATAAAATTCTTATAATGGAAGTCATTGGGGTAAAAGCAGCCACTAACATAATGAAAGGGTCGTCGATTTGAGCAATACACAAGGGTTAATAAGCAGTGTGTTTCTCCATCACAGAGCTCTCCTCCTTCGCTGTGTGCTGAAGGCCGGACTCCAGATCTTCAGTCTATCCTCAGTGTGATCGCTAATGCTCAGCAGTTTGTCTACATTGCTGTGATGAACTATCTGCCCACTATGGAGTTCTCCAGAAGCAAGAGGTCTGTGATTTTACTCTCCACATCTTCAGCATTAAAGCATATATCTGAGCACAGTTGAAGTCCAAATTATTAGTCTTCTTGTTCATTTTAAATTCTTTTACATTTTTCCCCCAAGTTGTGTTTAATGAAGAGAATTTGTTGTAGAGTTTAATGGAGGGAACTTTTATCTTTGCCATGATGACAGTACATAATATTTGACTAGATATTTTTGTAGATACTAGTATTCAGCTTAAAGTGACATTTAAATTTCTTAACTAGGTTAATTAGGCAAGTTAGGGTAATTAGACAGATCATGGACCCTTTTCACAAGCCTGTTAGGACGCGTTTAACGTTCATCAGCATCTTAAATCCTTGAAAATTTTTAATATTTAGATTTAGTTTTTTAATGTATGAACATTTTTATGTATTTATGTGTGTATTGTATCATCTTCGCTTCAAATTACAAAAAACGAATTACCGCTTGTGTGAGGTGTTTCTAATGCAGCATCTATGGGGGCAGGACAGTAAATTTGACATTATTCTCTCCTCTGGCTGTCGCTTTCAGCACAATTTTTTTCCTTTTTCTGAAAGTCTTTATAACACACTGTGTAGTTTTTACTTTTATTATTTGAGCAAATAGGATTGTAAAAAAATGATTTGTTGTATTCTCCCATTCACTGCGCTCTAAGTTTTCCCAACTATGACGACTTCCGCTACTGAGAAACCCGGAAATGTGAAAAGGGTCTATTGCATAACAATGGTTTGTTCTGTAGACAATCGAAAACAAAATTAGCTTAAAGCGGCTAATAATATTGACCTTAAAATGGTTTTAAAAAATTAAAAACTGCTTTTATTCTAGCCGAAATAAAACAAGACTTTCTCCAGAAGAAAAAATATTATCAGACATACTGTGAAAATTTCCTTGCTCATCATTGCTTAAACATCATTTATAATAATAATAATAATAAAAAAAATGATTTTTTTTAAATCACAGGAGGGCTACTAATTTTGACTTCAATTGTATGTGACCTTGGTCCGCAAAACTTAAAGGGACAGTCCACCTGAAAATGAATCCACTTGTTCCAAACCTGTTTGAGTTTATTTTTTTGTGTTGAACACAAAGGAGGATATAATGGGGAATGTTTTTATTTTTAAACCCATTGACTTCCATAGTATTTTAGCTATGGATGTCAATTGTTTACAAAGCCTTTTTTTTTTTTTTTTTTTGGAAAAATATTCTTGTTTTGTGTAGAACTTTCAATTTAACTATATTCATAAAAGTTTAGAACTTCTTGAGTGTGAGTGGTATGCTAAATGGTGATAAAATGTCATTTTTGGGTGAACTATCCCTTTAAGTTGCATGGCTGTATTTGTAGGAATAGCCAACAATATATTGCATTGAGTCAAAATGATGGATTTCTCTTTTTATGCCAAAAATCATTAGAATATTATGCAAATATCATGTTCTATGAAGACATTGTGTACATTTCCTATTGTAAATATATAAAAATATGCATTGCTAAGAACTTAATTTGTACCTCTTTAAAGGCGATTTACTCAATACTCAGATTTTTTTTTTTTTTTGACCCCTCAGATTCCAAACTTTTAAATTGTTGCATCTAAGCTAAATATTACCCTATCACAGTAAACAACAAATGGAAAGCTTATTCATATTATTTTAGATGATGTATAAATCTCACAAGTGTGTGTGTGTATGTGTCATGATTATTTTAGGGATTAAATAATGAGGATGGCAGCTAATAACTTTTTTCCCTCTGGTCCAAACAAAAAGGTTTTCTTGCACGCAAGGGCATATTTACACCTGGTACGTTTTTGTCATTGGTTTGGTTTGTTTTGCATAGATGAACACAGTAATTCCAGTAAAAAAGGTCTCCTGAATGAGGTGATCTGGCATAATTTTTTAATGCAATCTGATGTCATTAGTTGGGTTGATATAATAATTGCAGTGGGGGCCCCCATAGTCCAAAATGTATGTGGATTAAAATATATATCATTTCATTATTGTTAGACGTTTTAAGGTACAGCAGTAAAATGGTCTTAAATTGCAATCACACTTTAGGGCAAAATCCATTCGTTATAGGAATCTACATAATCTTTAGTTTTGCTTGAGGTTCAGGAAGTTCACCATGCTAATTTACATTGTAATTAAAACTGGTCATGCAAATTCACCACGCTCACAGACAGAAAGTTGCCCAGTTTGAACGTGATTCTTGAGTGAAACATTTACCTTCCATGGAGTATTCTGTTTGTGGGCATACTTAAGCTTTAAAAGCATGCCCAAACTTAAAGGGATAGTTCAACCAAAAACATGGGAATGTTAGAAAGCCATTGACTTACATAATATTTTTGGTTCCTAATCTGGAGTCTATACATTCTTCAAAATATTTTCTTTTGTGTTCAACAGGATAAAGAAACTCAATGATTTTGAAACCTCTCATGAATTATGGCTGACACTGTTGAGATCCTAAAACGCAGATGTTTCGAAACACCCATAACCTCGCTAGATCCCACTGTACATGCACGCATTCGTTATAAAACCTCGCAGGACATTAATTTGGACAACTATTTTTTATTTTGGATATTTTAAAGTGTTCACACAAAGAGAACACACATAGTTTGTAAATCAGCGGACTTGTGCGACTCTGATACAGTGAGAGTCGCAGATGTGAGGCACACGTGAGCTGGTTATTATAACTCTAATCATCGTTACCTTTACATTTGCGTGAAGGTTTGCTTTATACAACTGAGCATGTACTGTAGTCCTAGTTGTCATGCAGGGGTTGAACATTTAAGCCACAATTATGTCTGTATTTAACAATGAGTCCGAAGTAATCAATCAAAGAAAACGGGAAATGCCATTACTTCGATCATTTTAATATGAAGTATTTAATAATAAAATCAAATAATTATAGTATAATGTTTAGGGTGATCTCGCGGCCTACCGGTTGAGAATCACTGGCCTAGTGGACAGTGCACCAGCATATAGTGCAGGTGTTCCGAGTTGTACAAAGATTCAGAAATTGTGATTTGATGTCTTTAATGTTTTTTTATCACCAAAACAAAAATTTTATTCACAAAGGGTTTGTTGTCAACCCATGTTACAACAAAACATTACAAGAACAATAAAAACACAAATTTTAAATGTCTATAGTTGCTTCAACCTAGATTCCTTCATGCACGCCAGACAGGAACACTAACCACTCCAATAAATCACTTGATAATTACTGAATTCGCTTACCGTGCATTCACACGGGGCTTTAACGCCAACGCTTGACGGAGGACGTGTCTGAAGTTGGGGCTGACAAAATCGTCATAGCAGCGTCAGCCAATGAAACAAGTCTGCAATCGGCTAGATCTAGATACGCTAGATCGGATACGCGGCCGGCTGGAAGTGCGATATGTACATCAATTATAGTAGCATTTTTCAATGACACTGTATAACAATAATTAACATTTTTACAGTACTGTGACGGTTGGGTTTAAGGTTGGGGTGGGGGTAGGCATTAAAAAATACAATTTATTGGGTAATTTAATAGATAACAAATAATACTCGGTAGTACAACTACTGTTTTTATGTTACTGTGACGGTTGGGGTGGGGGTAGGCATTAATAAAATACAATAAATGGGAAATTTAATAAATAATATAAGTAATTCTCGTTAACTTTCAGCTGCAACCATATCTGATCTAGCACCAACCCTCTGTAACAGCGCAGACGGACCCACAATTCAGTTCGGCAACGCTTGACGTCACCGATTCAAAGCGATTGGGAAGCGTTGACGCTGACGCCCTGTGTGAATGCGGCATTAACGGTTTCTTTGTTGAAGCTGTTTCAGAGCAATACCTGAAAATGACCACTAGGTGACACTGTAGAGACAGGTTTTGATCTGCTTCCACTCTCTCTGTGTTTCACAAAGCCTCTCTCATGAGTAAATTTGAGTACGTTTTAATTTTTGGTTAGACTAACCCTGATTCGTTTTAATTTTTGTCAGGTACTGGATGGATATTGACACTGAGCTGCGGCGCGTGGCTTATGAGCGCAGGGTTCGTGTGCGTCTGCTGATCAGCTGCTGGGACAGCACCAAACCAATCATGTTCCCTTTCCTGCGCTCCCTCGCTTCCTTACACGACACAAACCAGCTGGACATTCAAGTGGTGAGTGCAGTCACATTTGTAGTAATGTGTGAAAGGTGTCACGATATGGCATACACACCACTATACAGAATTTTTAATTGTATTCACAACAAACAAATACATAGTTGGATGACGCCAGTGTGGAATCATGGGAGTTGAGGTCTTCATTACATCTTATAAGACTCTTGCAGTAATCTGTTCATGGATAAACTAAAGTTCCTGGAGGGCCGCAGCTCTGCAGAATTTAGCTATAACCCTAATTAAACACACCTGACCAAACTAATAGAGTCCTTTAAGCTTGTTTGAAACCTACAGGTAAGTGTGCTGGAGCAGGGTTTGAACCCCTGAACTAAAGTATTCAACCCTTATTTTCATGGTAGTAGAAGCAGCAGTGCTGTTTAATCATACTTGATCCATTTTAGGTTTCTGTTCTAATGCTGCTCTGTGTGGTCTAATAAAACACAGAACATATTAAACATTTTTGGTGTTTCCATGGGAAATGGGAATGGGAAATTGAGGGTTTGTGAAATCATTAGCATGAACACACATCACACACTCTGCCTCACTAGATAAAATCTGATCATTCTTCAAAACATCTGGGTTAATACAAGTACATTAGTCAGCAAAATGTACAGTAGAACACCTTTCTACTGCTTTTTTCGATATTTTAATGAACAAAAACTTACATATTGTGCCTTTTAAAAGATGCATTTCCAAAAAAATACATTTATATTGAGAACTTTTTTTACTTTTCTATTCAATAAAACTTTAAATGTGTTTATTCATAGTTGGTGGTTCATTCCGCTGTGGTGACCCCTGATAAATAAGAGACTAAAGGCTGATTTATACTTCTGCGTCAAGCGCACGCATATGCTCTGGCCGTGGCTGTCTCTGACGTTGACGCGCACCTTAAAAAATGTAACTACATGTCGCCATGATTGGTCGGTTTGGTAGTGCTGACGAGTGTGGGTGGGACAGAGAGCTGCGCGAACTGTTTGGAGCGAGTGTTTACAAGTGTCGAGTCCCGTGAAGAAGCTCCAGATGGAAACTGTTGTTTTGTGTTTTCCTTATGATTAATGTTGTTGCACGTCTGCCGGTTCCCACCTCAAACTGAGCGAGTTTGAGCTACTTCTACATTAAGGTAGCGTTCAGAAAAAAACTAAACACCAGCGATGAAACTCGACACAGAGGAACATAAAAACCTGCTGCCAGCTAGCGTTTTTTAAGTGTTATTGCAGAGCAACACAAACAGCACGCAGAAGTATAAATGCACAACTACGCACAAGGCATGCGCCGTGGGTCACGCTGATCACTCGACGCAGTAGTATAAACCAGGCTTAAACCAAATGAATAAATGTATTTATTTATTCTTTGATGCAAAGCTGAATTTTCAGCATTACTCCAGTCTTAAGTGATCCTTCAGAAATCCTTATTTTTATTCTAAATTTTTAAAAGTTCAACACTAAGGATTTTTTCTACTGGCCGGATCGGGCCAGTGGCTCAGATTTTTACTTGCTCTGCCAAATTTTTCACTGGCCCCACCAAAAAAAAATTAATAGCTATTTCTTAGCCACATATTTTAAATAATGTGTCAAAAGCCAAACATAATTGTGCACATACACTTGTTATTCAGCATAACATTTCTTTAAATACAACTGACAATTTAAAAAAGTACAATTGTGATGAAACTACGATGAAATTTGAAGAAAAAAAAATATATATATATATAAAGCGAAAATGTACACTTTAGTTTTGACACCCACAGACATTGTCACCAAATATAAATCAGAGAGGTAAGCCTTTCTCATACATAGCCTCATTTCAGTTGTCAAGCTTTGTAAAAATCAATCTATTTAATTAATCAATCTAAAAAAAAAAACGTGGCTAGAATTCTGCACTATAGGCTTAAATTATAGAGAGAAATAACAGATGAAGCGAGACTGCAGTCAGATCATGAAGCAGATCAATGTTGACCTTTCTTTCGAGCTGTTAGTGCAGAAATGAACAAAACAACAGGCCTAATACAACATATTATAAGATTAAAATATGGAAAAATGATCAGATGGTAATTTCTGTCAATTTTCCTAACGGATAAACGGCTCTCTGTAATGTTTCAGCATGCTTTCACTTTTGTATTCGACATGAAACGCACATTTACTGGTAGGAATGACATCCTGCCCTACTCAATTCTCTCTTCATATAGCCGTATATGTGCTTATTACACAACCATAATACACTGTAATATAGCCTTTTTCATCAGTTTGTTGGATTGTTTCACTTTCTCACTACAATCGATCCACTCCAGAGTTTGTTTCAATTGAGCCGATACCACCTTATTCAGGTGATCTCAGACCGATTGATTTGGCACAGATCTGAGTATGATTGCAGGATTCACTTATGCCAAATGAACCGTGCTAACTAGGCAAACGAAACAAACGTCTAGGTGTGAAAGCACCCCAAGACTGTATTTGCATGCATTTGACAGACAGTCGCAGCCAAATTAAGCTAGTAACAAGGCAGCACTGGCCTGATAGGGCCAGTAATTATGCTGTCTACTGCCCAGAGAGTCTCACGCTGGCCCAAGGCCATCAGGCAGTCCTTATTGTCGAGTCCTGTTCTGCAGTTATAACAGTTATCATTTTTTCTGAAATCGTTCTGGATTTTTCCAATTATTTATAATATAATTATTTTATTTAAGTTTATAAATGCTTTTCCTCTCACTTTTAATTAATTAATGAATCTCTCTTTTTTTCCCCACACAGAGAATTTTCACAGTGCCTTCAGACGCTCAGCAGAAAAAAATCCCCTATGCCAGAGTGAACCATAACAAGTACATGGTCACAGATCAAGTTGCTTACATAGGTATACCTCGTCTTTTTAAACCTTTTACAGTACCACACAGTCTGTTTGGTTGTTTGCAATCATGTGATTCTGAGGACTTGTAAAATTCAAATGGAGCGCAGGAAGAAAAAAGCTTAACGGAAGACAGAGGAAAGTCCATATTTTTGCAATTTATACCAAATTTCAAACTAGAAATAAATAGAAAATAACCACATATGTTGGACATGATCCATATTTTATGCTGAAGAGCGAGTTTTCCACTGAAGTGAAATATTAGCCTGCAATTTAAGATATACTGTAAGCTACCTACATAAAAAAATAATATAATAACATATAGTAAATACTATTGTGTATTTGAACCATACTATAGTAAATTACTTGATTTAAACTGTTTTAGGTAATCTGTGGTTGCTGTGGGTAAAAAAAGCTATAGTTATAAACAAATGATCAAATACTGTACTATGTAAATGACACACGATCACAATACACTACAGTATTTATCAGTTTACTATAATACTATGCTCAACAAAAAGCTGTAAATATTCATTGTACTATAGGGTGGTTCAAAAATGCTATAGTATTTATGATAAATCAGTGTTTCCTCTAGGATTTTTTCCAGCAGTGGCGGCAGGACTTTTTTTACACAGATCTGCCAACTATTTCAAAGACAAATATTACACGCAGTATTACAAGTCGAGATAGCATTCATGTAATACGAGCATGCGAATCTCTTTGCTTGCGCGCCGATTTCCTCTGTTCGAGCACAGAACTTCTTGCACGCACTCAAATTTACACGTTCAAGTGCAGATCTTCTTGTGCGCTCTCCAGTGATTTCCTCTGTTCGAGCACAGAACTTCTTGCACGCACTCAAATTTACACGTTCAAGTGCAGATCTTCTTGTGCGCTCTCCAGTAAGCGCTGCTGAAGCGCGATTTAGTGCGTTTTCCGACATTAACGCGTCCTGAAGTAAAGTGAAACGGCATTAAACTCCAGCAAGATAAAGTCATTGTATGCAAAGCCACTGACCTTTATCAATAAAGTATACTTATGGAAACTGTGTTCGTCTTAACTGAAAGCTACGCGGTGTTTGCTAGACTCACGCACCTGTCAGTCAGTCTGTCAGAGAGTCAGTCAGCATGTCACCTTGAACAAATAGCGCACAGCACTACTACGGTTACAGAAAAGTTTGCGCGGTTTACCTCTAATATGTTTTGGTGCGATTATAATCCGCTATAAAAAACACGACTAAATGTTTTAAATAAGAAGCTGTAATGTAGCCGTGGCGGGATGAATTTTGGCGTGGCGGCCCGCCACGAATGAATGAATGTAGCGGAAACCTTGTAAATTACTATCCATATTTTATGCTGAAGAGCGAGTTTTCCACTGAAGTGAAATATTAGCCTGCAATTTAAGATATACTGTAAGCTACCTACATAAAAAAATACTATAATAACTTATAGTAAATACTATAGTGTATTTGAACCATACTATAGTAAATTACTTGATTTAAACTGTTTTAGGTAATCTGTGGTTGCTGTGGGTAAAAAAAGCTATAGTTATAAACAAATGATCAAATACTGTACTATGTAAATGACACACGATCACAATACACTACAGTATTTATCAGTTTACTATAATACTATGCTCAACAAAAGCTGTAAATATTCATTGTACTATAGGGTGGTTCAAAAATGCTATAGTATTTATGATAAATTACTATAGTGTTTTTTCAAGCGGGTAACATTGTCTTCAAGACATCCTTGGATGCGTACATAATTATTTATATTATTTTTGTTAGTGGATTGGGAAAAACTAGTGCTCCATAATAATACTTGTCTAGTTTTGCCTGCAAGCATAGTTTTATTTTGTCTGGTCAAATCTCAAAGTTTACTTATTATTAGATAATCCAGTAAAGACATGGATTATTTCAGAACAAGACAGAGAGAAGTCATTGCAGCAGTTGCATGGCAGGCTGAGTTATTTACGGTGACCTGGTTGTGGTATCTGTTTTTTTAATACAATACTTAAATATGTATATTGATGTAATATGTATTACAAATTATATATTATTATTTTTATTGGTGCTGTCAAAGGAATAATCGCACTTAAAAACAACTTTGTACACATGGATGGATTTAGAAGATGCTTATAAAAAGCCACATTTTCTTCCATTTTTCAGTCAGTTTCTTGAACTTTTCCCCTTTATGAGCAAAAACTTTTGCAACTCTATAAAGGCTGATTTTAACAATTACAAATAACACAACATATACATTTTGAACTGCTGATAGTGATTCTTATATAGAGGAGTCACTTGCTGCCCTCCATGTGAATTTCGCGCATCAGCAACAACGTTCAACTTACCTGCATCTTCATTTGTTCCAGGCACTTCTAACTGGTCCGGGGACTACTTTGTGAACACGGCCGGCTCTGCATTAGTGGTGAACCAGACTTCAGCTTCAGCGAGTCCGACAGTGCAGGAGCAGCTGCAGGTCGTGTTTGAGAGAGACTGGGAATCTGCATACAGCACAGACATCAACCACAGATCCAACCATAAAGACATCTGCTAGACCAGACGCGGCCTGCAGGAGGAGCTGGAGGCACTGAAACAAAGACTGTAAACCTTCTGCTCCATTTTTAGGACACTAAAATACTTCACATGTTGCCATGAACTACTTTTACACTCCAAAAAAAAAGGAGATTTAGTTGCATTAAACATGAGGTGAGAGTTAAAAGGGATAGTTCACACACATTTAAATTCCGTCATCATTTACCAAAGGTTTTAAAACCTTTATGAGTTTTTTCTGTTGAACACAAAAGAAGATATTTTGAAAAATGCTGAAAACCGGTAACCATTTGCTTCCATAGTATTTGTTTTTCCTACTATAGAAGTCAATGGTTACAGATTTTCAGCATTCTTCAAAATATCTTCTTTTGTGTTCGACAGACTAAAGAAACCACTCAAGGGTGTGTAAATAGTCAGTAAATGTTCATTTTCAATCCCTCTGCAGAAGGGATAGAGGGATTCTCTCACCTCAAACCAGAAATACTTTAGCATAAATTTTGCACAAGATGTCTTTTTAACTGACATGCAATACCTCTGCCTTCCTGTTGATGATTTTTAACATCTGTTGAACCTATCGTGTCTCAGGAGAAATCATTTTATTATTAATCCAACAGTGGTTTCAAACTCAATTCCTGGCTCTGCATACAGTAGTTTAGCTCCAACCACCTCCAACTCTCCCCTGCTTAATAGTCTCTAGTAGTCTTGAACACATTAGTTTGGATCAGCTGTGTTTGATTAGGGTTGGAGCAAAACTGTGCAGAGCTGCGGCCCTCCAGGAATCCAGTTTGAGACCTATGATCTACAATATTGTTCATAACTTTCTACAGTGATTTATTAATTACCGTCATGTTCGGTTGAAGGCAAAATTATTAGCTCTCCTGTGAATACAATGATACTTAAGAGAGCAAGGACATTTTCATAGAATTATACTATGACTATTTTCTTCTGGAGAACATCCGATTTCTTTTAGTTTATCTGGAATGTAAGCTGTTTACATTTTTAAATATAATTCAAGGTCAATATTATTAGCCCCTTTAAGAAAATGATTATTTTTAGATTGGCTAGAGCAGTGTTTCTCAACCATGTGTCTGGAATACCACCAACTCTGCACTTTTTCCATGTCTCCTTCACCAAACAGACCTGGGTAGAGTTGCACCAGCTGTTCGTAAGTTCTTTCATAAACTAGAACGTAAAGTCCACGTTACGTGTAACTAAATTTGTTCTCACTTCGGTTGCACCACATGTTCTTAAGGCAAACTGTAGTTAGTAGGTTGTAAGCTCTCTGTAAAGTCACGCGTAGTCTCACTGAATCACGTAGTATCCAATAAAAAGCATTGAAATTGTTAAACTGCTATAAAATCTGCAACTAATGCATCTACAGTACATCCGGAAATCCGGATTCATAGCGCTTCACTTTTTCCACATTTTTTTATGTTACAGCCTGAAAAAGCTGAAAACTCACATGTACATCAGTATTCACAGGCTTTGCTCAATACTTTGTTGATGCACCTTTGGCAGCAATTACAGCCTCAAGTCTTTTTGAATGTGATGCCACAAGCTTGGCAGACCTGTCTTTGGGAATTTTTGCCCATTCCTCTTTGCAGTACCTCTCAAACTCTATCAGGTTGGACGGGAAGCAACGGTGTACAGCCATTTTCAGATCTCTCCAGAGATGTTCAATAGGATTTAGGTCTGGGCTCTGGCTGGGCCACTCAATTCTAAATTTTTATAGCACATTAAATTAGAGTCAGTCACTAATAACAGACGACACACCTGCATCGCGTGCACATGAAATACACATGAAGTTATCAAAACATTGATCTTGAATTTTTTTATATCCTGCATATGAAAGAAAAAAGAGCAGGGAGAAGAACTCGTTTTAATTGATGCAATTAACACAAAACCCTCCTTAAAAGAAAATTAAACTCTTTCATTAACCGAAGAAATGTGAGATTTGGGAGGATATTAAGGCTGTGAGTAGAGGGAGATCATTCTTCATTATGATCGCGAGCTTCTTTATGTAAACTAATCTCGCCGTCATCTCTTTTCTACTGTTATGCATAGGGGGGGGAGGCTGCCGTAAATATTAAGTTGGAAAGTAGAGTTATGTGTAAACTAAGTTCAGTGGTGCAACACAAAAATATTTAGTAATGTGTAAGCTGTAACTTAGTGTCTCTTTAAGTCACAACTAGGCTACGCTTTAACTTATGCACTGCTGGTGCAGCGGGCCCCTGATTCAGATCAGCTCATTAGCAGAGACTGAAAGACCTGTAACAGACAAAGGAAACATCCAAAACATGCAGTGCTGGTGGTCTTCCAGGAACGTGGTTGAGAAACACTGGCTAGAGAACAAATCACTGTTGCCCAATGGTCTGCTTAATTCATCTAACTTGCCTAGTTAACATAATAACCTAGTTAAGCCTTTAAATTACACATTAAGCTGAATATTAATATCTTGCAAAATAACTAGAGACATATTATGCACTGTGAATGCGAAGACTAAGAAATTAGTTACGAAAAATATCATGTTAAAAATCTTGGGGGTGGAAAAAATCTTAGTTTAACAGCACTTTGATAATATTTGATAAATAATTAAAATGGTTTTGTCTTCAGCTGTACATTTACTCAGCCTGTATTTTAAAAATCTTAACAGTATTTGATTGTAAATCATTCATTTTCCTTTGGCTAAGTCCTTTATTTACCAGGGGTCGCCACAGCGGAATGAACCGCCAATTGTAAATCATTCATTTTCTTTTCGGCTTAGTCCCTTTATTAATCAGGAGTTGCCACAGCGGAATGAACTGCCAACTTATCCAGCATATGTTTTACACAGCCGATGCCCTTCCAGCCACAACCCAACACTGAGAAACACCCATACACACTTGCATTCACACACATACACTACAGCCAATTTAGCTTATTCAATTCCCCTATAGCGCATGTGTTTGAACTGTGGGGAAAACTGGAGCACCACAGGGAGAACATGCAAATCCCACACAGAAATGCCAACTGACCCAGCCAGGGGTCGAACCAGCGACCTTCTTGCTGTGAGGCAATCGTGCTACCCACCGTGATGCCCCGATTGTAAATCAAATGTGCATTATTAGATTTATCACGAATGCCACTGAAGACATTCTGAATGCATTTGATGTTACCACTGAATCACTATTTTTACTGCACACGTCAGTTGTTTTACTTTATTTTTAGGACTTACAGGGTGAGAAATTGTGAAGTATGTGTCTTTTATTATGTCTGTAAAGCTGGAAGTGAAACTGACACATCATTCACGTAGAGTCATTATCAGATAAGTTCACCATTATAAAGAGGAACAGTGAGTGGATGTGTGTGAGCTTTTATACTCAGTTTGGAAAATACACTCTGAATCTGAATTATACATTTGACCTTTGGGGGGTCATTTTAGGTTGTAAAATTGGGTCTCAGATAATAAAAATTACTTGAAATCAAATATCAACTTACTTTTATAGCTGATATCTAGTTTCATGTGTATTTTATCTTATTATCTTGTATCTTATTTGAATATGATTATTTTGTATATAGTACATGCATTGCATCAGAAACATGTAAGGAATTATTTTGTCTAATCTTGAAAGTAATTATGGATGCTCCTAGAGACCGAGATTTGGGAAATGGACTTTCTCCATTTTTAATTAAACACAAGTAAACACATTCATGTCATGAAAATGTAGTCATATCATCAAATCATAAGTACAAGAGAACAAAATTGAATTAATCTTTGAAGCTAAATTACATTTCTAATAGTAATATTTGCAAACTGACGCTGGCATTGTCGTTTTAATTATTTCATCATAAATCTTTTGTATACTCCATTAGCTAATGGAAAACTCATCATAACATCATTATCCACTCGATTTAATTATGCATCTTTTAAAATTGTGCTTTCGTCCAATCTATATTTGTCCCTGAAATCTATTCCAAGTATTTAATTATCATATCTATTTTCAAACCTTCAGACCTGCTCCATATAGTTAAAAGTAACGCATTGACTTTTTTGTTTAAATGTAACTTTATTACATCAAAACGATACGCTACAATAAAAAAGGATTTTATCTGAACAATTAATTGATAAAAATGCTGGTTATTTGAACTTTTTTTTATTTTTATTAAGACATTCATGCCAAGAAAATGTAGTCATATCAAATCATAAGTACAAGAGAACAAAATTGAATTAATCTTTGAAGCTAAATTACATTTCTAATAGTAATATTTGCTAACTGACGTTGGCATTGTCGTTTTAATCATAAAACAATTCATCATAAATCTTTTGTATACTCCATTAGCTAATGCAAAACTCCTCATTATCCACTCGATTTAATTATGCATCTTTTAAAATTGTGCCTTCGTTCAATCTATATTTGTCCCTGAAATCTATTCCAAGTATTTAATTATCATATCTATTTTCAAACCTGGCTGCATTCCCATAAATGGGCAATTCTCATGAACACTGTCCGTGTTCTGCGCGTTATTTTTTACCACCCGTATTACAACAGGCCACGCCTCCTTGTCAACAATTGGCTGGTAAGAGTTATGTGTAGTCTGTGATTGGAGAGTTAAAATGTCGTTCACGTTGTCTAACCAATAACTTGAAAGACTGGTGAATGAAGGGCGGGGCTTGTGGGAACACTGTTGGAGGAATGTGATTCCTGGCGCAACAAGGAGCTGAAGATGGCGGTGAGTGAGGCTTTTCTCCTTTACGATTACAGATTATTCACATAAAAACGTTTTTTCTTTTCTTTCTGCATTTGATATGAACACCTACAAGGTCATTCATAACGCAATAAATGTCCTTTTGTCCGAACACGGCGTAGAAACGGGAAAGTTTGGATTTACCCAAAGAAATAACGTTACAAATTTTAAAACAATGTACATTTACTACAAAATGGCTCATCTATTTGAGTTTTATTCCTCATCTCCTTTCATCTGAAAGCAAATATGAGCGAGTATTTGTCAGGATATTCCCAATCCATCTGACAATGAAATTTGAATGTCGATTTTTCTGTTTAAATATTTTAAAGGGACTCAATGTGAGTCTAAATAAAACAATTAAAGAGAAAAGAGAGAAATTTCTCTGTTACACCCACACGGCAATGAAAGCCTGGATTTTAGCCATTAGACACTTGTTGGTTTTCTCTGAACTTGAACGATAAATAACGCGTAATTTATTTTGAGCAGCCTACTTTTATTGTCAGGGTAAAATTAACATGTGATTTTTTTTTTCTACATTTATTTTTAATGTTTCGGAGGGAAACAGTTTATTCATGATCATTGTTCTTTTGTCCGACGTATAGGCCTATACATTTACAGCAGAGGGCAGTATATAAACCACAAATCTGACCTTCAGACCTGCTCCATATACTTAAAAGTAACGCATTGACGTTTTTGTTAAAATGTAACCTTAAATGGTTTACACCAATTTAGGCCAAATCGGACCATTTATTATCATTTTACGTGTTAATAATACGTTGTTGTGCCTTAAATTCACTTATTTTTGAGCAAACACAAATGTATTTTGAGTGGATTATTAAACATTTAAATATATTTGTTATCATTATATCAATATATTACCAATATATTATTAAACAAGTATTGTTAAACTTATAATCAATACATTTTCATGTTTAGTCAAAGTCTACTTTATATCTAAATTGTCTAAAAGTCTAAATTGTACTTTAATGTTTGTATATATATATATATATATATATATATATATATATATATATATATATATATATATATATATATATATATATACACACAAAGTCAGAATTATTAGCCCCCTGTTTATTTTTCCCCAATTTCTGTTTAACAGAGAGATTTTTTTGAACACATTTCTATTCATAATAGTTTTAATAACTCATTTCTAATAACTGATTTATTTTATCTTTGCCATGATGACAGTAAATAATATTTTACTGGATATTTTTCAAGACACTTCTATACAGCTTAAAGTGACATTTAAAGGCTTAACTAGGTTAATTAGGTTAACTAGGCAGGTTAGGGTAATTAGGCAAGTTACTGTATAATGATGGTTTGTTCTGTAGACTATCAAAAACAAATATAGCTTAAAGGGGCTAATAATTTTGACCTTAAAATGATGTTTAAAAAATTAATAACAGCTTTTATTCTAGCCAAAATAAAACAAACAAGACTTTCTCCAAAAGAAAAAATATTATTATAAAATTTCCTGCTCTGTTAAACATCATTTGGGAAATATTTAAAAATGAAAAATAAAATTCAATTCAAAGGGCAGCTAATAATTCTGACTTCAACTGTGTGTGTGTATATATATATATATATATATATATATATATAATATATATATATATATATATATATATATATATATATATATATATATATATATATATATATATATATATATATATATATATATATATATATAAATATTAGCTCTGCTGTGACATAAGAATTTCCCTTTGGGATTAATAATATATAATATATAGAGAGATTAGTATATATACACACACAAAATCACAACTAGCAATTCTGAAATTATGTATAAAGGTGTTTACATGTCAAAGATAAGACATCCCCTTTTGATGTCCACATTACATATAATTACTTTAAAAATTTATTTACATTAAATACATACTGTACATTTAATTACACCCTTTTTTTTCCTTTGGTCCACGTGATGCACAATATTTTCACAACAGTAGATTTCAAATCCCCGTTTGTATGGCATTAATTATATGCGAGCATAAGGCGTAATGGACATTGAATGTTTGTTTTTGTGCTGATGTACGTGGTCAGTCGGGGTGTGTCTTTGACGGGGCACTGCTGCAAACGCTCAGGGTCACTGGCAGGATGTCCTGTGTTTACACACGTTACCCTGCTCTCTGTAAATGGCCTGTATGATCTCTGCTGTGGGTCTGTGAGGGTCTGCACTGCACGGCATCATTCATACCTCTGGACCGCCACAGCATCGAAACAGAAACACCAAGCTTCAGTTTCTTCTAAAGCAACAAGTCACTTGTAAAAGCCTGTCTCTGGAATAGATTCTCACTCCAGGTTCAAGACCTTTGTGGATCTTGATATTTATACCAGAGTCAAATATCAAATTTAACTGACTAAAAAGTTGAATTTCCATGAGCTATAATGAACAGGAAAACAGGCTGCCGTTGTGCTTTAAATAATTTTAAATGGTTTTAGCTTGAAAATAATTTTGAAGGACTTTATTAGCCACCTTGAGAACAACAATGAATAATTGACCTCAGATTTACTTACTGTTTGCATGTCTGTGAAGTGCTTCCTCTCCCATATAGAGTGGAGGAACTATGACGTCACCTTGTAGGCCAATCAGCTGCTAGCATAAAACTGGTTCCCTCGATAATTCTCTATAGGATTTTCCCATCGGTTTTTCAAAGATTGCAAATAATAAGCTCTGTGTTCAAACACTGTTCACTACACTTACACGTTTTGTCCAGCCGGATAATCCTCACACCAAAATACAACTTTGAGCACTTTTGGATCTTAAATGCAAACGCAAGAATGGAAAAGGCCTAACATTAGGCTATAAACAGACTACCGTGCCTTCGGGGCGCTCGCCTGTGACGTCAGCACCACCCTGCTGCAGACAACTCTTCAAGCTTATTTTTAGAAATATGGTCCATGACAAAAATTTAATCTCTCGGTTTATTATATTATAATCCATGCTATATATTATAAACGAATAAATACACAAAAACACATAGACCTACGTGCCTTTTGAATAGTTTTTACGTGGGAAATAAATTGGTTTTGCTTTACGGTTGTTGTAATTTTTTAGAACTGTATGTATAAATGTGCCTACATAGTATTATCATAAGACATATTTAAATGTGTATCACTCGCGTGCGTACAGCCCGCTTACCTTAGTAAAAGACGACAGAAACAATGCGTGAGGGACAAGTCTATATGCCTGCAAGTTTCATCATAGACACAGAACAACATTCAATATTTTTTTTTGTCACCGAGTACAGTGAAAAGCAGCCCATACAGTCACATATGCTATACATTTTATGGAGGAGTGTAAATATTGCCGTTATGACAGAGTTAAATGTGTTCAGATGAAGAAACAAAACGACGAAAAAACTATTGATCACGTTAAAATGACAGTTAATATGTATGAATTCTTACACGTTTATTCACACGTTTGCATTAGTGAGAGCAGGAAAGAGACAGGCTGCACTGGTAAGCAGTATCCCCATTAAATCATTTAATTAAAATAAATAATCAACAAATGAGTCTGTCTAGACAGTCTTACAAGTGAAGGCATTATCTACACACAATATGAATTCCCAATTAAAAAAATACTACAAACTATAAAACAGTATTCATGAAAATACTTAAATAACAGACAAATTCAGATGCCCAACACAAGCGGGCTGCGTTCCAGACCAGTTCAGCTCGATGACGTATAATGCCTCCGACACCGCCTGTAGTCCCGTTTAGCAACTTGTTAGCAACCGTCTTTTTAAAGCAGCGTAACCGATTTTAAAAATCAAGAGTGTGTGAAACTGATGTGTTTAATGTCGTAGAACAAAACGTGAAAGTATCTTGAGTTTGTGTTAGCACGAACTTTGTTTAAGAGAATTAACCGAAATCCCATTGAAAAAACCCATTGACTGTGGGACGAGGGAACCGGAACTGCTAAAATGCTAACTCGCTTCCAGGTTTTTGCATACAAATTGACGTCATAGTTCCCCCACTCTATTTGATAGCTCCATAGTTACAAACATCACAATTAGCTTCTCTGTCATCTACGTTTCAACACCCAGTCTTTAAAGTGGTCATTTTGAAGCCAAAACAACTAAAACTTATATTATCCTGACATCAAGAGTTAACAGATACAGTCTGGTGACTTTATTTGAGCATGTAAGGAATAAAATGGAAAATATTTTCATTCATTCATTTTCCTTCAGCTTAGTCCCTTATTTATCAGGGGTAGCCACAGCAGAATGAACCGCCAATTATTCCAGCATATGTTTTATGCAGCAGATGCCTTTTCAGCCCCAACCCAGTACTGGGAAACCCCCATACACACTCACATCCACACACATAAACTACAGTCAATTTAGCTTACTCAATTCCCCTATAGCGCATGTGTTTGAACTAGGCATGGGCCGGTATAAGATTCTGACGGTATGATAACCTTGGATAAAAATATCGCGGTATTGGGATTACTGCTCTAAAATATGTTCTTTTTAAATGTCTGAGTAAAAAACTAAATCTTTTTCCCCTTTTAAAACAAGAAAGATTTATAATATTTTGGAGCAGTAATCATGTCAAGCTAAATAATGCAAATGAATCATTGACCTGCGGTCTTCATTAGTTTCAAAAACACAGATTTCTTTACAAATTAAAATGGCATCTTTGGATATTTTTTCTGCTGGAGATACTGTTGTGCTAAAAAAAAAAAAGTAAATCAAAAAATGGTACATATATCTTAGGAACGGTATAGCAGAAAACTTTAGCGGTTTTAAAACCTTGACTTTTCCAAACCGCGGATTACCTTGAAAACCCATGCCTAGTTTGAACTGTGTTCGTCTCATGCCTAGTTTGAACTGTGGGGGAAACCGAAGCACCCCGAGGAAGCCCACGCCAACACGGGGAGAACATGCAAACTCCACACAGAAATGCTAACTGACCCAGCCGGGACTCAAACCAGCGGCCTTCTTGCTGTGAGGTGACAGTGCTTACCACTGAGCCACCGTGTCACCCCTAATAAAATATATAATAAATAAAATGAATAAATCTTTTAATGCCTGGAACAGACACTAAAAATCATAATTATTCCAAACTAAATGACCTTCTAAAACTTCTTAAACCTTTGGTCTTCAACCATTTCACACCTTCAGTATGTTTGTGTGTTGTGTTTGTGTGTACGTGCACTTTAATTACCAGCCGGTCGTGTCTGTGGCCTGGTCTGGTGACGAGGGTGCAGACAGTAATTGAGATCAGCTCCTGGACTCAGCAGAGCTCTGTTTATCAGCCCTGCTTCTGCGTTGGGGCGTCCCGACAGAACACGCCTGCCTGTGGTTGTGTTTTCTGGAGAGACTGGGTGTGTGTGCCACCCATGGGATGATGGGTGGAGGTGTGATCTGGTTGAACACCCTCAAAATAACGCCACAGGGGATTCCAGTCTAAACTGGCAACATAACTGATGTGACGACTTCTGATGAATTGACTACCGGTCAAGAGTTTGGGAGTAATTATGGTTTTCAAAAGGTCTTTAAAAGAAGAGTGTATTTATTGCATTAAAGAACATAATGTAAAATAGTAAAAGTGTGAAATATCACACTTTAAAATGTACTTTTATCATCATTACTCCAGTCTTCAGTGCCTTCAGAAATTACTCTAATATGAACACTGCACAAAAATATGAAAAAAGTAAAAAAAAAAAAAATATATATATATATATATATATATATACAGTTGAAGTCAGAATTATTAGCCCCCCCTGAATTATTAGCCCCCTGTTTATGTTTTTCGACAATTTCTGTTTAACGGAGAGAAGATTTTTTCAATACTTTTTAAACAATAGTTTTAATAACTCATCTCTAATAACTGATTTATTTTATCTTTGCCATGATGATAGTAAATAATATTTTACTAGATATTTTTCAAGACACTTCTATACAGCTTAAAGTGACATTTAAAGGCTTAACTAGGTTAATTAGGTTAACTAGGCAGGTTAGGGTAATTAGAGAAGGTAATGTATAATGAAATATATAGCTTAAAGGGGCTAATAATTTTGTCCTGAAAATGGTTCTTAAAAAAATTAAAAACTGCTTTTATTCTAGCCGAAATAAAACAAACAAGACTTTCTCCAGAAGAAAAAATATTATCAGACATACTGTGAAAATTTCCTTGCTCTGTTAAACATCATTTGGGAAATATTTAAAAAAGAAAAAAATCATTGATATTGAGAAGTGTAATGCTGCGTTCACACCAGATGCGGAACGCGCGGATAAATCGCGCATAAATAGACGCGTGAACATTTGAGTTTAACCATTTCGTCTGGCTTAATTATAACCCTTTTCTGTTTCAGGACATCCACTGGGAATGGACAGGAAGACAGGATTTATGAAGACATGCAAGATGTTTACAGTTGAAACCAGAAGTTTACAAACACTCTAAAAAAAGGAACATAAGCATTTTTTAAAAAATGTCTGATGGTAAATCATACAAAACGTTTACTATTTTAGGTCCGTTAGGATTACCTAAATCATTTACATTTGCTAAATGCCAGAATAATAGGAGAATTTCTAGAGAGTCAAAAGTTTACACACATTTCCTTTGTATTTTTTAAGCTTTGCTTTTAAACTGTATAACTTTGGTTAAAATTTTGGGTATCCTTCCACAAGGATACCAACTGTTTTCAACTCTGCCCACAAATTTTCTATAGGAGTGAGCTCAGGGCTTTGTGATGGCCACTCCAAAACATTCACTCTGTTGTCCTTAAAGCACATTTTAACTAATTTGGCAGTGCGCTTAGGATCATGGTCTGTTTGGAAGACCCATTTGTGGACAAGTTTTAATTTCCTGGCTGATGTCTTGAGATGTTGCTTCAGTATTTCTACATAATGTTCTTTCTTCATGATGCCATCTATGCTGTGAAGTGGACCAGTCCCTCCTGCAGCAAAACAGCCCCAACACATGATGCTGCCGCCCCCATACTTCACAGTTGGGATGGTGTTCCTAGGCTTGTAAGCTTTCCCCTTTGCCCTCCAAATGTAACACTGGTCATTATGGCCAAACAGTTCAATCTTAGTTCCAGCAGACCACAGGACATGTCTCCAAACATTATTCTTTTTCCCAGTGTAATTTAGCAAATTGTTATCTGGCTTTATTGTTGATTCTGGCTTGTTGATTTTCCCATGTTGTCACACAAGGAAGCAGTGTGTTTGAGGTTTTCCTTAAATACTATTCTACAGTTGTGCCTCCAATTAACTCAAATGTTGTCAATTAGCCAATCAGAAACTTCCAAAACCTTGACACAATCATGTGAGCTTTTTCAGAGGCAGAATAATCTTATTGTATGTAAACTTGACTTTCAAGAAAAGTTATAACAATTTCTCAAAAAATCTCTCTCTCATTATTCTGCTATTAAGCACAACAGAAACAAATATGATAATCCTAATTTACCTAAAAGAGAAAAAGTTTAGTCACATTAACATCTGACTTGATGTTATGTGCCTTTTTATACAGTGTATGTAAACTTCTGGTTTCAACTGTATATAAATATCTATATTTAAATATTGTATCATGATTAAAACAAATGGATTAATATTATATACACAATATGGAAACTATCAGAATTGTAAAGTTTATGCTGACTTATTTCTGAATGTTTATTAAAAATATTGCAAGAACATGATACATAAGAACAATCTTAAAGCAACTATTGTGCATATATAGAGTTTGGTAAATTAAATTGTACTTCTTGTAATCACTTCTTGCCTTTTTAAATAAATTGTGTTAAATGAATGATTGTATTTGCTGCATTCAAATCCTTCACTTAATACAGTAAAAGGTTAACAGATAAAAACCATGAAGATTCAATGAATCACTTGCTTTCATCAAGGTGGAGCAATGCTTTAAATAACCTTTTGGGTCCAGATTGACTTCATACATATATTTGTGTATGTAAAGCATCACACTTGCTAATAAGAATTAATGGAAGTACTTTAGTGCAGTTTGAAGGGTTTTGTAGGTTGTTGCTAGATCGGATACGTTTGCGGCTGGAGGTTAACGAGAATTATTTATGAAATTTCCGATTTATTGTATTTTAACGTCTACCCCCAAACCCAACCGTCACAGAAGCGTAAAAACAGTAGTTGTACCGAGTATTATTTATCTTATCTATTAAATTACCCAATAAATTGTATTTTTTAGCCCCTACCCCCACCCCAACCCTAAACCCAACAGTCGCAGCACTGTAAAATTATTAATTATTGTTATACAGTGTCGTTAAAAAATGCCGCTATATTAATGTGCATACGCACTTCCGGCCGGCCGGGTATCCGATCTAGACTTTACCGGTTTTGTATTGAATATGTTAACACAGTATAAAGATCTTGTACTCCAAATATGTATTTAAGAGTTACTTGGAAGAGTCAATCATACATTTTTAAAGGCAATATTACTGAATGAACATGAATTATGAATGTTTACAGAAGAAATGCCACAATAAGCCTCAATTCTGTGCTTCTTATGCGTGAAAAATGAAGATTATTCAAGCTGCTTTAGCTTTAAACAGGAGGCTGTTGCTTCTTAATCTGCCATATGTGCACTTTGTCGACTGCTACAAAATGGCTTTAGTTTTGCTTTGGATGAGGAAGCCACAAGCATATGTTGTTCCAATTATTGTGTAGAAAATATTATTTGTTGTTATACCTGGGCATTAAGTTACACAATTGTGCTTAATTGTATTTACTGTCTACTTACTGAGGTAAAGTTGTTCTACATTCGGACTTTCTCCAAATAATATAATTTCAGAAAAAGGATTGTTTGCCAATTCTAAATAAGGGAAATCATATTAGCAGCCAATGACTAGCCTATCAAAGTAGAACATTGTTTACAGTCAAATAAACAGTGCTAATGTTGTTTTGAAGTCATACGTACGTGCCATTTCAGACCGAATATTCAAAGTAGCGTGGTAAACAATAGCCAAGGCCTTGTCACAGGTTGTCGCTGTTCAAAAATGAACGAATGTGCGAATATAAACCAACTTTACCTCAGTATTCTATTTGTAATATTTTTTAATATTAAGTATAGCTTATTTTAGTAAAATATTGCATAACAATGATATATTAGTGACAAAGTGCACTTAAAGAGAGTAACTTTTCATGACTTGTGTAATATGTCAAGATATTATTTTATTTGATGTTTTTCGCTCACTAGCTAACACACTAAATTCTTTCATGACAACTGAAAACTATGACTATATCATTAGCCTACATTGCCATACTATGTAGCTAATTCAATTCAAAGTGTAAAATGAATGGTCGTTTGCACCCTCAAAGTGAAAATACCGAGAGAAAACGAACCGAATAGCGCCGCGCGACGAGAATCTTAAACATTCATGACTCGTTCAAAGGAACCGAGATGGGTGAACAGGTCCTGAATTCTGATTCACTTCACAAACAATCCGCCTTGGCTGCGGAAAGAGAAGAAAATATAAGCAGAGCCTTAAACCGCATCCAAGTATTATATCCGAATGTTAATAATTTTATAGGGCAGTGCGCATTTAATATAGAGTCATTCTAAATGTGTTTTTACAAACTTAGGTTAACAACAATGTGTATTTACTTATATATTTACAAAAAAAAATTAATAACTCCCAAGAACCGAAAATAACAGCTCGCCCTTAAACAGATTATACTTATAAAATTTACTTAGAATAAACCTTTTCTCTCTGTTGAACACAAAATAAGACATTTGGAAGAATGTTGGAAACTGGTACCTATTAACATCCATAGTATGAAAAAAGAAACATGACATCATATGGCCACTAGTGAATGAAATGATGACCTGTTCCTTTACAACGTGTATTTGTACTTGTTCTGTTCACACACATAATACAGCGCAACTGTTCTGACACACAATTACTAAATGTGTATTAAGTGTCAAACGTCCAGATTTAGTCTCTAACATCTAAATATATGTTGGTGTTTGGTGTCAAAGCTGTTACTATATTGCATGTATGGAATGTTATTTTGACCCATCAGCATTCAGGACTGGAACTGCATTTGGGTAAGATGACAAATAGGAAAATGCTTTTTTTTTTTTTAGTAAAAAACAAATAATAATAATTATATATATATATTATACACACACCCAGAGTTCATCAAGACTCATCTTCAGTGCCTCCTACTTCATCTTACTCCAGATATGCTCAATAATGTTCATATCTGGTGACTGGGCTGGCCAATTCTGGAGCACCTTGACCTTCTTTGCTTTCAGGAACTTTGATGTGGAGGCTGAAGTATGAGAAGGAGCGCTATCCTGCTGAAGAATTTGCTCTCTCCAGTGGTTTGTAATGTAATGGGCAGTGTAATGGTACTGTACTAAAATGTCAATAAAAGTCGCTTTGTGAAACTGCAGAGTTGAATTTACAACATCAAAAGTCGACAGAGCCTAGATCAACATCCCATAATGCAATTCACAACCATAAATAAACAAAAAACAGGTAACTAACAGATATTTATTGACAGTGTCGTACATCATCCCGTACGGCTCCTGTTTCCCCTTCAGCTGTGTCTGTTTGTGGCTGAGGGAATGTGTTTTTCTTTTAATTATATTGTGGGATGGGTTGAGCTCTGTCTGACAGAAGGCCTGATCGCTGCTTCTCACTAAGCCCAATAACAAGGCCCCGTCGGGTCCCAACTAAAGCCAGCGCGCCGACAAACAAAAGCCAGGAGCTTTAGTCCGGGGGCCGCAAACTGCTGACTCTCACCGCCAGCTAATGCAGCATTCAGTGCTGTCTCCCTGCTGTCGGCCGTCCCTCGCTCTCTCTCATCGCCCTCCACACCAGGATGCCCCCCAACAAAGAGCGCTGAATTCAGGCAGCGTGTGTCCCCGGAGCCCCTCCTGTCGGCGTTTGGCCCCTGGGCAGTGAGCGTCTGTGCTTCAGGATCTCTCTGTGTGTGTAAGCGTCCGGCACTGTGATGCTCCAGTGTGTGTGAACGCTGTGATCTGCTCTTCTTCTGCCATGTGTGAGTGTCTGCGAGGGATCTTCCGGGTCAGCTGGACACCCTCTTCAGATGCAGGTGCGTCTGCTCACGCTATACACAGACATATTACAAACACTGTTAGCCGTTTATGTAAATTACAAAGTATTTAACTCAGGGTTCATACACATTTTCTACTAATAACCTTTCCAGGACTTTCAAGTGAATTTTCATGACCTGATGTTTCATGTGATGTCTAAGTGTACGTGGTAAATAACAATGCAAGTTCAATACTGTAAATGCTAGGTTCCACACAATTGTCCCAACACAAACTGATTAGGTTAACTTAATTGTTTTTACAAACTTAAGTTGATTGGACATAAAACAATCAAGTTATCCCACAAAGACCGTCAAGAATTGTGTTGATTCAGCTCATTATAAATAAGTAGTTTGAACAAGCAGCAAACATATTGGGTAACCCTTTATAATAACTACACACTATGAATCATTTATTAAGCATTAGCATCTAGTGTATTCATTATCTGTTAAGCATTAACTCTACATTAATAAGTGTTAGTAAGCAGTTTATAAATACAGATACAAATGCTCTATTCTTGACTTACAACCACATTTATAATGTGCTTAATAATTGGACTTTCATACTTTGTTAATGATTTATTGTTCATTACTAAATGAACTACTGCATTGTTAAAAACCATTTGTATTTAAGAGCAGTCGGTGGTTTTTAAGATCATAATGAGTTAGTAAATGATTAATAAACTATTGTATTAACGTTTCTATATCTTATTATGCAGGCATATAGTAATGGTTATTATGTATGTTAATAAATGCTTTATTAAGTCAACTTCATCCAGTTTTGTGACCTAACCTAAAGCGAGGACTAGTTATGCTTTATAAATCCCTTATAAATGACAATTAAAGGTATCAGATGAACCCTAATCAGTAACCCTTTATAATAACTACACACTATGAATCGTTTATTAAGCATTAGCATCTAGTGTATTCATTATCTGTTAAGCATTAACTCTACAATAATATACATTAGTAAGCAGTTTATAAATACAGCTACAAATGCTCTATTCTTGACTTACAACCACATTTATAATGTGCTTAATAATTGTACTTTCATACTTTGTTAATGATTTATTGTTCATTACTAAATGAACTACTGCATTGTTTACAAACCATTTGTATTTAAGAGCAGTCGGTGGTTTTTAAGATCATAATGAGTTAGTAAATGATTAATAAACTATTGTATTAACGTTTCTATATCTTATTATTCACACTGTAAAAAATAAATCCGTAAAATTTACGGTAAAAAACCAGCAGCTGTCGTTGCCAGTATTTAACCGTTAAAAGTACGGTGCAAACCGTAAAAGTAATTTATAATTTTTACAGTAAACTTCCGTAAAACTTTAATTTATAGAGGTAAAATGTTTGTATATTGATTAGCAACATCTACACATCTTTTGTTACACAGATAGACAGGTTAACACAGCCATATGCAGGTGGTGATGAGAGTTCATACATAACGAACCAATGCTCATCACAAACAACTTTTCCCACAAGCAGAAAAGTGTATCAGTGTATAGAAGGTGCTCAGTGCCATTCACACAGCTACTAAACACCAGTATGGTAACAGCCATAAAATTAAAGTCATGAAATAAACATTGTTTATCAACACTAGGTGTAACATAAATCTCTAATGTACATAACTGATGGGGAAACAACTAAAAAGATCCATAGTAATGTCAACAAAAAGCATAAAAAGTGATGTGCCATACAGGGAATTCTGGGAAAGTCAATTTACGGTTATTCGGCGTATATATTAAGGAAACGTACTGTTAACCAGCTTACGGATTTTTACTGTGGCATTTTTTCAGTTTTTTACCGTTGAAATCACAGCCATTTTTTAGTGTGCAGGCATATAGTAATGGTTATTATGTATGTTAATAAATGCTTTATTAAGTCAATTTCATCCAGTTTTGTGACCTAATCTAAAGCGAGGACTAGTTATGCTTTATAAATCCCTTATAAATGACAATAAAAGGTATCAGATGAACCCTAATCGGTAACACTTTATAATAACTACACACTATGAATCATTTATTAAGCATTAGCATCTAGTGAATTCATTATCTGTTAAGCATTAACTCTACATTAATAAGCGTTAGTAAGCAGTTTATAACTGCAGCTACAAATGCTGTATTCTTGACTTATAACCACATTTATAATGTGCTTTATAATTGTACTTTCATACTTTACTAATGATTTATTGTTCATTACTAAATTAAGTATTGCATTATTAACACACTTTATCTCATTATTATTATTATTACATTTTTTTATTTAGTTTGTGGATTTTTTATATTGTTCTTAATGCAAGAATATGTTATTGCATTGCTTAATTCAGAGAGAAACAAATGTGAGCTAATTGTGTTCTGCTGCTAGACTGGAGCAGTTGATGCCTTCTGATTTTTTGTATTTGGTGCTGTGGCTCTCTGTCTAATATGTATCAATAAAACAGTTAAACTAAAAATGCAGGGTTCCACACAATTGTCCCAACACAAATCAATTAAGTTAACTTATTAGTTTTTACAAATTAAACAAACAAAAAAAACAAAACAAAAAACTCAAGAATAGTGTTGATTCAGCTCATTATAAATAAGTAATTTAAACAAGCAGCAAAAATACATTCATATACAAAATAGTGTACAAACATATGCACACTGTTAACCATTTATGTAAATTACACAGTATTTAACTCAGGATTCACACATTTTTATAACTGAAATTCCATGACTTTACCACTATAAAAATATCTGTTAATTTAAAGTTTCTGTATTTTGTGATTCACAAGTGTTTCTTTACAGTTGTGAATTGCATTGTGGGATGTTGATCATTTTGATGTTGAAAATTCAACTCTACAGTTTAACAAAGTGACTTTTGTTGACATTTTAGTAGTTTGAGATGAGATATTCATTCATTCATTCATTTTCTTTTCGGCTTAGTCCCTTTATTAATCTGGGGTCACCACAGCGGAATGAACCGCCAACTTATCTAGCATTTGTTTTACACAGCGGATGCCCAGCTCTACCCATCCCTGGGAAACATCCATACACATTCATTTACACTCATACACTATGGGAAGCAGGAAGAACATGCAAACTGACCCAGCCGAGGCTCGAACCAGCGACCTTCTTGCTGTGAGGCGACAGCACTACCTACTGCGCCACTGCGTCGCCCGAGATGAGATATTGTTTAAGAAATAATATGGAGAGAAATAAGTCTGTAAAATAACAGAAAATGTACTGGCAGCTTATTACAAGGTTTATGAATCAAAGTCAAAGTTTATTTCTAGAGCACACTTAATTACAACCTTTGGTCGACCAAGGTCCTGTACAGTAGCAGTAGCAGGTAAAAACAGCAATACACTACAATAAAAACAACAACATAAAACAATAGTAACAACAACAAAAGTTTCTAAGAAAGAATCAATTTAGTATAGCCTGGAACCGCCGTTAGGGAATATTAAATGCACTCAAAAAAAGATGAATCTTGTCGGCGCCAATAGCCTAGTGGTATTGTGCACTGACATATAGCACAAATGTGCTCACGGCGACCTGAGTTCGATTCCCGGCTCGATGTCCTTTGCCGATCCTTCCCCTCTCTCTGCTCCCAATACTTTCCTATCTGAAACCTCTACTGTCCTATCATAATAAAGGTGAAAACACCTAAAAAATAATTATAAAAAAAAAGATGAGTCTTAAACATCAATTTAAAAATAGATATAGTGGGTGCTATTCTGATTTTTAATGGTAACTAGCTCTATCGCCCCTGCATTTGAGATGAGATCGAGGTGTTTGCAATAGTTGGCAGTCGGAATTTCGGGTTTGGACCTTAGTAGTGATCAGATCGGAAAGATACGGTGGCACTAGGTTATACAAAGTTTTATAAACAAAGAGTAAAACTTTATAGTCTATTTGGAAATGAACCGACAACCAATGCAGTGATCGCAATATTGGTGTGATATGGTCATATTTGTGGCTACTCATGAGCAAATGGGCGGCCGCAATATATACAGTAAAGAATCACAATAATCTAATCACATGGAAAAAAAAGCATGAATAGTCATTTCAAAATGAAGCATAATATACAACACAAACACAGACAATATGTCACTTTAAACTAATAAAATGATCAATAAAGTCACTTTTACAAAACTTTTCAGAATCAAAAGCTTTTGGAGGAAAGATTTCATAATGAAATACATGAATCACAAAAAACATGAATCACAAAATATGGAAAACTGCCAATTTACAGATATTTTTGACAGTGCAGGACTTTCATTTTCATGATTAGAAATAACCTAAATGCAATTGAAATAAAAATACACTTCATTTTTACATCATTGTAAACAATTATACTGGATTCGTCTTGTCTTTAAAGTGTAAATTTTCTAATATAAGTGTTTTTTCATAAGGGTGTAAATTATTCAGTGTGACAGCAGGATCAGAAGCTTGGTGTTATTTAGGTATTTAATCTCCCTTCCTGCTTTAAATTACATTTCCAGGCACTATTAGTCCTTTTTAATGCTTGTGTAAATGAACACGAGGTTCAGAGCAGATATTACAGGTCTCCTCGGTGTATAATGGGCTCATTATCCATTTAACATCTAAAGAACTGAAGTGTGTGGCTGCGGTACTGTCTTTTATTTTACTAAACACTGGTAGTTGAAGATAGCATTCACTTAAGTTAATATTACTTAAGTTAAATAGTGAGTACATTTTCAATTTTGCTAGCTGGAACTATCCCTTTAAATCAGATAAATGTCAAGAAAAAATGACTTGGAAGTTTAATTTGAGTCGAAGTTAATAAGACTTTTCAACGCAATCTCACGGCAATTCGTAACTTTTTGATTTAGTGGCTAATCCATATGAATTCGTATTATCCAATTCGTACAATTTATTACGATTTGCTCATCACCCAATGACGGTTGGGTTAAGGGGCGGGGTTGTGTGCCACGCCTCCGTTTTAAAATCGTACATTTTCATACGACTGAACTTGTAGGAGTTCGTACGAATTAGCCACTAAACTGACAAAATGTAAAATACTTACTGGACTTTTATAGCTTAAAAGTCTCTTATAAGCTTCTTTTATAGATATTATTTACTGTTAGACCTGAATCAGAAGTTTTTTTGTTGGCATTTCATTCAGTTCACAGCTAAGCTTAGCAATCAGTTCAGTTCAGTTTGCTAATTTTAGCTTATTTAAAGTTAATTTTGAGATTTTGAAAGAATTTTGAAAGCTGGTTATTTTGGTCACTCATTTGCGTTATTTTATCAAATAGGATGCTGTTTTTGTCAATGAAATAAGCTAATTGACATCCTAAACCAAAACAGAATTCCTCAAGCTATACTGACAACTGTTTGTGTTGCTGCTTTCCTGCTAATGATGTCACTTCCTGCAGGATGTCATTAAATTGATAGTGCCTCACAAAAATAAATAAAAAAGATCAGCTGTTAATTTACTTTTAAACCACCCAAGATGTCATTGACTCATTGTTAATCAGTAGAACAATAAAGATTAAGTGAGGTTTATTTATAAACATCTGAGAGGATCATGTGCTTATCCTTAGGATGGTTGGCTGGTATTAGTCGACCAGCCTGGTTTTTTGAGGGGTTTTGGCCATTTTCAGCCTGGTCTTAGCTGGTTAGGCTGGGAGATGACCAGCTAAAACCAGCTTGACCAGCCAAGCCAGTCTGGGAGCCCAGCCAAAACCAGCTATGTCCAGTTTAAACCAGGCTGGTCAAGTTGGTTTTAGCTGATCATTTTCCAGCCTGACCAGCTAAGACCAAGCTGGAAATGGCCAAAACCCCTCTAAAACCAGCCAACCAGTTTAGGTTGGTTTAAGCTGGATTTTTCAGCAGGGATGATTTAGCACAGCCAGTCTTGCATTAGCTAATCATGATCTTCCAATCATATGATTCCTAAGTTACTATTAATAACCACAGTTTTCAGCCCACATTTATCTTCGTCTGGAAGAAACCCCCCTTCCTCCCCATTCTCCTCCTTTACCATAGATTGGGCGGCAGGGTGGACCAGTGGTTAGCACTGTTAGCCGCACAGCAAGAACACTGCCGGCCCTGATCCCCGACAGGCCGGTGGGTGTTTCTGTGAGGAGTTTGTATATTCTCCCCATGTTTGCGTGGGTTTCCCCCGGGTTCTCCTGTTTCCTCCCACCATCCACAGATATACAAAATGCATAACAGATTTAGCAAATCAGGCACTTGTCTAGCTCCCGTCTTTCTCAAGTGTTCCCTTAGCTACTGCAGCCGGAGAGTTCTTGAGATCCACCTGAGCTTAAGTTCCCCTCTCGCTCTGCGAACGGGAGGGAGCCCTGGGCTCGAGGATCCCTTGAGCTCAGGGCTCTCTCCCAGGACAGCATGCCAAACAAGCTTTTGATAGATCATCAGCTAAGTGTGAACTCTTGAAATATTTGTAGCTGAAACTGATATTTGTTGATTCATTAATTGTAAAATCTTTGCTATCTGTGGATGAAAGGTAATAATGTTGTAAATGATGTTCAGTTTATTGCACAGACTGATTGTTTCACTTCAAGAGACCTTAGTGTATCGTCAGGAGACAAAAGTTTAAAGACTTTTTTGACTCTCGAAGTGCTGGTATTTGCATTTATGAGTCATCAAGGATCAAAACTTAACTTTGGTCAAATGTTTTGGGTATTCTTCCATAAGCTTCTCACAATAGTTTGCAGGAATTTTGACCCATTCCTCCTGACAGAATTGGTGTAACTGAGTCAGATTTGTAGGCTGTCTTGCTCACACAAGCTTTTTCAACTTTGCCCACAATTTTTCTATAGGATTGAGCTCAGGGCTTTGTGATGGCCACTCCAAAACATTCACTCTGTTGTCCTTAAAGCACATTTTAACTAATTTGGCAGTATGCTTAGGGTCATGGTCTGTTTGGAAGACCCATTTGTGGCCAAGTTTTAATTTCCTGGCTGATGTCTTAAGATGTTGCTTCAGTATTTCTACATAATGTTCTTTCTTCATGAAGCCATCTATGCTGTGAAGTGGACCAGTCCCTCCTGCAGCAAAACAGCCCCAAAACATAATGCCGCCGCCCCTATACTTCACAGTTGGGATGGTGTTCCTAGGCTTGTAAGCTTTCCCCTTTGTCCTCCAAATGTAACACTGGTCATTTTGGCCAAACAGTTCAATCTTAGCTCCATCAGACCACAGGACATGTCTCCAAATATTATTCTTTTTCCCAGTGTAATTTAGCAAATTGTAATCTCTTTTTTTGTTGATTCTGGCTTGTTGATTTTCCCATGTTGTCACACAAGGAAGCAGTGTGTTTGAGGTTTTCCTTCAATACTATTCTACATTTGTGCCTCCAATTAACTCAAATGTTGTCAATTAGCCAATCAGAAACTTCCAAAACCTTGACACCATCATCTGAGCTTTTTCAGAGGCATAATAATCTTATTGTATGTAAACTTGACTTTCAAGAAAAGTTATAACAATTTCTCAACAAAAGATCTCTCTCATTATTCTGCTATTAAGCATAACAGAAACAAATTTGATCATTTAAACTTACCTAATTTTACTTACCACATTGGTAGATAATTTAGCTTGTTTTAAAGAAAAAACTCAATGTTAACTTATTATTTCTGAAAACAAGACAGTATTTTCTTACTAATCTAAAAATTCTTCTTGATTCATTATTTTTGGCGATATTTGGACTAGAAACAAGTCAAAACCTCTACTTTAATTGTAATTAAGGAATCTTTTCATTATTATTTTGAGCAGGATTTCAGTGATTAATAAAGACAAGATACAATACTGTGAGGATACACGCAAACACGCCACGCTCTGCTTTGTCATGTGATCGCATTACTCTGAGTCACATGACACTGAGGGCAGCTGTTTGCTTCAGATTGTTGGCAGTGTGTTCTGCTGATTGGTGAATTCGCCAGTAAACTAGACACCTCACCTTGTGCAGCAGCTCCAGCGCATTCAAACACACATCGAGCCACTAATCCCGGTGTTTTGTATTAAAACAATGGCAGCATTACAAGAACCGAAGCACTCTGAATGCTGCTCGGCTACAGGATTCAGTGCTATTCTGACCCCGCGAATCCAACTGCATGTCACGCTGTAGGGATAATGAATTTTGGCAGCGTCTTGTGACCTGTTTGAGCTGTTTGGGCATCACCCGGATCACTTTGCACATGGGCACAAGGCCCAAACAACAAGCAGACACACCTCAGTGTTGGACAGAAATCTGCCGTGCTCAAGTGTTAAGCCTAAAACAGACAACAGCTGCCAGACCACAAAAAGACAAACTGAATTTTCCCTAAAAATAATAAGAAAACATGCCGTACTGTCATCTTTTTGGCTTTAGAGGTCATCTGAAGCACTACTTATTTATACTTTTTCATTTTATAAATATCAGAAAGTTGCCACTTGTGATACTCTACTTAAGCATGCTTTTAAAATAGTCTGTATTTATAGATTAGGTTGTTTTGATCATCTCATTATGGCATTTGTAAGTGTATTTATTTAGTTTTAGAATAAAGAAACCAAGTTAAAAATGAAGATTATTTTTTTATTACTTTATTTTAAGGTTTATATATTATATTAATATATTATTTGAGTATCGATAGCGCAATGTGTGTATCTGCAATAGTCACATCGCAGGGTTAGACTATTTATTAAAGATTAAAATAAAAAGATAATAATAATAATAATACCTTTTATTTATAGGGGCCTTTCAAAGCACTCAAGGACACCTTACAATATGTCAGGCACATCATAAAATAAAAGACAGAAGAATAATAAACATAATATTAAACCAGAAAATCATTAAAAGAAATCCTAAACAGAAAAGTTTTTACCTGGGATTTAAAATTGGAAATGGAGTCCACCTGACGAATATCTAACGGCAGGGAATTCCATAACTGTGGTGCTATGCAGCTAAAAGCCCTGCCATCAAATGATTTCATCTTGAAATTTGGAACTGATAACAGTTCAGCTGCAGTAGATCTCAGTGAGCGCCGAGGAGTATATCAGTGAAGAAGATCAGAGAAGCAATCAGGTGCCAGGTTGTGAAGAGCTTTGTAAGTTACAGGTAATAGAAGAATTTTATATTGTACAAGATAAAGAACAGGAAGCCAGTGCAAGTGAAAGAGAATTGGGGATATGTGTTCAGAAGGACGTGAGCGGGTGACTACCATAGCTGTTACCCTGATTTGATGTTATTAAATCTTATTATTTTTAAATAAATTATACGATGACCATGATATTTTGTTAGATTGTTCAATTTCTGTACCTGAATATTGTTAGACTCCCCAGATTTCACTATTATCTTTGCACTGATATATTTATATATGCTTGCAATTTATTATAATTTATGCAAACGCATTGCATAGAAAAAGACTTGATCATCCCAATCTATGTAAATGAATGAAATCTTTCCAAATAGAGCTATTCAGTTCATCTGCTGAAATTATATTCATATAGCTATATATAGTGCCGAAAAACTAAATATAGCAATGTCAGATTTTTCCAAAATCATGCAGCCCTAATATATACAGTTGAAGTCAGAATTATTAGCCCCCTTTTGGATTTTTTTTTCTTTTTTAAATATTTCCCAAATGATGTTTAACAGAGCAAGGAAATTTTCACAGTATGTCTGATAATGTTTTTTCTCCTGGAGTTTTATTTCAGCTAGAATAAAAGCAGTTTTTAATTTTTTAAACACCAATTTAAGCACAATATTATTAGCCCCTTTAAGCTAATTTTTTTTTTCAATTGTCTACAGAACAAACCATCGCTATACAATAACTTGCCTAATTACCCTAACCTGCCTAGTTAACCTAGTTAAGCCTTTAAATGTCACTTTAAGCTGTATAGAAGAATTGAAAAATATCTAGTCAAATATTATTTACTGTCATCATGACAAAGATAAAATAAATCAGTTATTAGAGATGAGTTATTAAAACTATTATGTTTAGAAATGTGTTGAAATTTTTTTCTCTCTGTTAAACAGAAATTGGGGAAAAAATTAAACAGGGGGGCTAATAATTCAGAGGGGCTAATAATTCTGACTTCAACTGTGTGTATGTATATATATATATATATATATCTATATATATCTATCTATATATATATATATATATATATATATATATATATATATATATATATATATATATATATATATATATATATATATATATATATAGAACAAGAACAAACATTGGCTCATACTATAGATATACAGAGGACAATATAAAACAAAACAAAAAAAGAAAAGAGACAAAAAAAAACACATCATAGTCACAAAACATACAATAAAAACTAGAAGGTATAAAGGTATACAACTTAAACCTCAGAGGGGTCACTGCACTGCTCTTGAGATATTGATTTGTCAAATAAATCAAGAAATTGACTCCAAGTAGCCAAAAATTTTCTTATGAAGCTACTCCTCACAAATCGGATTGTCTCCATCTAAATAACAAATATGTCAGAAATCCAGTTCTGGAACGAAGGGGGTAAAGGTGATTTACAGTTGTTAAGCACTAGTCTTTTAGCCACGACTATGCCTTGCATTAAAGACTCTTGCATTGTTTGAGGGAGAGAATATGTATTTTGTGAGAAGCCAAAGATGTCATTTTCAGCAAAAAATTATTATTATTAAAGGCTACATAATTTAGAAGGATTTAAAATATCATCTGATGTCTCTATAAAAAATATTTTAAACATATTTTTTGAGGTTTTAAAGGTCCTCATAAGGGTTGTTACACATTGTAAAAAATGTATATCATCAATAAGTCATGACAACATGTTTTTAAGTTAATCATAATAAACTACTTTTATTCAGGTTTCTAACTTATTTAAGCTATTTTTACAAGCTGTTTTAAAGAGTTCACCAAAAATGGACATTTAGTCCTCATTTACTCACCCTTAACTCGTTTCAAACCTTTATGAGTTTTTTTTATCTGTTAAACACAAAAGAAGATATTTTGAAAAATGCCAAATATAAAAGTCCATATTTGTTTGTCCTACTATGGAAGTCAATGGTTACAAGTTTTCAGCATTTTTCAAAATATCTTCTTTTATGTTTAACAGAAGAAAGAAATCATTAAGGTTTAAAACCAACTGAAGGGAAGTAAATAGTGAGTAAATTTTCTATTTAACTCCTTTAAATACTTACCTTTATAACTTTAAATCTGTTAAATGTCATTTAAGTTAAATGACTTGGAAGTTTAATTTGAGTCAAATAAAAAATGCAATGCAACCAAGTTAGTCTAAGTAGCAGAAAAACAATAAAAACAACATTTTCACTTCTTGAAATTTGTCATTTTTTAAACTTAAATAAAACTGAAAAAAAGCACTTCAAAAATTACAAAATGCACAACAAAACAAAGATTTGAAGGAAAACATAAATAAGCTAATATAAGGCTGAAAAACTGATGTTAAAACCAGACCTCGTTGCAACTTTTGCCTTATCCAGATGTTCAGATACCATTTAAGTAGTTTTTTCCCACAATAAATCTCATTCCAGAGTTATTCTTTCTGTAGTAAACAGTTTGTGTCCGTATGAATCTGGTAACACAGCCACTCCTCGGCGGTCCTGTCACCTCTCGTTCCCTCCCTCTGTATATGGAGCATCCCACTGGCCTCATCCCATTGGCCTGCTGACCGCCTCCCCTAACAGAGCCCAGAATAATACTGCAAATGTCCCGCTCAGATTGCCTCAGTCAGAGAGCAGGGGGGAGAAACTGACTTCATTACTGAGGGAATAACTGATTCTGCATGAGGAAACACTCAATAACGGTAGGTGACGGATGGGTTGCGTTGAGTGATATCGCAATGACAGCATGAGTTTAGAACAGATACATACATGTAGGACTGATTCAGCTCTTGGTACGCTCTTAAGAACAAATAGGTTCTTTATTGGCGTCAATGATTGCATGAAGAATCTTTAACATTCGAGGAATCCCTCCATTTCACAAAGGTTCTTTATTGTGAAAAAAAGTTATTTAGACTTTTCTTTACACTTAGACGAAATGGTTGTTTTCAGAACTGAAAAGGTGCACTGAAGGGTTCTTGGGGGAACAACATGAAGTTGGGACAACATGAAGGAATTAAGTTAACTTATTCGTTTTTACAATTTTACAACTAGAAGTGGAATGAACATAAAACAATTAGGTTTTTTGAAAAAAGAATTGTTGTTTCAGCTCTTTTTAAATAAGTAGTTTGAACAAACATATGGACCTTTATTTGTAACATTTGTGATTATTACTTGCTTCGATTAGCATGCTAATGTTTTTTTTTTGTTTTTTTACTATTGGTGAAGTTTTACCTGAGCGTCTTAATGCTCTTTCTTGTACTGAAATATTGAGTTGTACTGAACTGTGTGTGTGTGTGTGTACCTTGTATTCCTTACGTTGTGAGAACCAAATGTCCCCAAAAGTATAGCAATACCAGTCAATTTAGACATTATTTTGGTCCCCATGAGGAAAACAGCTCATTAATCGATTTGAGTTGGGACAACATGATTGAATTAAGTTAATTTATTAGATTTTACAAATATAAGTGGATTGAACATAAAACAATAAGTTGTTCAAAAAAAAAAGAATTGTGTTGCCTCTCTTTTTAAATAAGTAGCTTGAACAATCATATGAACGTTTATTTTTTAACATTTGTGATTATTACATACTTTTTTTTTAACTGTTGGTGAAGTTTTAGCGTCTTCGTGCTCCTGCTTGTACTGAAATATTGAGTCGCACTGAGCTGTGTGTGTGTACCTTGTATTCCTTATGTTGTGAGGACCAAATGTCCCCAAAAGTATAGCAATGTTATTTTGGTTCCCATGGGGAAAACGGCTCATTAATCAAACTGAATGAAGTATTTTGAAAATGTAAACATTCAGATTGTTTCCTGTGAAGGTTGGGTTTACAGGTAGAGGGATAGAATATATGGTTTGTACAGTATAAAAAAATCATTACGTCTATGGGATGTCCAGATAGAACAGCTGTATGAGTCTGTGTGTACAGGTTTATGTGGTTTACAAGAACACTAAATCTGTATGACATGGGTATGACTTAGTTGTACTCTATTAAGGTGGTTTGCAGGGACACACGTCATGTCCCTGTATATCACAATGCTTAAAAATCATACTTACAGTAATAGAGTTTTTGACATTCAAAATTTGAAGCAGGTTGGGTTTAGGGGTAGGGGTGGATTAAGGTCATATAATAAGCGAATTTACTGTATAAAATACAGTACGTCTATGGAGAGTCCTTGTAAACCATGTATAGATGTATGTGTGTGTGAGCCGCCTGCATTAGTCTTACACAGTTGCAACAGCTGCGTCTGGTCATAAGATCAGTCTCACGGTACTGTGTGGAGTTCATGGCTCAACATGCCATAGTTAAGATTGCAGTATGAGATGAAATACGGGATGAGAGCCTTCATTAAAAGCAAAACTGTGCAAGCAGCCAGTTCAATTTATGCAATATTACTCTCTAAAAAATGTCTGAAAGGTAACTCCTGTGAATAAGAAGTACTCTTGAGCATACATTTAAAAACAGCAGTTATTATGGACACTTTAGTAGGATTTGAATGTATTTATTTGTAATTAAAGAATTGTATTGAGTGTTTAATATAATGCATATTATCAGCCTTTTTTTTTAAATATTATATTTCCCATAATATTTTAACTATTTTTAATTGTTAAACTATTCCAACTAGCTACAAGGAGAATCACAACATTATTAATAAATAATTAAATAAGCATATGAAAATCTGAAAAAAGTCAAAGGAACAAAACTTTGACCTTAATAGGTTTAATGACTGAAAGAACTACAATTAAAGTCATTGGTTGTATCTATAAAAACAATGTATTTGTGTATTAAAATTAATAAAGGTTTTTAGGAGCATAGGGAGACCTAGCTGATTACATTTGTGTGGCACTTCATGAGAGGGGGCGGGGCTAAAGATCTGTTTTGATGCTCTTGGCTCACTGCAGCTCTCTGATTGGTGGGAATTTCTTTACAGCATCATGGGTAATGTAGTTTTTCTGAACAAATTCCACTACTAAACTTTAAAATACTAATAATAAGTGAAATTAGCACAAACAGATGAGTTTTACGAAGAATCTATCAACAACCTGGTCTATCCTTCCCTATGAAGAAAACGTTTTTACCTTGTGAACATGAATGTTGTTCTTAGTTGTCTTTGAAACTTAGTCAAACTGTATTGACAAGCATTTATAGTGAAGTAATTTTGTTATTACTGTAAATAAGGTACTGACACGGTGGCTCAGTGCTTAGCACTGTCGCCTCACAGCAAGAAGGTCGCTGGTTCGAGTCCCAGCTGGGAGTTGGCATTTCTGTGTGGGGTTTGCGTTCTCCCCGTGTTGGCGTTGTTTCCTCCGAGTGCTCCCGTTTTGCCCACAGTCCAAACACATGTGCTATAGGTGAATTGAATAAACTAAATTGGCCATAGTGTATGAGTGTAAATGAGTGTGTATGGATTTTCCCAGTACAGGGTTGCAGCTGGTGGGGCATCCGCTGTGTAAAACTTATGCTGGATAAGTTGGTGATTCATTCCGATGTGGCGACCCCTGATGAATAAAGGGACTAAAGCCTGGTTTATACTTCTACGTCAAGTGATTAGCGTGACCCATGGCGCAAGCCTCGCGCGTAGCCATGCATTTATACTTCTGCGCTCTGTTTCTGTTTCTCTGCAAAACACTTTCGAAACGCTAGCTGGCAGTAGGTGTAGCTCTGTGTCGAGTTTCTTCGCTGATGTTTTGTGTTTCCTGAACACTTCCTTAATGTACAAGTGACTCAAATTCACTCATTTTGAGGCGGGAACCGGCGGACGTGCAACAACTTCAATCATAAGGTAAACACAAAACAACAGTCTTCATCCGGAGCTCCTTCACGAAACTTCACACTTGTAAACACTCGCTGCATCGGGCGCGCAACTCTCTCCTCTGCCCACACTCGTCTGCGCTACCAAGCCGACCAATCACAGAGCTTGCACTACGCGTACGTGTTATATTTTTCCAGAGGTGCAAGTCAACGTTCCTGACGGCCACGGCGAGGGGCTATGCGTCCATGCGTAGGCTGTGCCGTAGCATACGCATGCGTTTGACGCAGAAGTATAAATCGGCCTTAAGTCGAAGGAAAATGAATGAACGAATGAATGTAAATAAGGCTTATTAAACATGACAGTTTCATGAAGCGCTCTTTTAAAAGCTAATAAACATGAAAGTGCACTTAAGTGGTCTTTAACTATATCAGCTATAAGTACAGTTTTTAAAATATACAAAAGCATGTGCAAATCGAATACAATTCAGCACACTTCTATTCCACATGGGGATTTATGCTTTAACGCTGCGCTGAATGCTTTGCAGGCCCCGTCAGCGATGTTTGATATGTTTTGAAACTTCATGTGCTCTCCCTTGGCCAGCTCCTCCCAGCATGAGTATGGGAATAATGTGTGTGTGTGTGTGTGTGTGTGTGTGTGTGTGAGAGAGATACTGGTGTCATTCCTGGCACAGTTCATGAGTCAGATGAGTTAATGGGACACTGGTGCGCTGAGGAGCAGGTTGGGGTATATGGAGAGTCCAGACTTGTGGAAGTCGCCAAAGATAGTCTGTGATGCTGCTGAAATATGCAGAGTTTTACACGCCAGTCAGATTCTGCTGGATGATCAACATACAAATTATGTAACCATTCATTTATTCATTTTCCAAGTAGTAGAAAACCTACGCGAACACCTGGAGAACATGCAAACTCCACACAGAAATGCCAACTGACCCAGCCAAGGCTCGAACCAGCGACCTTCTTGCTGTGAGGTGATTGTGCTACCCAATGCACCACCGTAACTCCCAGGGAACCATTCACTAATTCATTCATTTTCTTTTCGGCTTAGTCCCTTTATTAATCAGGGGTCGCCACAGCAGAATGAACTGCCAACTTATCCAGCATATGTTTTACGCAGCGGATGCTCTTCCAGCGGCAACCCATCACTGGGAAACATCCATACACACTCATTCACACACAGTACACTATGGACAATTTAGCTTACCCAATTCACCTATAGCGCATGTCTATGGACTTGTGAGGGAAACCAGAGCCCTTGGAGGAAACTCACGACAACACGGGGAGAGCATGCAAACTCCACATAGAAATGCCAACTGACCCAGCCGAGACTCAAACCAGCGACCTTCTTGCTGTGAGGCGATCGTGCTACCCACTGGACACAAAAATGATTATGATTACTTATAATTTTTGTCTTGTTTCTAGTCCAAATATCTACATTTCAAAGCAAAAACGAGATTGTTTTACCCCGTCAGCAGATCATTTTGCTTATTTTAAAGGGCACCTATTTTACCCCTTTTTTAAGATGTAATATTAATATTATGTAATATTAATATTATGGTTCTTCTGAGTGTGCCAGTTTAGGTTCAGTTCAAAACACAATTCAGATTTTTTTATTATGATGTGTTAAAAAGTGTCATTTTGGGGGCGGGTACACAGCTCGTTGTTTTAGGGGCGTGTTGCTTCACATAAAAATTAGTTTCGACTTCCCGCCGAACTTAACAAGGAGGCGTAGCCAAGAGCTCCCCCGCTGTGTATGGCAACAGACAGGCAGACAGAGAGAAGCAACATGAGTGAGTGGACCAGCATTCAGCTGTACATGTACGACTCGGACACAGACCAAGCAGAGACTACAAAATCATTTGTGTCTTTGTATAGTTTTACAGCCAACTGTGTGCTAGTTTAAAGCTCCGAGCTTGTAGCCTACACCGAGACTAATAACCAAGCACACTGAATTAACTTTGACTGAAGGGCATCACACACCGGATGCACTGCGACACGGCGCGGACATGACAGTTGAAAGTATCGCACACTTGCGGCGCCGGTGTGTTTCCCCTGATAGAAACTTATGTTTACATTTCAGAAATGCATGCCGCTGCATGGCGCGACGCTGCTTGTCGCCGAGCGGCGCTTCTGGTGTACGACCTGCTTGAGGCTATAACTAAAGGCGTCATACACCGGATGCGCCGCTCAGAGCCACGACACGGCATACCAGACGCGCACATTCGCATGTTATTTAAAATGAAACTATTCAGACAACGCTCTGTGGCGCGACAGAAATATGAAGTGTCCTGAGCAGGGCCAGCGCGTCCATAGAGTGGCAGAATAGTGAACGAACCCCTTAGGTCCTCACTTTCATCCGCGACACCCTCCCAGTCCTCACTTTCATCTGCGACACCGCGAAATGCATGGCGCTGCGCGTCGTTAGTTCGTTATTTCCAATGGAGGGACACGCACGTGAGGCAACGCGCTCGCACTTTCCAGCTGCACCTAGTTAAGATGACCGCGGGAAATGCAAACGCTGAAGTTTAAGGAAGACGCAATGAAAAGTACACATGTATGCAAACCCACCAAAACTCACAAACACTGGCAGCGAGGAGAGCGATAATTTGGTGAATGTTGAGCCCAATGAGCCTTACATGATCTAAAAATAGAGCAAGGGTGTTTCTTTGGTGACGTCGCTTTGACTCATGCTGAAAATGGCGGACGTGAAACAACATACTGAGGATATGGTAATGCGCACCTGTCAATCAATATTGGTGGGCGGGGGGACCGCACTCCTACGTCAAGCTGCGGTCGATCTCAAAACCGCTCCAATTGGTCCACCTTATGTTGTTAAATTGAAAAAAAAGGACTGGGTGTGTTTATATCACCCCAATATGACGGTCTAAACACTATACCTACACATATGTCTGTCCAAGCAGCTTGAAAAGTAGATTTTTTACCATAGGTGCCCTTTAAGGGAAAACTATTCATTTTGACTTTTCTGGTGGAAACCAAACATTTTTAATTGATCTAAGAATTTTTTGATATTTGGACTAGAAATGAGATGAGGCAAAGTATGAATAGCATTTTTTTTGTATTGTGATTATTCCATTTCTGTACCTAAATACTGTTAGACTCCCGAGAAAACTGGCAAATAGTGCTATTTATACTGTCTTGTGAAACTGAATTCATATCGCAATATTAATCACAGAAAAATAATATATTGCAATATCAGATTTTTCCACTATCGTGCAGCCCTAGTGCTGATGTAAGCTACATTTTCAGTTTGCAGGGTATAAAGTGGAATAATTTTTATAGTTTAATACTCACTACTGGTGAGTGCTTTTAGAAGAGATAGTATTTACAACAGCTACATCTAGGCCCAATCCCAATTCTATTTTTGTACCCCTTCCCCTTCCCCTTGGCCCTTGAAACAGAGTGTGAAGGGGAAGGGCTTCAAATTTTTTGTTTAAAAATTTGTAATAATGACAAAAAATATTAATTTGTGCATCTCCTGACTTCCTGGTGCAGCTATGCTGCCGTTGTGGCTGGTGTATTCTGGGAAATTTTCTTACCCCTTGGCTTTGAGTGTGGTCCTGAAAAATCTCCTTTTCGAGGGGTATTTAGCCCTTCCCCTTAGCCCTACACCTTCAAGCTGAAGAGAATTGGGACACCCCTACCCCTTCACACGAATGGGCAACACAAAGGGTAGGGGTAAGTGGAAGGGCTAAGGGGTAGAATTGGGATTGGGCCATTACTCTACTTGCACTATGTTTTCTGTCAAGTACTTGAGTAGGGTTTTTCAGTACTCTTTCCAACTTTGGTGTTAATACAAACAATATACATCAAACACACAAAAAGTGTGCAAATATTGCATTACTGCAGTTCTCACCATTCACTTAAATAATGCTACACTAACAGTGCTTGCAAAATCATTACAAATGTAAAGACTGATGGGTGTGTTGAAGGTTTACCATCTAATCTACAAAGTAAAACGCTCAACAAAAGAATAATACACCACCCTGATGTCAAACATTGCAAAATAATTGAGGTACTCTGAGATTACACATACTGATGACTGATATACAGTATAAAGAGTGGAGAATAGTTATTTTTATTATCATTCAGCCGGATATTAAAGCCCAAAGGAAATGGGTAATCATGCATTCCTGTAATAGTGCTGACGCAAGCAACATCGCTCTGGTTCACTGGACACACTAACTATTAAATAACTTGTTTTCAATCTCAGATTTGGTGTTGGGTGCTATTTTATCTGAAGAAATATCCTAGTTTCCTGTTTAAATGGAGGCATTTCCTCCTTGGCTTGCACACCCTCAGGAGAGGCTGATCCATCACGTGTTTCTCCCCTGAGGACAGACATACGTGCAGAGTAAAAATACTCTCAATTCTGACAAACTGAAAATGCCATTTGTTTCTTTTAGAAGCTACTGTTACCAACATAGAACTGGCATATTTTATATGTATTTTATATGTTTTTAGTTTAGGTCCATGGACATGGCTAATTTGATCTATAATACATGCACATTTAATGTACAACAAACATAAATAAAACTAATTATAAACAATTTACGTAACACAGTTACGCAGAAATTTTTTCAAAATTCATAATCAATATCAAACCTGCACAACTATTTATTTAATGGTTTTAGCATAATCTGCCACAACACTGTTAAAAACATCTTTGTGAAAAAGTTTTCAGTCTTAAAAATATGAATTATAACATCATTAGCATAAGTTTAACGTTTCAGAATTTGTCTAACATACTTTAGCCTGTTTGCTGACATGAATTAGCTCTCTTCTTTCACAATTCTAGCAATTTTAACACATTTCTAATATACATGTTAATATGTTTGTATGTTGCTAACATGTTTTTACTCCGTTAGCAGAAATTAGCATGCTATTTAAACAGATTGCAAAAATAGTTTGCAGAAATATAAAGATATATATAATATGAAGACAAATAATAATAATAATAAATTATGATAATAATAATAGAAAGACCAAAACAAAGACAGACTTTCACACACAGAACAGACATTTTCAAAAGACTTTAGCATTGTTTTTCAGACAAACAAATATGTTCACTTAGCATGCTTCTTAAATATCTGCAAACATATTTAGAAAAGTCAAAAACTTTAAGTACGGCACCTTTAACCCAACAATAGGATTTGTCCATATTTAGTCCAATGTTTGGTTAAATAGTGTCATTTAAAGTGTAATTGCTTGAAAATTAGCAATGTTTAACATGTTTAAAGCTTTTAGCATGGTGTGCACAATTTAGGATGCATCGACTATATCATATATTTTAGAGTGGCCTTTCCATTTGTGAAAACAAACATGCCAAAAGATAGTCTTTTAGACAAAGTTAGCAAGTATAATATGATCAGATAAAATCATACCTGTTAACATTGGGATGTGAAAATAAGGGATACCCCCCCCCCCCCCCATTAAAAAAATTATTGTTTCATTGTCAATAAACTTCTGAAATGATCAGTAATACATTTTTATTATTATTTACAAAGGATACAATAATTAGTATACATTAGAAAAAGCTGCAAATAAATTAGCAAACAGTTCAGCTCATTAATACTATTAGCTATTATAAAGAAATAGAATCAAGTTATCAAATCTCATCTTTTCTTCACTGTATAATTTAAACATTCTGATTAAAGAGCAGCGAATGAATCTCTCATTTAGATTATTTTGGTTTGATTACATTAAATAACAGAGCTGTCACTTTAAAACTGCACAGATCTATAATGAAAGCATTTGACTGTTTTCCTAACTGTTTATGCTTATTTATGACAAAATTTGTTAAGTTTAAAAGAAAACCCAACAAGATCGACATGTCTAGATGTTATTATTATTATTATTATTATTATTATTCATTCATTTATTTTATTTTCGGCTTAGTCCCTTTATTAATCTGGGGTCGCCACAGCGGAATGAACCGCCATTATTATTATTTTTATTATTATCACCCAAAACCCAGTGTCCACTTGAGCTCAGCATCAAATCACGTACGTACAGAATCCGTCTATGGGAAACAGTGTCTATTGTCACTATGGAGAGCATCAGCTGACAGTCATGCATCTTTATATGAACTGACTGTTTTGAGGATTGCATAGGGGCAATGGCGCCTGTAATGAAAAGGAAATGAATCGCGCCGTTTTTATGTTTATTTCAAAGTGTTTCTATGCCTAAATAAAATGAAAGCACAGAACCGGTTCATATTTAAGAGCAAGGGCGGCCCCTGGTGGTTCGGCGGTATGGGTTGCATATAGGGAGGATCGGCTCTTCTCAGAAAGATAAAAAATACGGGAAAAATACCTTTACAGGATGACAGCGGGATAGAACTGTAAAATACGGGAGAATCCCGGGAAAAGCGGGAGGGTTGACAGGTATGAATAAAATGCTTCACTTCATTGTCCTCTTCTAAACATTAATGCCAGCAATCATTAGTGTCCCTTTACTGAACAGCTGGCCATAAAGTGATTTTCGGAGACACAAAATGCAATTTAGATAAATTAGGAAATTTTGGGGGCGACGCGGTGGCACAGTAGGTAGTACTGTCGCCTTACAGTAAGAAGGTTGCTGGTTCGAGCCTCGGCTGAGTCAGTTAACATTTCTGTGTGGAGTTTGCATGTTCTCCCCGTGTTGGAGTGTTTCTTCCGGGTGCTCCGGTTTCTCCCACAAGTCCAAAGACATGCGCTATAGGTAAATTGGGTGGACTAAATTGTCCGTAGTGTATGTGTGTGAATGAGTGTGTATGGATGTTCCCCAGTGACGGGTTGCAGCTGGAAGGCCATCCGCTGCGTAAAACATATGCTGGATAAGTTGGCAGTTCATTCTGCTGTGGCGACCCCAAATTGATAAAGGGACTAAGCCAAAAAGAATATGAATGAGAACCTTTTGGTGAGTCTTCACAGACTTGTTTATTGTTGGCCATTGTCTCACAATATACATATTCGTGTATCTTTATTTGGATTAGGGATGCAAAAATAAATACACATGTGGGGAACTGTTAGGCTTATGGCACTGGCCCATTTGCAGCTCATGTCATTATCAAGTGCCTATTCTCATACAAAAAAGATCTTGTGACTGTATTGAATCAGCAGCAATAGAATTACGCCTCTATCCTCTGCTGTCCTTGTAAGTGGTTGGCTTGTGTCTTCAATAGGTCACAGTTAACCAGTGAAGTTTGGCCGATTCAACTTAGCTTGAATTTATTACATCTACATCAATTTAGAATTTAAAAGGTTTGTAAGATATAATTATATACAATATCAGTCAGAATTTTGGACACACCTTGTTACTTTAGTAGACTATTCTGCATTTCTAACTATCAAAAACACAAACCTGTTTTGATGTGTCTTGAAGTCTCTTCCACAGTTTTTAGGGTTTCTTAGCCTATAACTTTTTACTCAATAAGGTTTGGGTCAGAACTTTTGTCAGGCCATTTCATTATTTCAATGTTTTCTCGCTTTCAAAGAACTGCTTTCCACATTTTACTGTGTTCCTGTATAAAAACTGATGAATGTATGGAAGGAACTACATTTTGCTGAAGGAGCTTCTGATAAACATTTGCTTTCATTCTGTCATGTATCTGTATAAGAAAATCCTGCTGCAGAAAACACAATCAAACCCCAGCACTTCACCTTCACTGACATCAAGCACACACTTTGCAATTAGACTTTGAATTAGGCTTTAGATTAGGGCTGGGCGATTTGTCCTAAAATAAAAATCTCAATTAATTAAACTTGATTACGATTGATGAACGATTATTTTATTTATTTATGTTTTTGCCCTCATAGTTCACTGCCAGGTTTTGGGCAGTAAATATGCTCACAAATTACATTTTTCAATGAAGGGTGCATATTGATTTTAAAATAATTGAAGGAAACACACTCTATCTATGATTATTTACTGAACATCAATGTTGAACAACTGAAATTAAAACACACATTGCCTAAAACAAACAAAAAATTATAAATAACTTTTGGAAACAAATAAAATGTTGTCAATGTTTTTCATATTAAAAGTAGAAAATAAGCAGTATCTCTTCTTAATAAAATAGCTCTTGTATATCCTGTAAATAATATTTTAAACAGTGCATTTCTTGCATCTTCTGTAAACAAATATTTTAATGTAACTAATTTTAATTATAGGTGGGCATAGATTAAATTTTTTGATCTAGATTAATCTCACTGTAATCTTGGAATTAATCTAGATTAATCTTGATTAAATTGGCTCATTTGAATTCTGCAGAAGGCATTCAGAATATGTGTGCTACCCAAATAATGACTAAAAGTAAGTCTTTGAGAACGGGTTTCTCAAGCCAGGTGGTGCATTAGACCAGGGGCTCATCTCCTGTTTCCAAAATGCATCACAAACTGCTTGAGAAACTGTTCTACTATGATAATTGGTGATGAAAATAAATGATGTTCAGTAAGATGTACTTGTGTTTACTAACTGTTTATTCAGTCAAACATGAATGTTGAACTGTAGGCCTACATAAGCTCCAAACAGCGATTTTTGATCACCTTAATTCGACTAAAGTCATAACTGAACTAAACAGAAATGGAATTAAGACGTGGAGTATGCAGATATTAGTGGCATTATTGAAGTAAACACCGCAGTCAAACTATTACCGTCATGTAGGACTTTTCGCCATATTTTTCGACAAGATCCACACATGTGGCTGTCAGTAAAGGACCGCACACACACACACACACACACACACACACACACACACACACACACCGCGTAATGCGGAAGTTTTTTTTCTTTGCGTTCGGCGTGCATTATTAAATTCCATAACACTCTCACCAGTCCTTACTCCTTATTTGCGTCTAATACCCCAGTTTGTCATGGGGGCATGAATGAAATGTTCATGAGTGAAAGTGAAACTGCCAAACTGCAGTTAAAGTCACCCAAAATTACAGGAAACTCTTACATGAAAGCACTTCACGTAAACACCTTAATTATATTGTTGTCTATTAAGGCAAATAACTAGATTACAGATGTCCATGTAAGCGTAGTAAGTGTCTTCGAAGTAAGTAAAAGATCCAGAAGGGCATCCTGCTGATTTGATTCAGAAGGGCACTTTTTTTTGTCAGACGGCTCACTGGTCAGGTATACATCCTCGCTAAAATATCAAGGTGAAAGTCATCATAGCTTGCGTAGTATAGACCCAACTTTAAGAATACATTAATGGCGATATTGTTTTTTTAACGCCCGATAAGAGTCTCGCGTTAACGCAGCACGTTAACAGCCCACCACTAATTTTAATATAATGGAAAATATGCTGTTTTAAGACATCTCAGCGCAGCTTCCAATCATCATCAATGTGCAAAGTAAGGCTCAAGAATAGGTTCATCGTCCTACTTGACAGGTGATGAGATGTGGCTGCAAAGTGGCCGCAGAAGTATAAATCCGCCTCAGCCTTTAACAGAGCAGGGTCATGTGACTCCACATGCGATAGGCAAAATAATTGAAAAAAATCATCCTGGAAAAATTAGGTTCATTATAGGTTCTGAATGTCAATTTCGATTACTTAATGGCCCAGCCCTACATTAGATAATCTCCTTTTAAAAGTTCAAAAGTGATAGAGGTTACCAAATGATTACAAACAAATTAAATTTGGTATACTCTGAATTGGAAAATATTAATTTCCATTTTCTATGTTATGGATTTGTGCCAAAAAATCAGTTTGTGCCATTAATCTCCTGATCTATAAGTTCCAAATATAAATGAACTCAAGCCAAACCTTTCAGTTTTTCAAATTTTTCTCCATTAGGTATGAATTATAATACAGTATAGTTGCATTCAGAAGCAGAACATAAGTGTTGTTAAGATGCATGCCCAGCTTGCCTATTAACTTGTATGGCAGCATTTGCACAAGCTCTAGTGTTAACAGCTCTGTCATTACAGAGGCACATGCAGGTCAGGGCAGCTCGTGTTTATATAAAGATCAGATATATGCAGCACCATTCCAGTCTTCTGGACACATAGCATAGCTAGAGAACAGCTGTGTCTTTCACTCACAAACAGAAATGCACACACAAATACACACACAGAGATCCAACTATATTATCCAAATGGCATGTATATTAGATAGAGTCCCAAAAAAGATGAATGCATGGTCAGGCACAAAAACATGCAAGTATATGATTTTATATGTTTTTTCTAGGTTTTGGGACAGTAATTGGTAAATATTATTATGTTTTTAAATATATGCATGAGTTTATTGTCTTGCACTCTTAATTGTAGAGGTTTAACAAATGAAGTCCACAAAGCTGGCACGGCACAGCAGCAGAACACCTGCGAGATATATGTGCCTGTCTTGTGTAACAGGTTATTCAGTGTGGGTGTCTGAGCCCATTAGAAATTACTCACTTGCTAGTCTACAGACCTCTGAATGTTGGTTATGCGCTCTTACGACAGTGACAGATACCAGACACCGCTTCCAAATGAGGAATGAGAACCATGCAGATTGAGAGAGGACACCGTTTGCAGGCCTACGGCACTAACCTGATGGCAACTTGATCTATGTTGAGACAGGGCTATTTTTTAGTCTCGTAGATAACAGCGCTGTTCATATAGTGATGTGGGCTTATGATTGCCAAAGCTGTAAATCACTGGAAAGCATTAAGTTATATTACAGAATGAGTTTGATCATGTGAAGCACATTTTGCACATGTTCCTGCTTATCACAATCATGCAGCAATGCAAGTGATGTATTCCGTTGTGAAATTAGAAATCCTTTCCTTTCAAATTCAAGCATGCAGACGTACAAGCAGGTGTAAACTGCAATGTGCGACACCACATCAACTGTGATTGCATCTCATGAAATGCTTGTAGTCTTTCATAAATATTAATGAATCAACTCGAATGTGGCTACAACTTGAACCCCCTACAAAATCTGAATGGTTGGATATTGTATCTAATGTTCAATAAATGGAGAGGATGACTTTTTCTTTAAAACTACAAGCGGACAAATACAGTTGAATCCAGAAGTTTACATACACTCTAAAAAAAGGAACATAACCATTTTTAAAAAAAATGTCTGATGGTAAATCATACTAAACGTTTACTATTTTAGGTCCGTTAGGATTACCTAAATCATTTACATTTGCTAAATGCCAGAATAATGAGAGAATTTATTTTTTTTGAGAATTTTTTATTAATTTCTAGACAGTCAAAAGTTTACACACATTTCCTTGGTATTTTTTTAGCTTTGCTATTAAACTGTATAACTTTGGTCAAATGTTTTGGGTATCCTTCCACAAGCTTCTCACAATAATTTGAAGGAATTTTGGCCCATTCCTCATGACAGAATTGGTGTAACTGAGTCAGATTTGTAGGCTGTCTTGCTCGCACAAGCTTTTTCAACTCTGCCCACAAATTTTCTATAGGATTGAGTTCAGGGCTTTGTGATGGCCACTCCAAAACATTCACTCTGTTGTCCTTAAAGCACATTTAACTAATTTGGCAGTATGCTTAGGGTCATGGTCTGTTTGGAAGACCCATTTGTGGCCAAGTTTTAATTTCCTGGCTGATGTCTTGAGATGTTGCTTCAGTATTTCTACATAATGTTCTTTCTTCATGAAGCCATCTATGCTGTGAAGTGGACCAGTCCCTCCTGCAGCAAAACACAACATGATGCTGCCGCCCCCCATACTTCACAGTTGGGATGGTGTTCCTAGGCTTGTAAGCTTTCCCCTTTGCCCTCCAAATGTAACACTGGTCATTATGGCCAAACAGTTCAATCTTAGTTCCATCAGACCACTGGACATGTCTCCAAAAATTATTCATTTTCCCAGTGTAATTTAGCAAATTGTAATCTGGCTTTTTTGTTGATTCTGACTTGTTGATTTTCCCATGTTGTCACACAAGGAAGCAGTGTGTTTGAGGTTTTCCTTAAATACTATTCTACAGTTGTGCCTCCAATTAACTCAAATGTTGTCAATTAGCCAATCAGAAACTTCCAAAACCTTGACACCATCATCTGAGCTTTTTCAGAGGCATAAGAATCTTATTGTATGTAAACTTGACTTTCAAGAAAAGTTATAACAATTTCTCAAAACATATCTCTCTCTCATTATTCTGCTATTAAGCTTATTATATGTAAACTAACAATTTCTCAAAAAATATCTCTCTCGTCGGCGTCAGTGGTGTAGTGGTTAATGCGTCGACACATGCACTCCGGTGCTCACAGCGACCCGAGTTCGATTCCCGCCTTGTGGTCCTATGCCGATCCTTTCCCTTCTCTCTGCTCCCTCCTGTCAATAATCTCTACTGTCCTATCCATTAAAGGTGAAAACCCTGAAAAAATAATTATATATATATATAAAAAAAAATATCTCTTTCTCATTATTCTGCTATTAAGCATAAGAGAAACAAATTTGATAATCTAACTTACCTAAAAGAGAAAAAGTTTAGTCACATTAACATCTGACTTTTTTTAAAATGGTTATGTGCCTTTTTATACAGTGTATGTAAACTTCTGGTTTCAACTGTACCTGCAATATGGGAAGAAATTGACTGTACTTATGCCTTTACACAGTGTAAACTAATCTTTATATTCAATCATTTTTCTTCGGCTTAGTCCCTTATTTATCAGTGGTTACCACAGTGGAATGAACCGCCAATGTATCCAGCATTTGTTTTACGCCAGCCACAACCCAGTACTGGGAAACACCCATACTCTCTCACATTCACACTCATACACTAAGGCCAATTTTAGTTCACCCAATTCACCTACAGTATAGTGCATGTGTTTGGACTGTGGGAGAAACCGGAGCACCCGGAGGAAACCCATGCCAATGCATTTTTTTAATCTGTTGCAGAATAAAGTTCAATAACGACTAAAAACAAATAAATAAATAAATATTAATGAAATAAAAAGGACTCAAGGTATAAAATGACATACTGTATAGATGTACTTAAAAGTATATCAAAACATGCTTATGTCCAAATAACATTGCATTTAATTGTAATAAACCTGAAATTAAGTGTCTGAAAATATTCTATTTTGCACATTTACAATGTGCTTATTTATTCAAGGGATCCTAAGCTTTTTCTTTTTAAATATTAAGATGTAACCCCCCCCCAACACACAAGACCAAAGACCATGGCCCCTAGCGTCTATCGCTAGAGCACCTTTTATAGGTCAGAGGAGTGAAGTTTACCTGCACAGCACTTCACTAGCTGGCCTCCACTATACTCACCCCCCTAAACCTTACTCCCATCCAGGTCACGCCACCAATGTAACCCCGTCAGTCCTACACCACCCAATCCACTCTGAGCTGAGATTGAACCAGTGACATTCCGCATGGGAGTCTGCGTTCACACCAGACGTGGAAGAAGCGTCAATCGCGAGTGATTTACATGTTAAGTCAATGCAAAGGCACGAATAGACATCCTGCGGCGCGATACGCGCGAATGACGCGGCACGGATGCCGCCAATGGTGCGGCGCTAATGTCAAATGGCAAAACGCTCAATTCGCGCCGAACCATTCACATTAACCAATCAGGAGCTTGCTCTTGTGGGGGCGTGATTGTGACGTAGCACCTGTTGTTGGTGTCCCAGGGGAAATCCTCCAGCCGACACCAACAACAGTTCATCAAACTGTGCTCGGTTTAGTCAGAAGCACTGCTGAAAGCCTCTGTCATCCAGGTTAAGTTTCTGGAGGAGTTTATGAGCTCACAGAGCTGGGTGCAGTATCTAGTGAAAGTATCTAGTGGACTCAGACACTGCTCCAAACGTATCGACGCTGTTTTTCAACCTTCATAAAAGCACATAAACACAGTTATTTTTTCAATAAAATCCATGTTAGCCATTTAGCAACGAAGCTACAGTCACCGGGCAGACAGAAGCCCTGCCCATCACGCGAATGAAGCGACATTTGATGCGCGAATGAAGCGAGTAAACTCAAATGTTCACCTGTCTATTTACGCGCGAATAGCGTGATTTATCCGCGCGTTCCGCGTCTGGTGTGAACACAGCATGAAGACAATGGCCCCTAGCATCTGTCGCTAGAACACCTTTTTTGTGTCAGAGGAGTGAGGTTTACCTGCAACAGCACTTCACTAGCTGGCCTCCGCTACACTCACCCCCCTAAACCTCACTCCCATCCGGGTCACAACACCAACGTAACCCCGTCTGTCCTACACTATCCAACTGAACTGGCGACTTTCCGCATGGGAGTTGGTTGCTCTAACAAGGAGGCTAAAGACCATGGCCACTAGCGTTTGTCGCTAGAGCACCTTTTATATATTAAAGAAGTGAGGTTTACCTGCATAGCACTTCACTAGCTGGTCTCTGCTACACTCACCCCCCTAAACCATACTCCCATCCGGGTCATGACACCAATGTAACCCTGTCGGTCCTACACCCCACAATCCGCTTCAAGTTGGGATCGAACCGGCGACTTTCCGCATGGGAGTTGGTCGCTCTAACAAGGAGGCTAAAAACCATGGCCACTAGAGTCTGTCGCTACAGCACCTTTTAGAGGATTATCTGTACAGCACTTCACTAGCTGGCCTCTGTTACACAGACTTAGGTTGCACCAGAAAATATTTTGTGGAATTTCAGCTTAAAATAACTCACTGATTTATTACTATTTATTACACTATGCTGTAAAAACTTTTTTTGCTTTGCTTTGTTTAAATGCAAATGAGTTGCTGCTTTATGAGTTCCTTTGCCCTCATGAGATCCTTTGCCCCGTTTCCCTTGCTCTCAAATGTGATATAATGACAAGAGCTGTGCAATAGAATTATATTTTTCATTTTGGATTGAAAACATTATGAAATTATGAAAAAGGACACATTCTGTTTCTTTCCATTAAAGTCATGTGATGTTAACCTGCCTATGCAACCACCAAATCAGCCAAATCATGTAACTGTACATTTCTGTCAGACATAATGAAAAAGAGACGCCCTGCAAGTGGCTTCTGAGCACACGATTTGAGGAAGAGCGAAAGTGGATGCTTTGTTATTTAGGTGTGTAAAATGTATATTAAAATGTTTGTCTTGTAATTATACAGTAAAGAGAAGTGAGTATCCCTTATTTTTAAATACTGTAATTGACAAGTATGGTCTTTACATCTCATGCCTTGGTTACTCTGGCAGCAACAATTAATAGATCTGCATTTGTTTTAAAATGTTTCAGTTTAAACTCCTGATTTATCGTTTTCTGAAAGTATGTTCACAAAAAAAATGAGGATAAAAGGTTCTCTTTAATGTCAACAGTGAGATACAGACAAGGTTATGTCCCACAACAAACACACAACGTAATGTTGGTTATTTCTGTATTTGCAAATGGTCAGGAAAGAAATTGTATGTATATCAGTATATTAGATATGTGTAAATCTCCAGATGTAAAAATAGCAACCCAAATGCCTTATTTTACATGATTAGTTTTAAATAATGGCTGCTGACATTAAAAACCTGCTCCAATTTCAGACTCTGACAGAGAGGACAGTCATGGGAATCCAGAAGCCAGAGTTTCACCCGTAGGTAGCCACTTGACAAACATTTATGTCTCCAAAGCCAATAAGTGTTGGCTTTTATTTTACTGAATGTACCTCTGTTTTGTTTTCAACTTCACACATAGATAAACAACAAAAGACGGTCTCCCCCCTCAGACAGGCCTCCCTTTGGTCCTCATCTAAGTACACACCACAGCATTTCCGCTGACGAACAGGACAGCCCAGAACGGATTGTAAGTACTACAAAGTCAAAGCTCAGTGTGAGATGTGGACAAATCTCTTCATCTTAATTCCACATTTGCTTCCCAGGTTCAGAAGGAAAAACTCCATGCAGAACTAAAACAAGTTTTGAGTCAGAAGAGAAACCAGCTTAGAGACACCCAATCCACTTCCACAGACATGGATGAACCATCCAAAACAGACAGTAAAAATGAGGTAAGAATTAAAACATCACAACCTGAACTCCTCTTAAAATGATAACACAGAACTAAGACACTGAGTCCATATAAAATATGAAGGGATACCACTCAGAGAATAAGGCCCCAACATACTCATGGGCTGTGGTGTCATTCTTCTCTTAAGGCAAAAGCGTACAAAGTTGTCCCTTAAGGCCCACTGTCCAGCAGAATTTAGATCCAATATCTTAACACTCAACCTTTACTATTCTACTTCAGGTGGAGAAGGATATACAGTTGACAGAGCTTGTAGAAGTGGTTGTTGAAACTGAGGCTGAAGTTGGAGCCAGTGGTTACAGTGTGGTTGGTGGAGGGGAGCGAGGCATCTTCATCAAAGATGTCTTAAAAGACTCCCCAGCAGCAAAGCACCTCAGCCTACAGAAAGGTACCAAGGGACTGTATTTTACATTACAAAGAGCAATGTCAAATACACTTTAAAGACTTGAGCCACTGTCATTGAAAAGACAAGTAGGAGTAACCCCTTTAACCTCAGAATTCTAACATGTACATCATCTTCATTGTAAATACAGGTGTACTGAATTTGTTGCATGATGTAATAGGAATTCTGAGACAAATCATGTAAATTCTAAATAATTTTTGGTAATGTGTTATTGCAGGAGATCAACTTCTAAGTGCCAGGGTGTATTTTGATAACGTGAAATATGAGGACGCATTAAAAATTCTTCAGTGTGCAGAACCCTACAAAGTGTCCTTCTTTTTGAAGAGGACTGTGCCAGAAAGTGAAGTCAGCATACGTCCAGGTGCACAAACTCTTGACCTCAGAGGACCTAAGGCCAAGATGCAAAGAATGGTACATGCTGAAATATTGCTATACAATAGAAAGACCTTTTAACCATCATCAGTATTGCATTTATTTAATAATTAAACAGTAGAAACTAGAAGGAATGATAACCTTTTTCTTGCAGAGCGTCAAAAGTGTGAAACCATTCAAAACCAAGAAAAGGAGAGGAGGAAGATTTGGATTGAAAAGACTGAAAGAGAACAAAAAAGCAAGAGAACGAGCAGAGCTGGACATTGAGGGCTCACATGGTAGATCAGACCTTAGTCCTGTTGATGTTGAGTTTGTTTTCCCAAAGTTCAAATTGAGAAAAGGTGGGAAATCCACTGCAGGTGAATCAGGACATCTGGAAGGCATGATCACTGGTGGCAAGAAGAAAAGGAAGATACGATTTACAAAAATGAAAGCCACAGATGTTGCTGTCAGTGAAGGGAATGTTAATATAGATGTTTCAACACATGAGGGAGAGGGCTCTGGGGCAAAGCTGAAGGGCAAGGCAAAAGGTCCAAAATTTGGAATGAATTTCCCGAGATTGAAAAAGTCCAAATTAGATGTAAAATCTTCAATCGACAGTTTTGAGGTTAAAGAACAAGAGGCCAAATTTAAGCCTCCCTCAGTAGAGTGTGATTTCAACATGACTCAGGGCAAAGCTGAAGCTAATGCTCCTAATCTTGAGGTTGGTGGGAAAGGAAAAGGAGAGGGTCCTGAGATAAAGATGACAAAGTTTAATCTGGATGTCTCAGATACAAAGACAACAATCCCAACATTCAAACTGCCAAAGGTAAGACTTTCTTGTCATTCAGATGAAATTGATGGAGAGGCAAGTAAACAAATTGGTATATCTGAAAATAAACTGAAAATGACAAATATTGACATCAGAACACCAAAAGTAGATATGGACGTGAATATTCCAAAGTTTGAATTGGAAGATGTTGAAGGAACAAAAATCAACACACACAAATTTGACCCATCATTACCAAAGATAAACTTTCATGCAAAACAAAAATTTGGAGATGACATTGATGGATCCATGGTCAAAAAGCATGACATTTCTCTCCCCAAACTTGACATTGAAGTGCCCAAGATAAAGACATCAGATGTGGACATTGTTCTTCCTAAATTAGATGTGACTGCAAAGAGCATTGATTCTGGGGGGCATGTAAGTACAGGGGCAAGTTTTGAAATGACAAAATTAGACATCTCTCTTCCAAAAGTAAAATGTCTTGAGGGTGAGGTCACATTTGAAGGCCCTGGAGCAAAAGGTGGAAAATTTCACAAGCCAAATATCAGTATTTCATTGCCAAAAGAGAGAACAGCAGAAGCAAAGATAGAAGGTCATTCTGAGAAAAAAGCAGAAGTAAAAATGCCTCAAATAGATATTTCCAACCCTAAAATTAATTTACTGCAAGGGCAAATTGATATTGAAGGGACTGAAGGTGAAGCAAAGGTTGATATTTCGAATAAAATGATAGAGAGGAGTGCAGACATTAAGGGCCACGTTGATAAAGGGGGAAAGTTTAAAATGCCTACAGTAGATGTGTCTTTACCGGAGCATGCCATTACCGAGGGGCCAGCAATCCAGCAAGGAAAATTGAATATGCCATATGAAACAGAAGGAAATGTTGAGGTTGGAGATCTGTCTGCAAAAGGAGGCAAATTCAACATGCCACATCTAGACATTTCACTTCCAAAGGTAAATTTATGGACAGGTGAAATAAAAATTGAGGATTCAGAGGTCAAAGGTGAGAAATTCCAAATGCCATCCATTGACATATCTTTACCAAAAGGAAAAGTAGAGGCTGGTGTTGAGGTTGAAGGTTATTCTGGAAAAGCAGAAATGCCCCAAATTGATGTTAAAGTGTCACTGCCAGAGGGTAAAGATAATAATGTTAAAACCTCTGGTAAATGCGAAAAGGCTGAAATGCCAAAGGTTGATATTTCTCTGCCTGCAGTGAATTCTCCTGGTGTTGAGATTTCCTTGCCAAAAATGTCACCAGAAAGTGACATCAGTATTGAAGGGCCAGATAGTCACATCAAAAAAGGAGGAAAGTTTCAAATGCCCAAAATAGACCTTGCACTCCCAAAGATTAAATCAAGACCTGTGGATGTAAATTTGGAAGGACCTGAGGTAAAAGGAGGTAAAGTTTACACACCTTTCATAGACATTTCTTTGCCTAAAGATAAAACCAAGACACACTATAATACAGAAGGAAGTTCTAAAACTGGTATGAAATTTAAAATGCCAAAAATTGATTTTTCACTACCAAAAGCAAAAGCACCTGAAGGTGAAATGAAAGTTGAAGCAAAAGACGAAACAATTAAGAGTGGAAAGTTTCAAATGCCCTCTATAGACATCACTCTGCCAGAAGCAGGAGCAGGAAGTCATCTATTTGTTGACGGACATGGAAGAAAAGGTGGGAAATTTGAAATTCCTAAAAATGATGTTTCCTTGGCTAAATTAAAACCATCAGAGGCTGAAGTCATTGTTGAAGGTCCCGATATTCAAGGTGGAAAGGTTCACATGCCTTCTATAGACATCACTCTACCAGCTGGAGGAGTAGGAAGTAATCTAGATGTCAAAGGAAACAAAAGGAAAGGAAGAAGGTTTGAAATGTCAAAATTTGATGTTCCCTTGCCTAAACTAAAACCATCATTGGCTGAAATCAATGTTGAAGGTCCTGATCTCAAAGGTGGAAAGTTTCATATGCCCCCTGTAGATATCTCTCCAACAAAAGGAGGGGCAGGCGCTGATGTATATGTTAAAGGACGTGGAGGAAAAGGAGGACAATTTGAAATGCCCAAATTTGATGTTTCCTTGCCCAAATTAAAACCATCTGAGGCTGAAGTCAACATCGAAGGTCCCGATATCAAAGGTGGAAAGTTTCACATGCCCTCTATAGATATCTCTCCACCAAGAGAAGGAGCAGGAGGTGATGTAGATGTCAAAGCTCATGGAGGAAAAGGAGGAAAATTTGAAATGCCAAAATTGGATGTTTCCTTGCCTAAATTTAAAACGTCTGGAGCTGAAGTCAACGTTGAAGGTTCCGATATCAAAGGTGGAAAGTTTCACATGCCCTCTGTAGGTATCTCTGTACCAGGAAGTCAAGTAGGAGGTGATGTAGATGTTGAAGGACATGGAGGAAAAGGAGGAAAATTTGAAATGCCCAAATTTGATGATTCCATGCCCAAATTTAAACTATCTGGAGATGAAGTCAACATTGAAGGTCCCAATTTCGAAGGTGGAAAGTTTCACATGCCCTCTGTAGATATCTCTCTACCAAGAGGAGGAGCAGAAGGTGATGTAGATGTTGAAGGACATGGAGGAAAAGGAGGAAAATTTGAAATGCCCAAATTTGATGTTTCCTTGCCCAAATTTAAACCATCTGGGGCTGAAGTCAATGTTGAAGGTCCTGATATTAAAGGTGGAAAGTTTCACATGCCCTCTCTAGATATCGCTCTACCAGGAGGTAGAGCTGAAGGTAATGTAGATGTCAAGGGACATGGTGGAAAAGGAGGAAAATTTGAAATGCCTAAATTGGATGTCTCCTTGCCCAAATTAAAACCATCAGGAGGTGAAATCAACATTGAAGGTCCCGACATCGAAGGTGGAAAGTTTCACATGCCCTCTGTAGATATCTCTTTACCAAGAGGAGGAGCAGAAGGTGATGTAGATGTCAAAGCTCATGGAGGAAAAGGAGGAAAATTTGAAATGCCAAAATTGGATGTTTCCTTGCCTAAGTTTAAACCATCTGGAGCTAAAGTCAATGTTGAAGGTCCCGATATCAAAGGTGGAACGCTTCACATGCCCTCTATAGATATCTCTCTACCAGGAGGTGGAGCAGGAGGTGATGTAGATGTTGAAGGACATGGAGGAAAAGTAGGAAAATTTGAAATGCCCAAATTTGATGTTTCCTTGCCCAAATTTAAACCATCTGGGGGTGAAGTCAATGTTGAAGGGCCTGATATCAAAGGTGGAAAGTTTCACCTGCCCTCTATAAATATCTCTCTACCAGGAGGTAGAGCAGAAGGTGATGTAGATGTCAAAGGGCATGGAGGAAAAGGAGGAAAATTTGAAATGCCTAAATTGGATGTCTCCTTGCCCAAATTAAAACCATCAGGAGGTGAAATCAACATTGCAGGTCCTGACATTGAAGGTGATGTAGATGTCAAAGCTCATGGAGGAAAAGGAGGAAAATTTGAAATGCCAAAATTGGATGTTTCCTTGCCTAAGTTTAAACCATCTGGAGCTAAAGTCAATGTTGAAGGTGCTGATATCAAAGGTGGAAAGCTTCACATGCCCTCTATAGACATCTCTCTTCCAGGAGGTGGAGCAGGAGGTGATGTAGATGTTGAAGGACATGGAGGAAAAGGAGGAAAATTTGAAATGCCCAAATTTGATGTTTCCTTGCCCAAATTTAAACCATCTGGGGCTGAAATCAACATTGAAGGTCCCGACATCGAAGGTGGAAAGTTTCACATGCCCTCTCTAGATATCGCTCTACCAGGAGGTAGAGCTGAAGGTAATTTAGATGTCAAAGGACATGGTGGAAAAGGAGGAAAATTTGAAATGCCCAAATTGGATGTCTCCTTGCCCAAATTAAAACCATCAGGAGGTGAAATCAACATTGAAGGTCCAAACATCGAAGGTGGAAAGTTTCACATGCCCTCTGTAGATATCTCTTTACCAAGAGGAGGAGCAGAAGGTGATGTAGATGTCAAAGCTCATGGAGGAAAAGGAGGAAAATTTGAAATGCCTAAACTGGATGTTTCCTTGCCTAAGTTTAAACCATCTGGAGCTAAAGTCAATGTTGAAGGTCCCGATATCAAAGGTGGAAAGTTTCACATGCCCTCTATAGATATCTCTTTACCAAGAGGAGGAGCAGAAGGTGATGTAGATGTCAAAGCTCATGGAGGAAAAGGAGGAAAATTTGAAATGCCTAAACTGGATGTTTCCTTGCCTAAGTTTAAACCATCTGGGGCTGACGTCAATGTTGAAGGTCCCGATATTAAAGGTGGAAAGTTTCACATGCCCTCTCTAGATATCGCTCTACCAGGAGGTAGAGCTGAAGGTAATTTAGATGTCAAAGGACATGGTGGAAAAGGAGGAAAATTTGAAATGCCCAAATTGGATGTCTCCTTGCCCAAATTAAAACCATCAGGAGGTGAAATCAACATTGAAGGTCCCGACATCGAAGGTGGAAAGTTTCACATGCCCTCTGTAGATATCTCTTTACCAAGAGGAGGAGCAGAAGGTGATGTAGATGTCAAAGCTCATGGAGGAAAAGGAGGAAAATTTGAAATGCCTAAACTGGATGTTTCCTTGCCTAAGTTTAAACCATCTGGAGCTAAAGTCAATGTTGAAGGTCCCGATATCAAAGGTGAAAATCTTCACATGCCCTCTATAGATATCTCTCTACCAGGAGGTGGAGCAGGAGGTGATGTAGATGTTGAAGGACATGGAGGAAAAGGAGGAAAATTTGAAATGCCCAAATTTGATGTTTCCATGCCCAAATTTAAACCATCTGGGGTTGACGTCAATGTTGAAGTTCCTGATATCAAAGGTGGAAAGTTTCACATGCCCTCTCTAGATATCGCTCTACCAGGAGGTAGAGCAGAAGGTGATGTAGATGTCAAAGCTCATGGAGGAAAAGGAGGAAAATTTGAAATGCCAAAATTGGATGTTTCCTTGCCTAAGTTTAAACCATCTGGAGCTAAAGTCAAGGTTGAAAGTCCCGATATCAAAGGTGGAAAGCTTCACATGCCCTCTATAGATATCTCTCTTCCAGGAGGTGGAGCAAGAGGTGATGTAGATGTTGAAGGACATGGAGGAAAAGGAGGAAAATTTGAAATGCCCAAATTTGATGTTTCCTTGCCCAAATTTAAACCATCTGGGGCTGACGTCAATGTTGAAGGTCCCGATATTAAAGGTGGAAAGTTTCACATGCCCTCTCTAGATATCGCTCTACCAGGAAGTAGAGCTGAAGGTAATTTAGATGTCAAAGGACATGGTGGAAAAGGAGGAAAATTTGAAATGCCTAAATTGGATGTCTCCTTGCCCAAATTAAAACCATCAGGAGGTGAAATCAACATTGAAGGTCCCGACATCGAAGGTGGAAAGTTTCACATGCCCTCTGTAGATATCTCTTTACCAAGAGGAGGAGCAGAAGGTGATGTAGATGTCAAAGCTCATGGAGGAAAAGGAGGAAAATTTGAAATGCCTAAACTGGATGTTTCCTTGCCTAAGTTTAAACCATCTGGAGCTAAAGTCAATGTTGAAGGTCCCGATATCAAAGGTGGAAAGTTTCACATGCCCTCTATAGATATCTCTCTACCAGGAGGTGGAGCAGGAGGTGATGTAGATGTTGAAGGACATGGAGGAAAAGGAGGAAAATTTGAAATGCCAAAATTTGATGTTTCCTTGCCCAAACTTAAACCATCTGGGGCTGAAGTCAATGTTGAAGGTCCCGATATCAAAGGTGGAAAGTTTCACATGCCCTCTCTAGATATCTCTCTACCAGGAGGTAGAGCTGAAGGTAATGTAGATGTCAAAGGACATGGAGGAAAAGGAGGAAAATTTGAAATGCCAAAATTTGATGTTTCCTTGCCCAAATTTAAACCATCTGGGGCTGAAGTCAATGTTGAAGGTCCCGATATCAAAGGTGGAAAGTTTCACATGCCCTCTGTAGATATCTCTTTACCAAGAGGAAGAGCAGAAGGTGATGTAGATGTTAAAGCTCATGGAGGAAAAGGAGGAAAATTTGAAATGCCCAAATTTGATGTTTCCTTGCCCAAACTTAAACCATCTGGGCTGAAGTCAATGTTGAAGGTCCCGATATCAAAGGTGGAAAGTTTCACATGCCCTCTCTAGATATCTCTCTACCAGGAGGTAGAGCAGAAGGAGATGTTGATGTCAAGGGACATGGTGGAAAGGAGGAAAATTTGAAATGCCCAAATTGGATGTCTCCTTGCCCAAATTAAAACCATCAGGAGGTGAAATCAACATTGAAGGTCCCGACATCGAAGGTGGAAAGTTTCACATGCCCTCTGTAGATATCTCTTACCAAGAGGAGGAGCAGAAGGTGATGTAGATGTCAAAGCTCATGGAGGAAAAGGAGGAAAATTTGAAATGCCAAAATTGGATGTTTCCTTGCCTAAGTTTAAACCATCTGGAGCTAAAGTCAATGTTGAAGGTCCCGATATCAAAGGTGGAAAGTTTCACATGCCCTCTATAGATATCTCTCTACCAGGAGGTGGAGCAGGAGGTGATGTAGATGTCAAAGGGCATGGAGGAAAAGGAGGAAAATTTGAAATGCCAAAGTTGGATGTCTCCTTGCCCAAACTAAAACCATCAGGAGGTGAAATCAACATTGAAGGTCCCGACATCGAAGGTGGAAAGTTTCACATGCCCTCTGTAGATATCTCTTTACCAAGAGGAGAAGCAGAAGGTGATGTAGATGTCAAAGCTCATGGAGGAAAAGGAGGAAAATTTGAAATGCCTAAATTTGATGTTTCCATGCCCAAAATAAAACCATCAGGAGGTGAAATCAACATTGAAGGTCCCGATATCGAAGGTGGAAAGTTTCACATGCCCTCTGTAGATATCTCTTTACCAAGAGGAGGAGCAGGAGGTGATGTAGATGTCAAAGCTCATGGAGGAAAAGGAGGAAAATTTGAAATGCCAAAATTGGATGTTTCCTTGCCTAAGTTTAAACCATCTGGAGCTAAAGTCAATGTTGAAGGTCCCGATATCAAAGGTGGAAAGCTTCACATGCCCTCTATAGATATCTCTCTACCAGGAGGTGGAGCAGGAGGTGATGTAGATGTTGAAGGACATGGGGGAAAAGGAGGAAAATTTGAAATGCCTAAATTTGATGTTTCCATGCCCAAATTCAAACCATCTGGGGCTGATGTCAATGTTGAAGGTCCTGATATCAAAGGTGGAAAGTTTCACATGCCCTCTCTAGATATCGCTCTACCAGGAGGTAGAGCAGAAGGAGATGTAGATGTCAAAGGGCATGGAGGAAAAGGAGGAAAATTTGAAATGCCAAAGTTGGATATCGCCTTGCCCAAAATAAAACCATCAGGAGGTGAAATCAACATTGAAGGTCCCGACATCGAAGGTGGAAAGTTTCACATGCCCTCTGTAGATATCTCTTTACCAAGAGGAGGAGCAGAAGGTGATGTAGATGTCAAAGCTCATGGAGGGAAAGGAGGAAAATTTGAAATGCCAAAATTGGATGTTTCCTTGCCTAAGTTTAAACCATCTGGATCTAAAGTCAATGTTGAAGGTCTCGATATCAAAGGTGGAAAGTTTCACATGCCCTCTCTAGATATCGCTCTACCAGGAGGTAGAGCAGAAGGTGATGTAGATGTCAAAGGGCATGGAGGAAAAGGAGGAAAATTTGAAATGCCAAAGTTGGATGTCTCCTTGCCCAAACTAAAACCATCAGGAGGTGAAATCAACATTGAAGGTCCTGATATCGAAGGTGGAAAGTTTCACATGCCCTCTGTAGATATCTCTTTACCAAGAGGTAGAGCAGAAGGTGATGTAGATGTCAAAGCTCATGGAGGAAAAGGAGGAAAATTTGAAATGCCAAAATTGGATGTTTCCTTGCCTAAGTTTAAACCATCTGGAGCTAAAGTCAATGTTGAAGGTCCCGATATCAAAGGTGGAAAGCTTCACATGCCCTCTATAGATATCTCTCTACCAGGAGGTGGAGCAGGAGGTGATGTAGATGTTGAAGGACATGGGGGAAAAGGAGGAAAATTTGAAATGCCTAAATTTGATGTTTCCATGCCCAAATTCAAACCATCTGGGGCTGATGTCAATGTTGAAGGTCCTGATATCAAAGGTGGAAAGTTTCACATGCCCTCTCTAGATATCGCTCTACCAGGAGGTAGAGCAGAAGGAGATGTAGATGTCAAAGGGCATGGAGGAAAAGGAGGAAAATTTGAAATGCCAAAGTTGGATATCGCCTTGCCCAAAATAAAACCATCAGGAGGTGAAATCAACATTGAAGGTCCCGACATCGAAGGTGGAAAGTTTCACATGCCCTCTGTAGATATCTCTTTACCAAGAGGAGAAGCAGAAGGTGATGTAGATGTCAAAGCTCATGGAGGAAAAGGAGGAAAATTTGAAATGCCAAAATTGGATGTTTCCTTGCCTAAGTTTAAGCCATCTGGAGCTAAATTCAATGTTGAAGGTTCTGATATCAAAGGTGGAAAGTTTCACATGCCCTCTATAGATATCTCTCTACCAGGAGGTGGAGCAGGAGGTGATGTAGATGTTGAAGGACATGGAGGAAAAGGAGGAAAATTTGAAATGCCTAATTTGGATGTCTCCTTGCCCAAATTAAAACCATTAGGAGGTGAAATCAACATTGAAGGTCCCGACATCGAAGGTGGAAAGTTTCACATGCCCTCTGTAGATATCTCTTTACCAAGAGGAGGAGCAGAAGGAGATGTAGATGTCAAAGCTCATGGAGGAAAAGGAGGAAAATTTGAAATGCCAAAATTGGATGTTTCCTTGCCTAAGTTTAAACCATCTGGAGCTAAATTCAATGTTGAAGGTCCTGATATCAAAGGTGGAAAGTTTCACATGCCCTCTCTAGATATCTCTCTACCAGGAGGTAGAGCTGAAGGTAATGTAGATGTCAAAGCTCATGAAGGAAAAGGAGGAAAATTTGAAATGCCTAAATTTGATGTTTCCATGCCCAAATTCAAACCATCTGGGGCTGACGTCAATGTTGAAGGTCCCGACATTGAAGGTGGAAAGGTTCACATGCCCTCTGTAGATATCTCTCTACCAAGAGGAGGGGCAGGAGCTGATGTAGATCTCAAAGCTCATGGAGGAAAAGGAGGAAAATTTGAAATGCCGAAATTGGATGTTTCCTTGCCTAAATTTAAACCATCTGGGGCTGAAGTAAATGTTGAAGGTGCTGATATTGAAGGTGGATATTTTCACATGCCTTCAATAGATATTTCTCTACCAAGAGAAAAACCAGGAGGTGATGTAGATGCCAAAGTACATGGAGGAAAAGGAGGAAAATTTCAAATGCCTAAATTGGATGTTTCCTTGCCTAAACTTAAAGCATCGGGGGCTGAAATTAATGTTGAAGGTCCTGATATCAAGAGCGAAAAGTTTCACATGCCCACAATTGATATCTCTCTCCCAAAAATTAAACTAGAACGTGAAACTGATGTTGGGCTAGAGAAAGAAGACATCTCAGTACCTAAAATAACCCATGGTTTTGAAGTAGAGACCAAAGCTACAGGTGCCAGAACGAGTAATATAAATGTCCCTGAGGTAACTTTAGGTAGCAACATCAAACTACCCACTGTGAAAATACCAACTGTCGACATATCTGCTCCTAAAGTTGATCTGGACTTTACTCTTCCAAAGACAAAGAGCTTTGATAGAGAAAATGTTGAACTTCTTAAGGCAGAGGATGGAAGGCCGTCATCTGGATCAAGTTTTGATGTTCCAGAGGTCTCTTTAAAAATGCCCAAGATTTCACTCCCAAAATTTGGCAGAAAATTAAAAATTGGAGACAAATTAGAATTAGAAAGTCCAGGTTTATCTATAGATTTGGACAAGCAAATAACATCGCCCTCAATAGAAGCAGATGGCAAAATGAAGGACAAAATTAAAATGCCATCAAGTGGAGCAGCTAAAAAGGATATTGAAATAATTGGCCCTAATGCTGAAATCAAGATACAGGAAAGTACTGGGGAAATTACAAAACCAGAAATCAAAATGGAGAATCCTGATGACAAGGTCAAATACAAGCTCAAGTTCCCCAAATTTAAGACAACCGTTCCAAAACCAAAGCTCAAAGATGTAGAAATGAATATGCCTGCAGTGGATAGCAAAGGAAAAGTCAAAATGCCAGCAGTTGAGATATCACTGCCAACAGCAAATATCCCAGAGTGTGAGGTATTGCTTCCAAAAACTGAAGTCGATGTATCTGAAGCAGATATCAGAGGTTATGAGGGCAGTTTAAAAATCCCTAAAATGCCAACTATTGACATATCAGTTCCAAAAGTGGATGTTTCCTTGCCTAGAGTAAAACTGCATGAACCAATGGACTCGAGCTCCTCTGACTTAAACATTGAATGTAGTAAGGGTACATCACATTTTCCACATGTAAAAATCCCAAAAGCAGACCTTTCACTTCCTCATGGAAAAACAGGCGATGCAGATAACCATGAGGTGGAAATTAGAAAGAGAGGTAAATTAAGAATGCCAGAAGTAGAAATATCATTACCTCATGGAAAAAATTACACATCTGACAATGACATGGAAATTAAAGGTGAAAAATTACAAATTTCAGTGCCCACTGTTGATCCTGATTTAGACATTTCAGTTAAAGGGAGCAAATTGAAAATGCCCTTGATAGAGTCATCGCTACCTCATGGAATTAAAGGAGAAAGTCAAGTACCAGATTCAGAACTAGAAGGTGCAAAATTAAAAATGCCAACAGTTGATATATCACTTCCTAATATTAAGCATAAAGATATACCAGAACTTCAGCATGGTGAAGGAAAAGGTAAAGTCATGATGCCTGAAATGAAACTACCAACCGTAGAGATCTCATTACCTCAAGGCCAAGTAGAGGACATTGATATTCCTGAACTTGGACAGTGTGGAAAAGAAGGGAAATTCAAGATTCCTAATATTGATACACCAAAAGTAGATATATCATTACAAGGACAACAAGAAGATTTAGAAAAAACTGAGGTCAGAAGACAAAGCGGAAAAATTCAATTACCAAAAATAACAATGCCTAAAGTGGACATATCATTACCCCATCATTACCCCAAAACAGGTGACCCTGAAGCTTCGGGATCTGTGAGAGTAGACACTGTTAAAATCCCCAAAGTACATATAGGAATGTCTAGAGATGCAGACACGTCAGTTCCTGATGAGGATAAAAAGTTGACAATGCAAACAACAGATATAGAGAGCCCTTGTGTGGACCTAGAACTGGATCTTGACTTATCGAAAAAAGGAAAAAGGAATAAAAAGAATAAAAAGAAGAATGAACTTCAAGATCCAAAAGGCCCAAAAGTTAAAGGTTCCAAATTTAATATCGGAATGCCAAAAGTAAAGGTATCTGCATCAGGAACTGACATAAACAAGACTGAGAAAGGAGCTGATGCGAACTTAAAAGCTGATTTACAAGCACCAAAAATTCCTGAAATTGACTTTGACATTGACACAGCCCAAGTTGATGCTAACCTTTCAGAAGGAGACAAAAAGCAGAAAGTCAAAATTCCAAAGTTTGGGATACCTCTCCCTTCTTTAACGTCACCTGAAGCCAACATCACGCCACTTCAGATAAAAGGTCACTCAATACCTGTAGACTCTGAGGTAGAATATGAGGGCCCACGTATGCCAAAGGTAACGAAAGCAGTATTTGTCATGGTGAATCCACAAATGGAGAGCTCTGCTAGTGCAGCTGGTGAAGCAAGTGCAGAAATCAAAGAAGAAAAGCTCAAGCAGCCAAAGATCACAATGAAGCAAAGTTTTGGCAAGTCAACAGAAAAGGGGAAAGCATTACATTATGAAGAGGAGGTTGATTTTGAGGGTAAGTCAAAAACTGGGAAGCTTAAGTTGCCCAAAGTCACATTTTCATCAGGCCAAAAAGGATCGTTTGATGTAACACCAAGTGGGACTGATGATGGAGCAAGTCCAAGTCTAAACGGCGGCAACAAAGATGAAAGAGCAAAGTTTGGGAAGATTAAATTGCCCAAATTGGAGTTTTTCTCACCATATTCAAAGGACACAGAAGAGGAACTGGAAATAAGCATGAGGAAAGAGACCTCATGGGAACTCAAAGAGAGCAAGGAGACAAAGATGATATCAAGCACAATGTCTTTCCCAGGTCTTAAGAAGAAACCAGGGAAGGATGAGGAGGTGCAAGAGATTGGTACTTTAGTGTCCTCAAAAGCACGGACTGAAATGTTGGCAGAACGGGAGGGATCAGAGTCCCCAGTACACATTGAATCAGCTGGATTTGTCTCTTTAAAGAAAAGTGAAGAAAGAGAGGAAATGACATGGTTCAAAGTACCCAAAGTGACCCTAAGTCCCCATTCTACCGGCATCCTTCACATCACTCCAGAAAGCTCTCCGAAAGCAAGCAAGTCCTCTATTCCTGGCTCTAGTGACCAAGCCTCTGGAGGTTTCTATGTGAAGATGCCAAGCGTCGAATATTTGACCCACGAAATGTCCTCAGAGCATATGACAAGCAAAACAGAGGGAACTTGTACTGTAGTGAATAAGATGACAAAGTATACAGAAACAAAAAGTAGCAGCTCGAAACAGTAAGCATCTCAGTTACTGAATAGGTAGGGAAATATATATTGGCCCAAATATATTTTTGCAAAAATTATTTGTCCTATTAGGCCTGGGGTGTCCAAACTCGGTCCTGGAGGGCTGGTGTCCAGCAAAGTTAAGTTCCAACCTCAATTAAACACACCTGAACCAGCTAATCAAGCTCTTTCTAGGTATACTAATATACTAGAAACGTCCAGGCAGGTGTGTTGAAGCAAGTTGGAACTAAACTATGCAAGACACCGGACCTCCAGGACAGAGTTTGGACATCACTGTATTAGGCAAACACAGCAAATATGTAGTTACAAAAAGTATTATTTATTAATTGTAGACCTTATTTTCATGTTTTGCCACTCTGTATGACACTTTGAACTGATATATTTGTAAAGATCTTTCTCAGATCACATATGTACACATGCATTTTCTAGTGAATAAGAAACATAAAACATGCAGAATTCTGTGCCCAGACCCAAAGATATTTAAACACATTGAATTTATTTTAGTTTTTGCGTTTCTTGTGCAATCCTGGCACAGTATGCCATTTATATTGTAGAGTTTTGAATATTTTTGAAAATATTGCATTGCTTTTTTGATGCCTGGTTTGTTTCTGTGGTTTTTGGGTGTTGTTATGGAATTTTGTTTATTTTAGATATTATTACAAATAAATGTACTATTTTTACATATTTATATGCACGATCTGTACAGAAAAGACACACAAAAAAGCTTGTGATGTTGAGTACTTTTGTGATGCACATTTTTGTGACTTTTAAGATACATTCAAAAATACAAAGATTTCACATTTTCTTGTGAAGAGCTGTACCGGATAGCATTTCTCTGTTCACAGGGAAGGCTCTGAATTTAAACTTTGAGTGTGATTTTTTTTTTTTTGTATTTAATTTTTTAAACTTAACTTTTTTGTTGTTTTGGTTGTAGAAGTAGCCTAAACGCCAGCTGTTTTATATGTATATTTAAGGTTTCAGTACTGAACTGCATGTTTGTAATGTGTTGCTTTTCTGAAACCATCATTTTGAGGATGCTTATCTCTATCTAATGCAAAAATAGAATACTCAAATAAAACCTTAACATTATAATCAGTTGTAGCTTATTTTTCCTGATCCTTTTCCTTATTCATTTTCACATAATTCCACTAATGTGGCATCGCTAACGATAACCAGTCCATTCCAGGGAAGAAAAAATTATAAACAGCGGCATAACAATGAACACTTCTCAAGAACAACATACAGGAATACTGAACACACACAAAATGTTTTGTGACTAATAGGGTTGGGTGGATAGACGATGCCATCGTCCATCACCGTTGGCCGATAGACGTTACGATGCTGAGCCAGGATCGCAATCCTCCGCCCCGCCCCCATCGCAGCAGCAACCTGCTCATGAAAAATACACACTAAGGCCGTACTCACACTATGTACAGTTGCCTTGAATCGGGCCAAAGCACGCTTGTCCCCCCTCACGTCTCCCCCGACAGCCTGCACTCACATTACATTCGGGCCTGGGCATGCTTCCGTCATCGATGACGCGCTGCTCAGTAAGCGTTCTCGCTCAGCACAGTAGAGATTTCTTTAGTTACATCGTTTAAGTCGTTTGATATGCGGTGACACGCAGTCTAATATTTCGCCAAACAGATCAGCCACTTTTGACGCTCATAAACAATCATAAAGTCCTCGTGCTGCAGGAATTAGGAAGTTTGCTGAAGGCGCAGCTGTCGTGCAGTGAGGGGTTTGCGTCTTTAATAATCTACGACAGTTTGCGTTCATTGAACAGTACGAATGATTAATTAATCCATATGAAACAGTCCCTTAAAAGTCACGTCTCGCTTTCAGTTTCGGGCTTAGGCACGCTTGCACTCAGACTGTAAGCGTACCGCACCTGAGCCCAAGTGAACCGCGCTCAGGCCCACCTCTTCCAACCGGGCCAGGGCCACCCAAGTGTACCGTGCCTGAGCCCGATTCAGAGCACTCACACTTCTCAAACGATCCGGGAAACGGGCCTGGGCACAATTCGGATAGCATAGTGTGAGTAAGCCCTTAGGCCCTGTTTACACTACTATGTCTTAGTTTTAGAAGGCATTATAGAACGAAAACGATCCACACTGGCGTTTCACCTAGCATTTCTGAAAAGCCCTCCTTCCACACTATACCGCTGAAAACGCACATCATGTGACCACATACACACAAACACACACACACACACAAACACACACACTTTGTCATGCACTGCAGCGTAGGCGCACATCTGAGCTACAGCTGTCAGCGGGAGCTTTGAGCACAAAACCCCAGAGAGCAGTGCACGTCGGACAGTTTATCAAGGATGTACCGCTGGATCGCGTCTCACTATAGTGGTAAAGGTGATATTTAATTAATCTTGTCTCCATCTAACGACTCTTCGGTCTTTTGAATCTATTTAGGTCACTGGTTCGAGCCCCGGCTGGGTCAGTTGGCATTTCTATGTGGAGTTTGCATGTTCTCCCCATGTTGGCGTGGGTTTCATCTGGGTGCTCTGGTTTCCCCCACAGTCCAAACACATGCGCTATAGGGGAGTTGAATAAGCTAAATTGGCTGTAGTGTATGTGTGTGCATGCGAGACTGTATTGGTGTTTCTCAATACTGGGTTGCAGCTGGAAGGGCATCCGCTGTGTAAAACGTATGCTGAATAAGTTGGTGGTTCATTCCGCTGTGGCGACCCCTGATTAATAAAGGGACTAATCCGAAATGAATGAATGATAGTTTATTTTTTAATTACATTACATTTTCTGTATGAGTGTCTCCTGTACAGTAAGATTTTTGTTTTCATTTTACTATGAATTACAGAAGACACCCCTAAAGTGTCTTTCAGTGTAACAATATTGTTTACTTTTAAAAACTAATAAATAAAATCTTATCAGGCGTATTTACAAGATTTATTTGTTGACAAATTAAAAAACTTTATTTGAGGTTCACAGAGCAGCTCAATAATACTGATTAATGGTCATATTAAATCCTTACATAATATATGTACAGTACATAATATAGCACATAATATTTTCAACTAATCTTCAGGTTAATACATTTTAATAAGCAAAGAATACGTGTGTTGTATAATTTTGAAAGAAAGAAATGTTACGCTGAATGAAAATAACCTATATTACCTATATTTTGACATTTTACTCTCACAAAAGTGACTTAAAACCTCAAAGTAAGCCACCTTAAAGTCTGTCAATTTAATGCAGACAACAAAACAGGACGTCTCGTTTCGACCAACATGCTCAAACCTTGAATTTTAAGAAGCCATTACGCGCTTAAAAGAATGAAGTCTACCAAAAGAGACGGTGCATGAGGGACTCAAAAAGGTGAAGACACAAGGTGACCTACTGTACTCACCAGAACTGACTGAAGATGTAAATGAAGATGCTATAATGAGGTAATGTTGGCGCGTGTGCGTGTCGTGCTCGTGCGTAAACGTGGACGCACCGGCAGCGTGCGCGCTATTGGTCAGCTGAGCGCACGCGCGGGATTGCGGAGGATCTGCGTTGCATCCAGTGTTGCCAGATTGGGCGGTTTCCCGCCCAATTGGGCGGTTTTGAATCCAAGTTTGCGGGTAAAAAATGTCATAGGCGGGTAGTGGATATTTGGGCGGTATTGTGAAGGTACGCCCGCCTGCCCGCAATCTCCCGTAACCCCCCAATTTTCGTCAATTTTGGGACCCTTCCCCCTATGTTTCTTGAAATACAGGACTATCCAACCACCCCTCATACGTTTTGGAGCGCCCCATATATCTATGGCAGCGCTCAACCCCCCCACTTTTCGTGAAATTTGTGACCGTCCAACACCCCCCCCCCCCCCCCCCCCCCACTTTTTGTAAAATCAAGGCTGTTGGGCGGGTGTTTTCGCATGTCGGCGGGTTTTTGGGCTGGAAAAAGTCAGCTACATCTGGCAACACTGGTTGCATCGCCAGTAAAAGCAGCCTGCGCTATGAGGAGACACGGAGGTGTAGCGTGACGTTCACTTTAACGGAGCACACGGGATGAACATGGGATTTAATAGGCTTCACTAAAATTCATTGGTCTGTATTCGGATATGCTCTCCTAAGCGTAGCGGTGAAATGGATATCTTTATTTCCGCGCAGTCCAAAACCCCCATGAAGGTTAAAGGCAAAATCCTTCAGCCCAGAAGCATCTTCATAACGCACGACAGCTGGAATTGTGAGATTCGTGACATCGCTTTCGGCACGAGGAAAATGACTGGCACACTGTAAAGGTAAGCGGGCACAAAGAAAGATAGATCGGATATTTGTGCTTCAACATTGAAGGTTTTTTGGTATTAAAACACGAAAAGAAGCGATGCGGATAATTCCCCCTCCTCGAGGATGCTTCATGTCAGGATACGTCTGTGTGGGCAAGTGGTAGTTAATGATAGACTCCCCCGATTTGGTGCAAATGATGCGATCACGTATTGTGTGTGTGTAGACTACGTAATACAGCATCCTCTGTATGATCATCATGACATAGTTTGTGACAGGTAAAAAATCTGAGGAAAATATAGATGATATCGTATACAATGTATGATTGCTTAAAGTAATAATTGTACTAATATTTAATATAATCCATTTTTAAATAAAGAATTTGTGTACTTGTGTACTATACATTTTAGATTAAATAGCTATAATAGAAAATAAAATAATTATATTAAATGGATCTTTTTAATGTAATGTCATGACAATATCATTTAAATATAGATGCAATAAACTAAAAAGTATATAATATATATATATATATATATATATATAATAATAAATAAATGTTACCGATCAAAAGTTAATGGTCAGTTTTTTTCTTCATGGTTTTTATTTTAAGAAAATTATTCTGTTCATCAAGGTGGCATGTAATAAAAAAATTGTTAAATTGTTAAATATTTATTAAAAATTTAAATAACTGCTTTCTTATTGTATGTAGTTTTAAATTAAATTATTACTCAAGTCATTATTGTTTTATTACTATTACCCTTAATAATAATATTATTATTAATAATAATAACAATTAATATTAGAGTGAATTATGAAGGATCATGTGACTGACAGTATCTGACGGCAGTGTGTGTGTGTATATATATATATATATATATATATATATATATATATATATATATATATATATATATATATATATATATATATATATAGTAAAATATATAGTAAAATAATTATATTTATTAATATAATATATAATATTTATATAATCCTTAACAACAAGTTATTATGTGATACCATTAATTAATTAATGCATTATTTACCATAAATTCATAATGAGCTATAAATTTTACAACATTTATTAATTTTTGTTCAGGTTAATTAATAAAAACGTTTATTTTAGTAAAAGCAACTTTTTCTCTTTAATGCATTAATAGGAATTGATATTAACTAAGATTGATGAATCTAGTCAAAATAACTAGTTATTTGCTATAATCATAAACAATACAGTAAAATTGTAGTAACAGACAGTTTTTTTATTTTATTATTATTTTTATATCTGAAATATGTATCTGATATATATATATATATATATACACACTCAGCATAAGTGAGTACACCCCATTTTGAAAATGAATATTTTTATCCATTTCTCAGTAAATATAGGCAATGTATTTTGGTGCATTTAAACAAAACAGATTTATTAAACGGATATATTTATTAAAATAATATTTTAGTCTCCAAACATGTTTAGAAATTGAAAGATAATACAATTAAATTCAAGCAAAATATTGCAAAAAACAAAATACAACTTACAAAATTTCACCTAAATTTTTCAATGTTTTTGTTTCTCTTGATTTTTCCTCTTTTTTAAAATTTGTATTTAATATTTTTCTATAACATATAAATTTGGGTGTACTAGTTTTTGGACTTTTATCGTAAGTTAAATTGTTAGATTAGCTCAAGATTTGGCTTAAGTACTGACTAATCTAATGTATATGCACAAATATAATATTGTATAGCTTCCTATTAAAAATATAAATTTAAAAGAGAGACTTGTGAGAGGGGTATTTATATATCCTGAGCACTGTATGTTCTCAATTGATATTGATGATTTCACATGTGATATGAAGTCCTACACTGTAAAACCCAAAAAATTAAGGTAACTCAAAAACTAATCCTAATGAGTACTGTGAACTTAATCTATTTGAGTAAACGAAGCAATTTGAGCACAGTAAAACCCAATAAATGAAGAGAACTCAAACCAACTGAGTACTGTAAAACTCAATAAGTTAAGGCAACTCAAACCATTTGAGGAAACCGATTGCTACAAACCATGAGTTATAAAACTAATCTATATGAGTACTGTGAACTTACTCCATTTAAGATAATGAGGTATTTAATTAACTCATTACCATCAACACTCTTTTCAAATGAGTAGAATTAACTTTCAGTCAATTTTGAGTTAACTACACTCATTTCATTTGATAAAGTTGACTGTTGAGTTTTACATTGTATAAATTTAAAATAAATCCTAATCTAATCTGATTCTTGATTCATCCAATGACAATTAAACTTTAACTATAATATTAGATCGGCACTTCATGTGTACTTATCTTTAATCACCAGATATTACACTTTTTGTACAAATTCTGTTTGCATTCTGTAGCTGAATGAGAAAAGCTGTGCTGTAACAGATGCCGAATGCTGTTTTTACCCATCACAGCCTCTGATATTAATCCCCCGAGAAGAATGCTGCAGCAGAACAACAACAATAACTGCTTGGACATGACCCACAGGGATCTACTGAATGAGTGCCGAAGAACCAATGTTTCATTCACCAGTGCCCTTGAGTTTGGAGCCATTCCCCTGATTAAAGGTCTGAGGGCATGGGCTGTGAGTGGCGGTTACTCTAAAGCCAGGAGGAAGGCTAATATTGGACCCCGAGCACAGGGCACATGCCAACAGCCCCATGAAAACAGGGTGGGGCAGAGAAGCTGGTCGGCTCCGGTCGGCAGTAGTTATGGGCACACATTGGAAAGCACAAGTAATGCAGCGAGAGCTCCAGGGGTCCGGCAAGGTGGACTTGGTGCACTTGTGACTGTGGCCACTTTGAAAGGCACAGAAGCGGGAGGCAGACAGACTCAGACTCGCTGCCTTTTTCTCAAAGCCCAGGGACGAGGCAGCTATATCTGTGCTGTAGGAAACCGAGGGGCAGGGACGAGACTTGTAAGTCCACGGACTCACGCTGTCATCCTTGAAGGGACAAAGGAAGAGCTTCGATGTTCCTCTAGGGGGCCGAGAGCGAGCCAGGATGGGACGGATGAAGGCGGGATGTTCAAGGCCAAGCCGAGGGCCATAAGAAAATGGAGGAAGTGCAGTAAAACAACAGGCTCAGTGGAGAAAAGAACAGCAGCTCACGGCAGTGGGGAAATTAGTAATCAGTGCATTGAGCTGGAACATGGCGACCAAAAAAGTGCAGTGATTTCAGACACACGATCACTTAACGCCACACCAGATAACACCATAACACAACGTCAAGAAGCAACCAGTGCAAATCAGAAAGACCTCAGTGATATAGTCAAAGTTGAAGAGGGTCAACCTGTTGCACCTGAAAACTGCTGCTCTTCTGCAAAAGCATGTGCCAAACTAGATGAGCAGGTTGAACCTGGGATGAGTGATTATCAATTTAATAATGAATTCAGAACAGAATCAAATTGTGCCAATGGTGATGCACAGGAGTTTAGTCAATGTCCCAATGATCACCATAACGTTAACAACTCAATTGATGATGTGCCAAACCTAGAGTCATCTGTAGCACTTGAGAGTACTCTAAATACACAACTCTCCACAGCAAACACTGAGCCCAACGTAGATCATCCTCCCTCCGAAATCCCTGTCAGCTTTCAGGAGGATCAAGAATCCAGGCCAGATGAGCGCCTGCTAGAGCATGAGAATCTACATTCGGTGGAGACGGCTGAACTCACGGCACTAAGCGATGACAGTCCAGACACAAAGACTACAGCCGTGCCTGAGGGTGTTGAATGTAGCACTACAGAGAAGAAGAGGAGGCCGTCAGTGTGCTCGCCTCAGCAATTAATCACGGAGCAACTTGAGGTTCAGCAGTCTGACAAATCCTCTTCACGAGGTTTTACCGCACCAACGGCCAATGTAACTGTAACCACCATTCACTCCCAGCCTAATCCTGCCCCAACCACCACTGCAGCCATAGCAACAGCCGTCCCAGCATTAGGCACAGGCGAGGGGGGGGCTGGAGGTGGAGACGTGCTGCTTGTGCTGAACTCAGAGTTGCTTTCAGAGCCGGCGAGAGTTGACCACGGGGACACAGTGGCCGCTGACAGGGGCTCTCTGGATGTGGGCGAGGAGGATGAGTTCGGGGCGTTCATGCAGGCTGGTGCAGAGCAGCTGTGGACGGGCCAGTTCAGGGAGGTCCAACAGTTGGCTCCAGGAGAAGATTACAACTGTGGTAAGTACACTACAGTCTTGAAAGTACATCACATTGTCACATTAGAAGTAGACATATGGCTATATTCAATTCAGTATACTGTGATAATGAACATGCACAATATTAATATCGTGGCCGCTTCAAAATACAGTGAATTATTATTTAAACTTTTAAAGTGCCTTTGAAGAATATTAAGATTTCTGTATTAGCAGTGGTTGTTCATCACAGCATCAAATGTTTGAAGACTTAATAGACATTAACATTTTCACGTGCTAATCTGGCTTAAATCATTAAAAATGATGTGACTATTAATAGCCCTTTTGTTTAATAAATTTAAGCATTTGTTTATTCATTTTCTTTTCGGCTTAGTCCCTTTATTAATCCGGGGTCGCCACAGCGGAATGAACCGCCAACTTATCCAGCACGTTTTTACGCAGCGTATGCCCTTCCAGCCGCAACCCATCTCTGGGAAACATCCACACACACTCATTCACACGCATGCACTACGGACAATTTAGCCCACCTAATTCACCTGTACCGCTTGTCTTTGGACTGTGGGGGAAACCGGAGCACCCGGAGGAAACCCACGCGAACGCAGGGAGAACATGCAAACTCCACACAGAAATGCCAACTGACCAAGCCGAGGCTCGAACCAGCGACCTTCTTGTTGTGAGGCGACAGCACTACCTACTGCGCCACTGCATTGCCTTAAGGATTTGTTACTATTCATTAATCTAATTTAACATTTAATATTTATTGTTTACACTTTAAGGGCCCTATCATACACCCGGCGCAGTAAGGCGTAAGACGCGGATGGCACAATTTGTTGCTAATTTCAGACCAGCGCAATTGTAATTTTCCCGTTTGCGCCAGGTTGTTTAAATGGCAAATTCAATTGCTCCACTCATGGGTATGCCGGTCTAGAAAGGAGGTGTGTTAAGGTGCATTGTTGGCGCTTTGCTATTTTGAGGAACTGAAATAGACCGCGCCATTGACCATCTAAAAGCAGGTATAAAGTCCAGTGGAGAGCACGTTAGTTATGCGCCTATGCAGGTCCAAACGCTTACACATTGCTTAATACACACAGGATGTACAGCAACACACAAATATCTTTACATTTAAAAATAAATAAATTAAGGATAAAATGTTACAAAAATTATTATTTTCTACATAAATATAAAAACCACTGCCTCCATGCCTCATCTCGGTGGGCTTTTTTAAGTTTATTCATGACAACTTACATTTGTATAATGTTATTATTATGAACAGTATTATTTATTATATGCATATTTATATTTGTTTGAATAAAAACAGTTTAAGCAACCCAGTGGCGCAGTAGGTAGTGCTGTTGCCTCACAGCAAGAACGTCGCTGGGTCGCAGGTTCGCAGGTTCGAACCTCGGCTGGGCTGGGTCAGTTGGCGTTTCTGTGTGGGGTTTGCATGTTCTCCCTGGGTTCGCGTGGGTTTCCTCCGGGTGCTCCGGTTTCCCCCACAGTCCAAAGACATGCAGTACAGGTGAATTAGGTAAGCTAAATTGTCCATAGTGTATGAGTGTGAATGTGTGTGTGGAAGTTCCCAGAGATGGGTTGCGGCTGGAAGGGCATCCGCTGCGTAAAATCGTGCTGGATAAGTTGGCGGTTCATTCCGCTGTGGTGACCCCGCAAGGGACAAAGCCGACAAGAAAATGAATGAATGAATGAATGAAAAACAGTTTAAATGTGTCCGCCTGTTGGGTTTTGGAGACGTCTGCGTCACCACATGAGGCATAAGAACAGGACAAGTGTTTGTATATATTTTTTGACCACACTTTGTTGTTATTATTGTTCATTTATTCGTTTGCTGGTAATTAGAACTGAATTTAGAAATAGATTGAAACAAATCTTTGTGCTTAAAGAAAATTAAATATGTAGGCTAATGGATGTCTTTAGTGGAGTGAGTACAACACCATTTCCTTATCCATGATAGTAAAGGAGTAAAGTAAAGAGTAAAAGTAAAGAGAAAGAGAAAGTAAAGAGGCCGAATGGAGGAGGCTCGTTCTTTATCCTCGTGCTGCAAATGGTCTGTTTAACTGTTTTCTCGCTAGTGAGATGTTTAGTTTTTCCACTTGCAAAGTCTGCCATGTAAATAGGAAATGCGCCACGGCGCGACTCTTAAAGGGAATGGGAGATGAGACTCTGATTGGTTTAATGCACAATATGCTCATCTATAAATTATTAAGAGAATAAGTACAACCCGGTTAGACCATGCGCAGAGTGTATTTTTCCATCCTTAAAATAGCAAAAGTGTATTCGGACACGCCCTTAATGCTTTTGCGCCATGCGCTTTAGACTCTGTGCCTAGATCGTTAAAATAGAAATGCCTTTTAAGAATATTGAGATGTTTGTATTAGCAGTGGTTATTCATCACAGCATCAAAAATGCTAAGACTTAATATGTGATTTATTTTCAAAATTAACATTTTCACGTGCTAATCTGGCTTGAAACATTGACATTTCTGTAAATATTTATAGACCTTTTGTTTGTTAACTCTATACACTAAGGTCCATTTGCTAACATGCGTTAATTTAACTAAAGTCAATGTAATGGAAACTACAAAATCATTTATTAATCTTAGGTGATGTTAATTCATTAGTTAATTCCTATTAACACCTTAAAATCAAAAGTCATATTTGTTTTAATAAATTGAGTTAATAACTCATAAAATTCTGTTGTATTTCACTTTTATTAACTTTAATATAAGTATAATGTTTCTCAATGTTAATTTACTGATGAGACTTTTTGTTACCGTGTTACCTATTGTGCTTAATCATCCTTTTGCAATGTCATTTGTTCAAAACTTTTATTTCCTCTGAACACCTATACAAAACAAAGCAACACACTGAGTATTTGTTAGATGTTAAACCTGTTAAACTAACCTTTTTTGCAGTTTAGCTGAATATCTTGATAATACCATGATAAAAGCTTCAGCTAATAATCACAACAAGAAAATGTGAAATATAGAAGTCTAATTAAAGGGAAGGTACAGTAAGTTCTCAGGATCTCGGCTTTGTTTGGGTGTCAGTGGCCAGATACACATGCAGTCTCAGTACTAAATAGTCTGTTTAGATTGACCTGGATTCCTGCAGACCCCCTCGCTTCCCCCGACCTCATGTGAAGATATTAATTATTTAAAACACTACTTGGAATTCCTATCCCAACCACCCACCCCCCAACCTCTCACTCCCCCTGTTGCTGTGTACCAGCCTAAGGCAGGACGCAGCATTAAAAAGACATGCAAACATAAGGCCACTGGGAGCAGAGGGGAGGCCAACCAGCGTGTCTACAGGCAATGGCTTGATCACAAAAAAAGGACAAACTCTGCATCATTTATTCATCCCCTCTGTATTCTGCTGATAATTTTCAGTCAAAAACAAAGGCTTTCGCCTTTAATAATATAATTACATTTCTGGCAGTCACTGTGTAATCTTAATCCACTGGATTAATCCTGTTCTGTAGAAAGGTGAAAAGCAGGCGATTCAGGTAGTCTGCGTAAACAAGGTTTGACCTACTTTTTTCCTCCGGCTTAGTCTCTTTATTCATCAGAGGTTGCCACAGCGGAATGAACCAGCAACTATTCCAGCATATGTTTTACACAGCGGATGCCCTTCCAGCTGCAAACCAGTACTGGGAAACATTCATACACTTCCCTTCACACACATGCACTATGGCCAATTTAGCTTATTCAATTCACCTATAGTGCATGTCTTTGGACTGTAGGGGAAACCAGAGCCAACACGGGGAGAACATGCAAACTCCACACAGAAATGCCAACTGGCCCACCCGAAACTCGAACCAGCGACCTTCTTGCTGTGAGGCGACAGTGCCCACTGTGTCGCCCCTTATGTTATTCATTTCTACAAACTTCTATAAACAACTCAGTAGACATGACAGTATAGAAAAACAGATAACTGAAGTATGGTTTAACACTTCCACCACCACCTGTCAGTTATTGCACACATGCCTTCGTACGAGTTTGTGAAACCTTTTGACCACAGAAAGCAGAACTTCTTCCAACTTTTAAAGAGATTTTGTCATTTTAGACTTTGAATCTTTATCTTCTCCTAGAAGAACTCACAAGTTCTGCTGATGCAAATGAGCCTGCATCCTGGGCATCTGATTGGACGGCGATTCAGTCATGTCAGCAGTCAGAGAGCACATGGGTTGCCTTCAGCCAGGAGACTGTGGAGCAGAAGATAGTGTCTGGTGAACAGTGGTGGCCTTCAACTGAAAAGCCAAAACTTCCCCTCTCTCCTCTCCATAATGTGGTAAAGTGGTTATAATAACTATTCTTTTAGATTACTGACAAGACTTTCAAAGGGATGGTTCACCCAAAACATGAAATTTTTCACTTAACCTTCACTATTCCTGCTGTTGAACAAAATAAAGATACTTTGAAAAATGCTGGTATCTGGCACCCATTGACTTTTATAGTAATGTTTTACCTACTATAGAAGTTGATGGGTGCCTGCATTCTTCAAAATATCTTCTTTTGGGTTCAGCAGAAGAAAGAAACCTGTAAATGTTTAAAACCTTGAGGGAGAATAAACAATGAGGTAATTTTTATTTTAGGGTGAACAATCCCTAAAAATACTGTATTTAATCTCTAGCCGAGATGTAAAAATATGATATGAGAAGGAAATTGGTTACCCAGTTAAAGGAATAGTTCACCCAAAAATGGAAACCATGTCATACTCACAAAAGAAGATATTTTGGAAAAATGCTGGCACCCATTGACTTCCATAGTAAGGTTCTTCCTACTATGGAATTTGATGGGTGCCAGCATTCGTCAAAATATCTTCTTTTGTGTTTAACAGAAGAAACTCATGAAGGTTTAAAACAACATGAGGTTATTTTCCTTTTAGGATCAACTATCCCTTGACAGATGCTGAAAATAATATATTTAAATTACTATCTGAGATGTAAACATACAATGTAAGAATGAAGTTAGTTGCACATTTAAAGGGATAGTTCACCCAAAGATGAACATTTTCACTTAACCTTGTATTTTTACTAAACAAAAAAAGATACTTTGAGAAATGCTGGTCTCTGGTACCCATTGACTTCTATAGTAATTTTTTCCTGCTATAGAAGTTGATGAGTGCCAGCATTCTTCAAAATATCTTCTTTTGTGTTCAACAGAAAAAGGAATCTTGTAAAGGTGTAAAACCACGAGGGAGAATAAACAATGAGGTAATTTTCATTTTAGGGTGAACAATCCCTGAAAATACTGTATTTCAATCCAAGCTGACGTAAAAATATGATATGAGAAGGAAATTGGTTACCCAGTTAAAGGGATAGTTCACCCAAAAATGAAAACCATGTCATCATTTACTCACAAAAGAAGATATTTAAAAAAAAAATGCTGGCACCCATTGACTTCCATAGTAATTTTCCTCCTACTATGGAATTTGATGAGTGCCAACATTCTTCAAAATATCTTATTTTGTGTTCAACAGAAGAAGCTCATGAAGGTTTAAAGCAACAGGAGGTTATTTTCATTTTAGGTTGAACTATCCCTTTACAGACGCTGAAAATAATATATTTAAATCCCTATCTGAGATGTAAAGATATGATATGAGAAGAAATGATGCATATTTAAAGGGATAGTTCACCCAAAGATTAAAATTTTCACTCAACCTTCACTATTTCTGCTGTTGAACAAAAAAGATACTTTGAAAAATGCTGGTATCTGGCACCCATTGACTTCTATAGTAATGTTTTACCTACTATAGAAGTTGATGGGTGCCTGCATTCTTCAAAATATCTTCTTTTGGGTTCAGCAGAAGAAAGAAACCTGTAAATGTTTAAAACCTTGAGGGAGAATAAACAATGAGGTAATTTTCATTTTAGGGTGAACAATCCCTGAAAATACTGCATTTAATCACTAGCTGAGATGATATGAGAAGGAAATTAATAACAGTTAAAAGGACAGTTCACCCAAAAATGAAAACCATGTCATCATTTACTCACAAAAGAAGATATTTTGGAAAAATGCTGGCACCCATTGACTTCCATAGTAATTGTCTTTCTACTATGGAATTTGATGAGTGCCAGCATTCTTCAAAATATCTTATTTTGTGTTCAACAGAAGAAACTCATGAAGGTTTAAAGCAACATGAGGTTATTTTCATTTTAGGTTGAACTATCCCTTTACAGACGCTGATAATAATATATAAATAATATATTAAAATCCCTATCTGAGATGTAAAGATGTGATATGAGAAGAAATGATGCATATTTAAAGGGACAGTTCACCCAAAGATTAAAATTTTCACTCAACCTTCACTATTTCTGCTGTTGAACAAAAAAGATACTTTGAAAAATGCTGATATCTGGCACCCATTGACTTCTATAGTAATGTTTTACCTACTATAGAAGTTGATGGGTGCCTGCATTCTTCAAAATATCTTATTTGTGTTCAACAGAAGAAAGGAACTCGTAAAGGTGTAAAACCACATGTGGCAGAATAAACAATGAGGTAATTTTCATTTTAGGGTGAACTATCCCTGAAAATACTGCATTTAATCACTAGCTGAGATGTTAAGATACGATATGAGAAGGAAATTAATAACAGTTAAAAGGATAGTTCACCCAAAAATGAAAACCATGTCATCATTTACTCACAAAAGAAGATATTTTGGAAAAATGCTGGCACCCATTGACTTCCATAGTAATTTTCCTCCTACTGTGGAATTTGATGGGTGCCAGCATTCTTCAAAATATCTTCTTTTGTGCTCAACAGAAGAAACTCATGAAGGTTTAAAACAACATGAGGTTATTTTCATTTTAGGGTGAACTATTCCTTTATAGACTCTAAAATTATCTTTTAATATATTAAAATCCCTATCTGAGATGTAAACATGATATGAAAAGGAAATGATGCACATTTAAAGGGACAGTTCACCCAAAGATGAAAGTTTTTACTCAACCTTCACTATTTCTGCTGTTGAACAAAATAAAGATACTTTGAAAAATGCTGGTATCTGGCACCCGTTGACTTCTATAATAAGTTTTGTCCCACTAAAGAAGTTGATGGGTGCCAGCATTCTTCAAAATATCTTCTTGTGTGTTCAACAGAAGAAATAAACTCATAAAGGTTGAAAACAACATGAGGTAATTTTCATTTTGGGGTGAACTATCCCTTTACAGACGCTGAAAATAATATATTTAAATCCCTATCTGAGATGTAAACATATGATATGAGAAGGAAATCAGTTGCACAGTTAAAGGGATAGTTCACCCAAAGATGGAAATGTACTCAGTATTTTCTCACCCCTTAAGTGGTTTCAACCCATTATGAGTTTCTTTATTCTGTTAAACAAACAGTTGAAAATGTTACAAACCTGTAACCACTGACTTCCATAGTAGGAAAAACAAATTCTATAGAAGTCAATGGTTTCAGCATTTTTCAAAATATCTTATTTTGTTTTTAACAGAAGAAAGAAACTCAAACCAGTTTAAAAAAGTGACTGAATCTAAATTTTCAATTTTGGGTATCCTATACCTTTAAGCGGTTGTGATTAACCTAAAAAGTTGACCTAAATAAAACTGTGCATCAGGAATATTCCAGAGAGCCATGTGATAGTTATCGACCCACTCACTGCCAACTCACTGCCCTCATCACTGTCAATTCTCTGATGACTAGTGACCTTTATTGCATGTGTGTGTGTGTGTGTGTGTAGTCAAATGTGTTTCTAGAGGCCTTTCCCTCAGAAGAATCCCCCAGTGAAGATCCTGGATACATTCCCACACTAAAGCAACTTCTGCAAGGACCAGCTGAAAACAGCAATACAGGAGAGCGCAGGTATGTTGCATTATTCACAGCTGCCTTAAAGGGATAGTTCACCCAAAAAAGAAACTTTACTCACTATTTACTCAGCCTCGAATGCTTTCAAACCTGTTTTGAGTTGAACAGAAAAGACGATATTTTGAAGAATGTTGGAAAGCAACAGCCATTGACATCCATCGTAAGAAAAAAACAAATACTATTGAAGTCAATGGTTACATGTTTTCAAGATTTTTCAGAATATCTGCTCTTGTGTTCAACAGAAGAAAGAAACTCAAAACAGGTTTGTGACATGTGAAGATGATGATGAATTATTTATTTAAAGTCATGTCAGCAACCAAGGCCTTTTTCATGGCTAGAATATTTCATTAATAAATATACTATTAAAAACAACAAACAAGGCGACGCAGTGGCGCAGTAGGTAGTGCTGTCGCCTCACAGCAAGAAGGTCGGTGGTTTGAGCCTCGGCTGGGTCAGTTGGCGTTTCTGTGTGGAGTTTGCATGTTCTCCCTGCGTTCGCGTGGGTTTCCTCCGGGTGCTCCGGTTTTCCCCACAGTCCAAAGACATGCAGTACAGGTAAATTGGGTAGGCTAAATTGTCCGTAGAGTTTGAGTGTTATTGGGTGTGTATGGATGTTTCCCAGAGATGGGTTGCAACTGGAAGGGCATCTGCTGAGTAAAACATATGTTACATAAGTTGGCGGTTCATTCCGCTGTGGTGACCCCAGATAAATAAAGGGACTAAGCCGAAAAGAAAATACGACTAATACGACATCTGGTAAAAATCTGACAAGTGTGGAAAATGACAAAATGTTCAGTTTAGGGCGATCTATCCTTTTATTTTTTTACATCACTATTACAAATTTACATTGCATATTTACTGAACATCAAAAATAACCCAATAGTTCACCCAAAACTGAAAATTTTTGTCATCATTTACTCAACTTTCACAAACCTGTTTGAGTTTCCTATTTCTGTTGAACACAAAACAAGTTATTTTAGTTTCGTTGGAAACCTGTAACCATTGACGTTCACAGTATTTGTTTTTCCTACTACTTGTTTTTCCTACTATTGGTTTCAGGTTTCCAACATTCTTCAAAGTATCTTCTTTTGTGTTTAACAACAAAAAAAGAAACTCTTTAAAGGTTCAAAACAAGTAAATGATGACAGAATTTTAATTTTAATTATTAAAAGGATAGTTCACCCAAAATATTTTATTCTGTCATCATTTACTTGTTTTCGAACCTTTAAAAGTATTTTTTGTTAAACACAATATAAGATACTTTGAAAAATGTTGAAAACTTGTAACTATTGACTTCCATAGTATTTGTTTTTCCTATAGAATCAATTATTACAGGTTTCCAACATTCTTCAAAATATCTACTTTGTGTTTAACAGAAGAAAGAAACTCAGGTTTGTGACAAATGAAAATGATGATTTTTTTTATTTAATGCCATGTCAGCAGCCAAGGCTATTTTCATGGCAAGAACATTTCATTAATAAATATACAATTAAAAACAACAAACAAATAAAAGCATATATTAAATAAGACTTTTAGTGTTAATACATGGGCTTTACTGTAAGAGGAATTGTGCAGTAAAACACTGAGTGGGCTCTTCAGCTTTAAGCAATAAACCATGGGTTAATCTTGTATGTCCAACACGACATCTGGTAAAAATCTGACAAGCGTAAAACAATTACAAAATGTTCAGTTTAGGGCGATCTATCATTTTATATTTTAAGTCACTACTACAAATTTACATCGCATTTTTACTGAACATCAAAAATAACCCAATAGTTCACCCAAAACTGAAAATTGGGTCATCATTTACTCAATTTTCACAAACCTGTTTGAGTTTCTTATTTCTGTTGAACACAAAACAAGTTATTTTGCTTCATTGGAAACCGGTAACCATTGACTTTCACAGTATTTGTTTTTCCTACTACTGAAGTCAGTGGTTACAGGTTTCCGACATTCTTCAAAACATCTTTATTTGTGTTCAACAGAAAAAAAGGAAATTCATAACGGTTTGGAACCACTTGAGGGAAAGTAAATACTTTTTAAGGTAAGTGGTTGCAAATAATTTATATGGGTTGAATTTAAAAAAACAAATTAACTTGAAGATTACTCAATTTAATGTTTGTTTAAATTCAGCCCATATCAATTGTTTGCAACCACTTACCTTAAAACATTTTAGTAAATCCAATGAATCTTTTTTTTAATGAACATTTTTTCATTTTTGAGTGAACTATCCCTTTAACTCATAGGTCTCAAACTCAATTCCTGGAGGGCCACAGCTCTGCACAGTTTTGCTCCAACCCTAATCAAACACAGCTGATCTAGTAGTGTCTAGTAGTCTTGAACACCTTGATTAGTTGGATCAGCTGTGTTTGATTAGAGTTGGAGCAAAACTGTGCAGAGCTGCGACCCTCCAGGAATTGAGTTTGAGACCAATGTTTTAACTCATCAGCCTGCAAGGGGACAAAAACAGAATGTTCAGTACTGTGGAGGCTCCAGAAACTGTTGACAAATCCCTGACATATATTACGTTTCTACTGCCACCTTGTGGCAACACAAAATACAACTGCATTTTATCACAACACAAAGACCTTATTGTTTTGCATGAAATTCTGTTTTTCATCCTCTTAAAATGACCAAAAAAGCAAAACCAATGTTTCTCTGGTGATTTCACATACAATAAAAGGATTTTGCTACATGCTATTAAGTTCCAAGTTAATCATTTTGCTTTGGCCCAAAGGGAGCAGAGCTTACTTGATGGCCTGCAGGATCTGGACCGGATGATTGGTGTGAAATATAAGAGGGCGGAGTCTCTGTCTTGTAAACTTCTCCTTCAGTCACTGCATTTGGAACAATCCAGTTCTGTAAGTAATGAAACGTGAAACCACTGCAATAAACTATTCTGAGGAATTTCCTTGGTATTAAAACAGCAGCAAATATTATAGTTTACTCACCGTATATTTGCTTTAAATAAAGCTAAGTGTATGTTTTCAGCATTTTAACCACACCATTCTCCTTTTCTGCTTTAGGAATGCGTGACAGTTCGACTGAAGTCCACCGCCAGGTTTTCTCCGAATCTCCCATCATCCAACCAACAGTTAGCTGCAAATGCTAAGAGAAGACTGTCATATGACTTTAACAGGAACATCATGACCTAGTCTCGCGTTTGACCTATGCTTCCTTGAAGCCAGGAGATTCAGGAGAGGAATAATGCATACAGAATAACCGATTCACCCCTGGACTGACTTCTGTTCACCATTTACTTCAAGTGTTTTCCTTCTTTCAATGTCTGTTCTCACTGTGTCTGGTAGATTCTGTTTTACATTCAGATGTATATCACCAAATATACACTACCTGACAAAAGTCTTGGCGGCTATTCAAGTTTTAGGAACAACAAATAATAACTTGACTTCTAGTTGATCATTTGGTATCAGAAGTGGCTTATATGAAAGGCAAAGGCCTCTAGATTACGCTTAATTTACCAAAATAAAACTTGATCATGCCTCGATTTTGAATTATTTCATTAGGACAGTAAGGTCTGACTCTGCTTAGACAAAAGTCTTTTCACTTAACAGAAATTGTGTACAGTATAGAATATAAAGTCATGATGCAGTGGAAACACAATGAATATTGTGTCTGACTCCATCATGAGCTTGGAGGACTGCATCCATACATCTCTGCAATGACTCAAATCACTCATTAATAAAGTCATCTGGAATGGCAAAGAAAGCTTTCTTGCAGGACTCCCAGAGTTCATCAAGATTCTTTGGATTCATCTTCAACGCCTCCTCCTTCATCATACCCCAGACATTTTCAATATTATTCATGTCTGGTGACTGGTCTGGCCAATCCTGGAGCACCTTGACCTTCATTGCTTTCAGGAACTTTAATGTGGAGGCTGAAGTATGAGAAGGAGCGCTATCCTGCTAAAGAATTTGTCCTCTCCTGTGGTTTGTAATGTAACGGGCAGCACAAATGTCTTGATACATCAGGCTGTTGATGTTGCCATCCACTCTGTAGATCTCTCACACGCCCCCATACTGAATGTAACCCCAAACCATGATTTTTCACTCACCAAACTTGACTGATTTCTATGAGAATCTTGGGTCTATGTGGGTTCCAGTAGGTCTTCTGCAGTATTTGTGATGATTGGGATGCAGTTCAACAGATGATTCATCTGAAAAATCGACCTTCTGCCACTTTCCTAAATGATCAACTAGAAGTCAAGTTATTATTTGTTGCTCCTACAACTGGGATCGAAGACAAGACTTTTGTCAGGCAGTGTATGCTTATCCAGTATGTAACCCCAGAATAGCAGAGTTCAATTAGGACAAAGTAAAAAAAGGAATTGCTAAATTGTCTAATTATTGAACTCATTTTGATATTGTACTAATCAGATATAAAAAAAAAAAAATAGGTCACTATGGATTTGTGCATTATTTTCAATCAATGCTTTGGATTATATTTGTTAGAATGTTTGTGGAAGTTGTTTGTGCACATTCTCACAGAGGTATAGATTCGATCTGGCCTGTCACGTGCCAACCCCACATCCCAACTTTTCTTTCTATTGACTTGATATGATAAATGCAAGAGATGTAAGATAACAAAAAAAAGCTCTCCTTTACCTAAAAACTGTCAAAAGCAAGCAAATATCCACAAAATGTATTTTCATACACCATCATGTTCCCATGTCTTTTATCCCTGTGCTTGGAGTACTAAATATGACACTAGTGTAACATTTTTAACTCCCGAAGAATAGAGACCATATTTTCAGAAGTGTTTTGAAGTGAATGTTAACATTTTAAATTGAACCTGTAAGCTTGTTTGTTGATTGATGTAATTAAAACCTCTTTAAAGGACTGAATGAAGCCGATAACTGAGGTTTCAGCCATTCAATGTTTCTTGTGTCCCAACAAGGTTATAATAGTGGCATTTTTTCATTCATTCATTCATTTTCCTTCAACTTAGTCCCATATTTATCAGGGGTCGCCACAGTGGAATGAACCGCCAACTATTCCAGCATATGTTTTACGCAGTGGATGTCCTTCCAGCCGCAACCCAGTACTGGGAAACACTCATACACTCTCACATTCATAGACACTCATACACTACAGCCAATTTTGTTTACTCAATTCACCAATAGCGCATGTGTTTGGACTGTGGGGGAAACCGGAGCACCTAGAGAAAACCCACGCCAACACGGGGAGAACATGCAAACTCCACACAGAAATGCCAAATGGCCCTGCTGGGACTCGAACCAGCGACCTTCTTGCTGTAAGGCAACTGTGCCGCATTTAATTTTCATTCATTCATTTTCTTTTCGGCTTAGTCCCTTTATTAATCCGGGGTCACCACCGCCACCAACTTATCCAGCACATGTTTTACGCACCGGATGCCCTTCCAGCTGCAACCCATCTCTGGAAAACATCCATACACACTCATACACTACGGACAATTTAGCCCACCCAATTCACCTGTACTGCATCTTCTAACTTTCAAGGCACTTCATAATCTTGCTCCTCAATATCTCACCGAACTTCTCCATATTTACACCCCTTCTCGCACTCTTAGATCCGCCAACTCTTTCTCCCTGGTACCACCTCGCACCCGATTAAGCACAATGGGAGACAGATCTTTTAGCTCTATGGCTCCTCGGCTATGGAACTCGCTTCCCCTGGATCTAAGGAGCAGTGATAGTGTTGACATATTTAAATCTCGTCTAAAGACCCATCTTTTTAAGCAGGCTTTCCTTTAACAATTTTTTTTAATCATGTTTTTATCATGTTATTTTATATTCGCGATGTGTGTTTATACTTTTGGTCAATGTTTTATTATTTGTTTTAATTTGTTTTAGCATGTTGATACTTATTGTAAGGCGACCTTGGGTGTCTAGAAAGGCGCCATTTACAAATAAAATGAATTATTATTATTATTATTATGTCTTTGGACTGTGGGGGAAACCGGAGCACCCGAAGGAAACCCACACGAACGCTGGGAGAACATGCAAACTCCGCACAGAAATGCAAACTGACCCAGCTGAGGCTCAAACAAGTGACCTTCTTGATGTGAGGGGACAGCACTACCTACTGCGCCACCGTGTCGCCTCAAAATAAATGCTATACAACCTTTTTTTTTAAGAGCAACATTTTGCAAAAGATCAGGGGCTGATTTCCCCCCCCCCCTCCCCCCCAACCCCCAACCCCCTCGCAAAGCTACTGTGTCCCAAGCAGATGTGCTAATATCAAGGACTTAAGAAGTAAAACTAACACCAAGCCATATCGATTATCTGCTCTCATCTGGCAGGCTAGCTATTTTTAGACGCTGTGACAAAAGCATGTTTCATGAGCTTTATTTAGCTCCATTTAAAACGATGAAGCACTCAAGAACATCTCTTTCATAATGAAATGTAACGCATAAATTGTTTGACTTTGCCTAATCAGAGAGTACGTTGTGGCTTGTTTACCAGGATAGCAGTTCACTGTGTGCAGCTGTTCTCACTGCTGTCCTCACACACACTCGTCATGAGTGCATGCGAGGTCTGTTTACTATAATATGAACAGAAAAGCACTAAACTGTTTTGACAGGGACTGCAGCTATTTCTATCCTCTCAGCAACATGTGACTTTCTCCCTCACTTCTCCCTCTTCTTCATATCAGACTCCATCACGAGATTGTTTTTCATTCCTACCGAACAGGAAAAACACAAAGTCATATAATCAATGGACATTTGGGACACAATCAAGAAATAATGTTGACCAAAGTCTTTGCGCATTTCGGGTCTCGATTAAGGATCTGAAAGTTATTGTGCAAAAAAAAAAAAAAGAGTCATATTACTGTAAAACACTATGCAAATTAACATCATGCATCACTGTACACATGCATCATAAAAGTATCAGTACATTAGCAGAGTAAATGCAAGCTTTAAAAGATTTGTTTTAAAGTGCTTTTTATGATGCCACCATTATCTCTGTGAAGTGGTGATGTCATCCAGATGCATATTACATGTTTAGGCTGCACTCACCGGCCACTTTATTAGGTACACCTTTCCAACTGCTCATTAAACCAAATTTCTAATCAGCCAATCACATGGCAGCAACGCAATGCATTTACGCATGTAGACATGGTCAAGACGATCTGCTGCAGTTCAAATCAAGCATCAGAAACGTGATTTAAGTGACTTTGAATGTGGCATGGTTGTTGGTGCCAGACGGGCTGGTCTGAGTATTTCAGAAACTGCTTATCTACTGGGATTTTCACGCACAACCATCTCTAGGGTTTACAGAGAATGGTCTGAAAAAGAGGAAATATCCAGTGAGCGGCAGTTCTGTGGGTGCAAATGCCTTGTTGATGCCAGAGGTCAGAGGAGAATGGCCAGACTGGTTTGAGCAGATAGAAAGGCAACAGTAACTCAAATAACCACTCGCTACAACCGAGATATGCAGAAGAGCAACTCTGAACCCACAACACGTCCAACCTTGATGCGGATGGGCTACAGCAGCAGAAAACCACACCGGGTACCATTCCTGTCAGCTAAGAACAGGAAACTGAGCCTACAATTGACACAGGCTCACCAAAATTGGACAATAGAAGATTGGAAAAACGTTGCCTGGTCTGATGATTCTCGATTTCTGCTGTGACATTCAGATGGTAGGGTCAGAATTTGGCATCAACAACATGAAAGCATGGATCCATCCTGCCTTGTATCAACGGTTCAGGCTGGTGGTGGTGGTGTAATGGTGTGGGAGATATTTTCTTGGCGCACTTTGGCCCCATTAGTACCAATTAAGCATCGTGTCAACACCACAGCCTACCTGAGTATTGATGCTGACCATGTCCTTTATGACCACAGTGTACCCATCTTCTGATGGCTACTTCCAGCAGGATAACGCACCATATCATAAAGCACGAATCATCTCAGACTGGTTTCTTGAAGATGACATTGAGTTCAGTGTACTCAAATGGCCTCCACAGTCACCTTTGGGATGTGGTGGAACGGGAGATTTGCATCATGGATGTGCAGCCGACAAATCTGCAGCAACTGCGCGACGCTATCATGTCACTATAGAGCAAAATCTCTGAGGAATTTTTCCAGTAACTTGTTGAATCTATGCCACGAAGGATTAAGGCAGTTCTGAAGGACAAAGGGCATCCAACTCTGTACTAGTAAGGTGTACCTAATAAAGTGGCCAGTGAGTGTATGTAATATATTGCGATATTGCATTAAAAACCTGTCCATTTTAATTTTACGCAAGTGTACATTTAAAAGGAATTCACTAAGTAGTTGTTTTTTGTTGATTTCAACATGGTGCCAACCACAAAGGAGTGACACACTCTGTGTAGAACAAAACAGCTTTTCTTTTTGGTGACCTGTAACCACTGATTTCCATACCAGCCTAGCCTATTTGTTTTTTTTCTGCAAAGAAAGTCAGTGGTTACAGGTTTCCAACATTCTTTAATAGATCTTAGTTTGTGATTAACAGAACAAAACAAACTCAACTTAGTTTAAAACAAATGAAGGGCGTGTAAATGATGACAATTATCATTTTTGAGTGACCTATCCCTTTCAGTAGTAGGGTATTCATTTCACCTGAGTGTTCCCAAAACACTATTCATTTCTCTATACGTGTAAAATTGTATAGAATTACCTCAGTACACCTTTAAGACTCTTTTGGCGCGGCGATGAGAGCTCTAGCTAGTGGTCTCACTACAGGTATAACGCGTTTTCACGGTTAGGTGTAAATGAAAGCGCTCGTATGAGGAACTAAACGTATGTTGCGCCTCATCGTTATAGCCTCAATAAACTAACAGTCTCACCCATGTGACTTTTTAGGAGGCTACACGGGTTATTTCCTGGCCAACTTTTCTCAGAGAGGGTGGAGTTCAATCAGACGAGCACATCACTGCCACAAATTAACAATCTCTGTCATCGTGTTTCTCACTCACACACATTTATCCCACCATGTCAACGGCGTTCAGGAACTGCTTTATGCTCATCGGCTTCATTTTGGCGTACTTTACATATCTGTTATTGGGAGCGCTTGTTTTCTCTGCCATCGAGCGGCCCGTCGAGGAGAGCCTGAAAGCGGACCTGAGCTCTCTGAAAGCCGAGTTCCTCAACCTGAGCTGCGTTAACAGCACGGCTCTGGAAACTTTCTTAGAAAGAGTTTTAAAAGCCAATAAATATGGCGTGTCGGTGCTTGAAAATGCCTCTCTTCGTACAAACTGGGATTTGGCGTCTTCTCTGTTCTTTGCCAACACGATGGTCACGACAGTGGGTGAGTTTTCTTTCACTGAAGTAAAGTTTTGCGGATGATGCGCGCTGTTTGTTTATTGCTGCTTAATGTGAGTGCAGATTAATGAAGTTAGTTCATCTCAAGAGAAACTTTTAGAAATGAGTACAAAAAAAGTTTCAAAGTTCAGAACTGAACAAACTGTATGTCTCTATGCGAGTGTAAACAGCAGAGAGTCCATGTCATGCAGTGCTTTGAGTTGTTTACTTACTAATATTTTCTCTAAAGCTGAAACATATAGGCTCTTAATCACTTTATGTACACAATGGAGAGATTTACAGGATGTTTAACAGGATGAAGATGTTCATAATAGTCCTTTTGTGTGGAAAGTCTTAGAAACAAACGCTTTTTTTTCTCATCAAACAGTCCCTCAGGGATTTTGCAGGAATTTATTTTATATTTCTGTGGCCTAAATGACTGATTTTGTGACGACATGTCTCAAAATCTATAACATTATTTGCTTCAATTCTGGTTTTGCTGTAAAAATAAACAATCTTGTAAAAATGTATTTTTGATCTTACCATTGATTGGACTAAAATAGCCTACTGTATAGTCTTACTTGAAACTCGTCCAAATAAAATGTGATTAATGCACGTCACAATAATCAATACCTCGATTCATCACTCAACCTGGATGTAACCTCAGTCAATTTGTGTGATGCAATGTACTGTATATCGCCCATCATGTTTACAAGACACTAATGTCATCAACATTTTATCTAAATAGGGTCTTAATCTCTTTATGTTCACAAAGGCGATATTTACATGATTTTTAACAGGATACAGATGTTCATAACACTCCATTTGTGTGTAAGTCTTCGAAACAAACGCCTTTTTTCATCAAACAGTCCCTCTGAATATAAACAATCTTGTAAAAAAATACAAATTTTTGATCTTGCCATAGATTGGATTTGTAAAATACTGTATATCTTTAAACTCATTAAAATAAAAATGATTAACGCACCTCACCATAATCAATACATCGATTCATCACTCAAAACATGAATGTAACCTCAGTTGTTTTCTGTAATGCAGTTAATGTATATCACCCATCATGTTTACAAAAGACTGTACTCAACATTTTCTCTAAAGCAGAAACATATAGGCTCTTAATCTCTTTATGCACACAATGGAGAGATTTACAGTATGTTTAAAAGGATGGAGATGTTCATAACACTCCTTTTGTGTGGAAAGTCTTCGAAAAAAATGCTTTCCCCCCCTCAAACAGTCCCTCAGGGATTTTGCAGGGTATTTTAAAATATTTCTGTGGCCTAAATTACATCTCTCAAAATCTATAATATTATTTGCTTCAATCCTTGTTTTGCTGTAAAATACACAATCTTGTATATTCATTTTTTGATCTTACCATTGATTGGACTCGTAAAATAGCCTACTGTATAGTAGTATGATAACCTTGGATAAAAATATGGTTTTACGATTTCACGGTATTGTGATTACTGCTCAAAAATAAGTTATTTTAAAATGTCTAAGTAAAAAAACAACAACAACCTTTTCCCCCATTGGACACAATATGTTTTATTTTAAGAAACATTCAAAATATTTTGGCTTTTTTGTTTTATACATGTCAGGCAAAACAATTTAAATAATTCACTGACTGTCTCCATTAGTTTCAAGATGACAGATTTCATAACAACTTGAAAAGGCATCTTTGAATAGCTTTCTTTTCTTTGGATATAAAGTAAAGCCACTGCACTGTTCAGGTCTACAGCATGCTTGTATGTTGGTGTAAATGACTTGTTTTTCAAACAATTTCTGAATAGTGGGCTGACCATGTAGCTTTTGATGTGGAGGGTCTTTTTGCTGTAAATACTGTTTCCCTTAAAACCTAATGAAATAGTCGTAAAAAACACATGAAAAAAAAAAAAAAACCTAACAAAAATCTTATCACCTTATTCTCCACGTACAAGCGGGCGCAGCCATTTGAATCATTTTGGCTCGAGACTTCCGGTCTCATTCACTTCCATTCATTTTTAGATGTTAAAAACAGCTCGTTCTGCTGCTTGATGTTGCAAACTGAGGTTTTCTTATTATATTATTCTATTTTGTATGTATAATCATGCAAACACTTGTTTGTAGAGCGAGTAGTTTGACAGTTTTCAGCCGTTTATTATTCCTAGTCATTTTTCCCATAGGCAACTGAATCGGAAGTTCTAAAACAATCGCAAAAACGAGCGCACTTCCGCATTGAAGAATAAGGTCAATAAAAGAAAATGTTTGCGGTTTTAAAACCTTGATTTTTCAAACCGTGGTAAACCTTGAAACCGGTTATTGCCCTATGCCCACTGTATAGTCTTACTTGAAATTCGTCCAAATAAAAATGTGATTAAACCACGTCACAATAATCAATACCTCGATTTATCACTCAACCTGGATGTAACCTCAGTCTTGTAAAATAAAATACAAATTTATGATCTTGCCATTGATTGGATTTGTAATATACTGTATAGTCTTTAAACTCAATCAAATAAAAATTATTAACGCACGTCACAATAATCAATACATCGATTCATCACTCAAAACATAAATGTAACCTCAGTCGTTTTGTGTGATGCAATTAATGTATATCACCCATCATGTTTACAAAAGACTAATGTCATCAACATTTGATCTAAATAGGCTCTTAATCTCTTTATGTTCACAATGGCGATATTTACAGGATTTTTAACAGGATACAGATGTTCATAACACTCCATTTGTGTGTAAGTCTTCGAAACAAACGCCTTTTTTCATCAAACAGTCATTCTGAAAATAGTCTTGTAAAATAAAATACAAATTTATGATTGTACTGTACCATTGATTGGATTTGTAAAATACTGTATATCTTTAAACTCATTCAAATAAAAATGATTAACGCACCTCACCATAATCAATACATCGATTCATCACTCTTCACTATTCATTTTTTGTGATGCAATTAATGTATATCGCCTGTCATGTTTACAAAAGACTGTCATTTACATTTTCTCTAAAGCAGAAACATATCTCTTAATATCTTAAGAGGCTCTTAATATCTTTATGTACACAATGGAGAGATTTACAGTATGTTTAAGAGGATGGAGATGTTCATAACACTCCTTTTGTGTGGAAAGTCTTCGAAACAAACGCTTTTTTTCATCAAACAGTCCCTCAGGGATTTTGCAGGGGATTTTTTTTTTTATATTTCTGTGGCCTAAATGACTAAGTGACTCAAAATCTATAACATTATTTGCTTCAATCCTTGTTTTGCTGTAAAAATACACAATCTTGTAAAAAATATCTACTTTTGATCTTACCATTGATTGGATTTGTAAAATACTGTAGTCTTTTAAACTCATCCAAAAATTAGATTAAAGCATATCAGAATAATCAATACATCGATTCATCACTCAAAACCTAAATGTAACCTCAGTCTTTTTTGTGATGCAATGTAGGCTGTATCCCCCATCATGTTTACAAAAGGTTAATGTCATCATCGTTTTAGCTGATTGTGCAGCCTCTGTCATGTAATCTAATCTTTTCTGAAGGTGTCAGCGAGCTCAGGGGACTCCAAACAATGCAAAGAACGAGGACAAGGTGGTTTTTCACATTTTAGCTTTAAGAGAGTTGTTTTGTTGAGACATCTTTCAGTAAAGCTACATGGCACTTCCAGAAAAGTGACACGCATTTACAAATAATGTTAAAGGGACTGTTCACACCCCAAATTGAACATTTCACCACACATCATGATATTGCCAAGTACGATGCGATCCTGGATTAACATCTATGTTGATCCTGGAACATCATTTTAGTTCAAATGTAATCCATACCTATTCCCTACCCCTAAACCCAACCATAACTAAATTATTCACAAATCAGAGGGGAATAATAGTTGAATAATCATGTAGAAGTGCATAAACCTAACCGTAAGCCTAAACTTAAACTGTAAGTGTGTTCCTTAATTCTGATTGGCTGATTGGAATGTTGTTCCAAGATCAACATAGATGTTAATCCAGGAACATGTCCTGCTTGGTGAAATCAGGTTGGCATTACTTGCCTTTAGTTTGGCCTACTCCTGGATAGTTATTATTTTTGCACTATATTGTGTTCAGTGCAGTTTCATTTTTGCACTATTTTCATTGCAGATTTTTTCCTAAACTCAACAGTCTAAAGGGCACTCCCTTGCCAATTTAAATTATTGATCGTGTTATTAACGTCATGCTATGTGGGGGTTGCCCAAGATAAGCAGAAGGCTAAAATATTCAAATTTTACACAATTAACGTTAGAGTGTTTATTAAAATTGTATTTATCTCTCTGGTGATTATTTGTCAATTATATATATAGGTTATATAAAATCCCCAAACTACTTCCAGAGAGGGGATACATTTTGAACCATTAAACATGGTTTCCTTTAACCCCTTAACTGTCACCGTTTGACAGGTGGGACATTTACATACAGTTACAACAGTACCTTAGTCCTTACCTAAAGTAAAATTGACAATAATAAAAAGTAAAATTGATGAAAGCTTGGTGTCACGGTGGCGCAGTGGGTAGCACGATCGCCTCACAGCAAAAAGGTCGCTGGTTCGAGTTTGGCTGGGTCAGTTGGCATTTCTGTGTGGAGTTTACATGTTCTCCCCGTGTTTGCGTGGGTTTCCTCTGGGTGCTCTGGTTTCCCCCACAGTCCAAAGACATGCATTGAATAAGCTAAATTGGCCGTAGTGTATGTGTGTGAATGCAGTAGTGTATGGGTGTTTCCCAGCATTGTGTTGCAGCTGGAAGGCCATCCGCTGCGTAAAACATATGCTGGATAAGCTGGCGGTGCATTCCGCTGTGGCGACTCCTGATTAACAAAGGGACTAAGCTGAAAATAAAATGAATGAATAAATTAATTAATTGATGAAAGCTTACAAACTATGGTTTCCATATTTGGTGACTGATTTTCAAAACAGTTGACATAGGAAGAGTTCATTAATTTGCAGTAAGATTAATCTCAGACTCATAAGGATTTAAATTGTTACATGAATATTGAATAGCAATGCACATGAAATATTATGAACGACTGGTCTTGAAAGTTTGGTACTACACCCAAACAAAATCTGACTGTAAGCTCATTTTTGAGATATCAACTTTAGAAAGAAAGAAAGAGACCAAACTTTAAAAAAAATGCCTTATCCAATAACAGATTTTTTATTTATTTTTTTTTTTAACCTTTTTTGGGTGAACTATCCCAATAAATCTATGCTCCAAAGTATTCAACAATTTGAAATGCCATGTTGTGTTTTATTAAAATAGCACAATGGATTTAAATGTGGAAAAAGTACATACAGCATATATAAATGCAATTTACCACGGTTGTTAGGTGCTGGAAAAGCATAAAAATGCACCTTGAAAGTGCTTGAAAAGTGCTGGAATTTAAAGTTGGAAAAGGTGTAAGAACCCTGCTTTAAGTAGTTCATCCTTCAACTCATAAACCTTTATGAGTTTTTTTATTTTTTAGGAAAAATACTATGGAAGTCAATGGTTACCGGTTTCCATCGTTTTTCAAATTATCTGCTTTCGTGTTTAACAGAAAAAAGAAACTCATAAAGGTTTGAAACAAGTAAAGGGTGAGTAAATCATGACAGAATAAAATTTTTTGGGTGAACTATCCCTTTTTAAAAGCAATTTTAAAACTACATTAACCTTCTAAACATCAAACTACAGAATCTAAATAACTATATTTCAAGAATGATTTTTTGTTGTTGCTTGAAAGCGTTTATGTCTTTTTGAATAATTATGTATAATAAGTTATGTAAAATATAATAAGTGGCATGGTCATTAAATGAATTTCATTCATCACAATAATTTCTGTAATATATCTTACAACAAAAATTGTTTATCCTGACAGGCCTAATTTTGTGATTTCAGTCTAGCATTTCAACTGAAGAAAGTTTGGGGATTTCCAAATGAAAACAGTGCTCAGCATATATAAGTACACCCCTCACCAATCTCTCATATAAATTAATATTTTCTATAGGATGCTTTACAGTATTATATTTGTGCATATACATTAGATTAGTCAGTACTGAAGCTAAATCTGGAGCTAATCTACCAAAATAATTTACAATAATGGGTTAAATATTAGTAGCTAAATCTATATGTTAGGGAAAAATATTAGATATAATTTAAAAAAATAGCAAAAATCAAGAGAAACAAAAAATATATACAATGTTGTTGAAATCATTTTGTAAAAAAAAAAAAAACGAATATTTGTTTGTTAATATATATAAGATGATATGCAGTGTTCTAACTGTGCTGTGGCCTTTGGAGGGGCCCATTTTTTTCCAACAGGAGCGTATCACTCTGGAATCGCCGTCATTCATGAATGAATAATACTTTTACACATAATAATCCATGTTCACATTACACAATACTGAATCTGCGCTTCAAAATAACACATTGTCAATATTCTTTGAGACCCCCAGAATTTCACAAATCATGTTTTCAGGGGGAGCTCCCGTAGTTTGCACCCTGATATGATGTACGCAGATGAGCATGTGTTATTAGTTTAATAGGTTGTTATTAGGGTTGCAACAACGAATCAATAAAAATCGATTACTAAAAGAGTTGGCAACGAATTTCAGAATCGATTTGTTGTGTTGCGTGATGTGGGGATGTTTCATTATTTAAAAAACTTTAGTTGAGCACAGAGTGGAGTGAACACACTTGCATGTATTTTGGGAGTAACCAATGAATTTACACGTTAATTCCTGCGTCTTCCGCTTTTATGAATGAGGCATACGCGCTAGGGTTGGGTCGATAGACTATGCCATCTTCCATCGCCGATGGCCAATAGACATCACAAGGCTGAGCTGGCATTGGCTGAGCTAGCTGATCCTCAGTCGCAAACCCGCTCACGAAAAATACACACTTGGGCCCCATTTACTCTAACACGTATTAGTTGTAAAATGGCATTTCAGAATGAAAATGTCCACACTGGCGTTTCACCTAGCATTTCTGAAAAGCCCTCCGTCCACACTATACCACTGAAAACGCACATCACGTGACCACACACACACACTGTCATGCGGTCGTCTAAGCTCCAGGCAGTCAGCGGGTCAGTACACTGCTTCAATCTCTTCATTTTACAAACGGTAGGCTACAAATAGTTAATTTGTTATGAATAATTAATTATTCATAAATAATTAATTCGCCGCCGGCTATGACAACGATGCCATCGTCCTAATAGGCGCGGACACAAGTAAACATGCTATGCCCATCTTACATTATAGATCAGGATCATTTATATCGTCTTTTAAACAACAAAATACGCTTACCTGCACGTTTTTGTGAATTGAAATATCAGGTTGAAGAGACATGATGAGCAAGCGTGTGATGTACAGCTACACTGCAAAAAAAAAAAAGCTTTTCTTATTTAGCAATTTCGTCTCATTTCCAGTCCAAATATCTAAAAATCTTAAAGCAAGATTATTAGACAAGAAAATGGCATGAGAAAACGAAGTCATGCTTCAAACTTCTGTTTGAGATTATCTCTCTTTAAGATTATTTTTCTTACCCCATTGGCAAATATTTCTGCTTGTTTTAAGCAAACAATCACTTAAATTTGAGGTGTTTTTTTTTTCAGAAAACAAGACATAATTTCTCATGCTATTTCATGTGTCTTGTATGTATCTTGATTTAATATTTTTGGGGGATTTGGCCTAAAATAATCTCAATTAATTGAACATTTTAACTCGATTGCGATTTAATGATCTAATATTTTATTTATTTAATTTTTTGCCCTTATAGTTCACTGGTTTTGTACAGTAAATGTGCTCACATATTACAATTATTGATTTCAAAATAATTGAAGGATCTACTGAATTGAATCTACTATCTATGATTATTTATTGAACATCAACGCTGAACAACCGAAATTAAAACACACATTGCCTAAAACCAACAGTCAATTTTTTCTTACAAAAAAAGTGAAAATAAATTACTTGCACTTTTTGAAACAATAATTGTTAATAATTATGTTCAATGTTTTTCATATTAAAAGCAGAAAATAAGCAGTATCTCTTCTAAATAAAATAATATTTTAATAATAATATTTTAAACGTGCATTTCTTGAATCTTCTGTAAACTAATTTTTTCATGTAAATAATAATTGTATTGTAGTAGAAAATATGCTGTCTCGAAGCATCTCTGGCGCAGCTTCCAATCATGGTCAGTGTAGTGCAAACGTGTGACGTCTAGTTTTTTTATGTGACCGCGCGAAGACTGTGCTGGACCATACCTGTGCGTTCGACACAGAAGTTTAAATCAGCCTTAACAGAGCGGGGTCACGTGACTCCACACACGGTAGGAAAATAATTGATCTAGAAAAATTAGATCAATTATAGGTTCTGAATGTCGATTTCGATTACTTGCCGATTAAACGGCAAGCCCTAATATTTGGATTGAAAACAGGACAAAACTACTTAGTTTTTTTAACTTTATTATTATTATTATGACAGCTCCAGGATGTTTAAGAAGCAACATGTGTGTGCACTTTCTAAACATTGTAGTTCTGTTGTAAAGTGTTGGAAATGAATGCTTTTTTTGTTTTTTAATCTGATTCATCGATTAATCGAAAAAATAATCAGCAAATTAATGGATTATTAAAATAAATGTTAGTTTCAGACCTAGTTGTTATCTGAGAGTAACATGCCTTGGAATGTGGTGACTGGCCAATCAGAATCAAGTATTTCAGAGAGTTACTTTCATGGATTTATTTTTCCAGACCCAGAAATCCCATTTTTTCCACTCTTTTGTGTTTAAGCATATATAGTGCAGGCTTTGTTTGCTTTAACTGGGTTTTAAGTCATGCAAACATGTGAAATCAGTCCTTTGACCTGTTTGTCTGTATAAAGCGTTCCTTTCATTGAGCAGGTTAGCCGGTGTAGTCGACCCCTGCTCTAAATTAGATTATGCTAAAAGCTTTATGAAGTCAGGAAGTCACATGCTGTTTATAATTAGATAGATAAAGGGATAATTCTTCCAGAAATGAAGATGATGACTTTTTAATCACTCATGTTGCTCTGAAGTTATTTTGGCCTAAGCTGACTTCCATTCTATGGTTCAAAACAAGTAAAGTACAAGTATTGTTGACTAAATTATATATTTTGAAGAATGTTGGAAACCTGTAACCATTGACTTCAATAGTAGGAAAAACAAATACCATGAAAGTCAATGGTTACAGGTTTTCAACATTATTCAAAATATATACTTGTGTTTAACGGGGAAAAAAAACTCTTAAATGGTCGAAACACGTAAATGATGACAGAAATAAAATGTTTGGGTGAACTATCCCTTTAAGAATAAAAATTAAAAATTCTGCCATAATTTACTTGAACCCTTAAGAATTTTTTTTTTCTGTTGAATGCAAAAGAAGATATTTTGAAGAATGTTGGAAACCTGTAACCATTGACTTCTATAGTAGGAAAAACAAATACTATGGAAGTTAATGGTTACAGGTTTCCAACATTTTTCTAAATATCTTCTTTTTTGTTTAACAGAAAAAAAAAGAAACTCAAAGGTTCCAAACAAGAAAATGATGACAGAATTTAAATTTTTGGGTGAGCTATACTGTATGAATAAATTCCTCTAAATTAAATTTGGAAAATGTTAAAGCCACGTCACAAAGTAAGCATGAGGAAAATGACAGTGGGAAGAAAACAGCAGTAAAGAAATCATCTGATCATACTAGTGATATGGAAATGTTTGCATAAGCTCTGCAAACCACCGTCGTCATGTCGACAGATGGGCTCATTAAAATGACACTGTTTTAGTGGCTTGATGATAAAGTAGATTTAGACTCTACAGGTCTGCCTGTGTTAAACTATTGTTTCAATAAATCAGCCAATCAAAATTTCACACAACTTCTGACAGTCCTTTTTGATCATTTAATTTCAGTGTACATGCAGTTTTTTTATAACTTGTAACAAATGGCAATATTATATTTCTAAATAGTTTTTTTAAGATACAAATTTGTTTACAATCACAATTCCAGTCATTATCCAACCTTATAGACCATTTGCACAAGACTGTTATGACGTGTTCATCGTTCATCATTCATTCATTCATTCATTTTCTTGTCGGCTTTGTCCCTTGCGGGGTCGCCACAGCGGAATGAACCGCCAACTTATCCAGCACGATTTTACGCAGCGGATGCCCTTCCAGCCGCAACCCATCTCTGGGAACTTCCACACACACATTCACACTCATACACTATGGACAATTTAGCTTACCCAATTCACCTGTACTGCATGTCTTTGGACTGTGGGGGAAACCGGAGCACCCGGAGGAAACCCACGCGAACCCAGGGAGAACATGCAAACTCCACACAGAAACGCCAACTGACCCAGCCCAGCCGAGGTTCGAACCTGCGACCCAGCGACGTTCTTGCTGTGAGGCAACAGCACTACCTACTGCGCCACTGGGTTGCCATCGTTCATCATAATCTTAAAAAAAAAAGTTTTTTTTGAAAGTTGAAAGTTTTTAATATTTAGTTTTTTAATGTATGAACATTTATATGCATTTATGAATGTATTATATCATCTTTGTGTCAAATTACAAAAAATTAATTACCGCTTGTGTGAGGTCTTTCTAAAGCAGCATCTATGGTGCAGGACAGTAAGTTTGGCGTTGTTCTCTCTTCTTGCTGCTGTTATCAGGCTCACACTATTTCTTTCCTTTTTCTAAAGTCTTGATAACTCCATCATTTTTCTTGTAATACTTCAGCAAATAGGATTGTAAAAAAAATTATTAGTTGTACTCCCCGATTCACTGCGGTCTAAGGCCCCGTTTACATGAATACATTTTGAACCTTTGAATTTCCTATTTTTGTTAAACACAAAAGTAGATATTTTGAAGAATGTTGGAAACACTGTTGGAAATACTATGGAAGTCAATGGTTACAGTTTTCTTACTATAGAAGTCAATGGTTACCAGTTTCCAACATTCTTCAAAATATCTTTATTTGTGTTTAGCAAAAAAAAAAAACTCTTATAGGTTCAAAACATGTAAATGATGACAGAATTCAAAGGGATAGCTCACCCAAAAATTAAAATTCTGTCATAATTGTCTTGTTTGGAACCTTTTGAGTTTTTTTTGTTTTGTTTTTCCGTTAAACAAAAAAGAAGATATTTAGAAAAATGTTGAAAACCTGTAACCATTGACTTCCATAGTATTTGTTTTTCCTACTATAGAAGTCAATGGTTACAGGTTTCCAACATTCTTCAAAATATCTTCTTTTGTGTTCAACAGAAAAAAGAAATTCTTAAAAGTTCAAAACAAGTAAATGATGGCAGAATTTTTTATTTTAATTCTTAAAGCGATAGCTCACCCAAACATTTTAATTCTGTCATCATTTATGCGTTTCGACCATTTAAGAGTTGTTGTTTTTTTTTCCGTTAAACACAAAAGTATATATTTTGAATAATGTTGGAAACCTGTAACCATTGACTTCCATAGTATTTGTTTTTCCTACTATAGAAGTCAATGGTTACAGTTTTCCAACATTCTTCAAAATATATACTTTGCGAAAAAAAACTCTTAAGGGTTTGAAACAAGTAAATAATGACAGAATGTTCCCTTTAAGCTGGGTGCTTCACAAATAAAGTTTCACCTCCATCTTTATTTCTTCTTCTGTCTCTGTCCTGCAGGATACGGCCACACAACGCCACTTTCAGACGCGGGTAAAGCCTTTTCCATCGTGTACGCTCTGATCGGCGTCCCGTTCACCATGCTGGTGCTGACGGCGTGTGTGCAGCGCCTCATGCACCCGCTGACCTACAGGCCGATCTCCGCGTGCCAGCGGCGGGCCGGTCTGCAGCCACGGTCAGCCAGCGTGGTACACTTCATCGTCCTGCTGTTTCTGGTGGTGCTCTGCTTCTTCGTGGTGCCGTCGCTGGTGTTCAGCGCCATTGAAGAGACCTGGTCTTTCCTGGATGCCTTCTACTTCTGCTTCATCTCTCTCTGCACTATAGGACTCGGGGACTTTGTGCCTGCGGAAAAACCAGGACAGAATCTTAGAGCTTTATACAAGATATCAGTCATGGGTAAGAGACTTCAATCTTGGGTTTTCAGTAAACCTGGTGTATTTTCAGAGATTTTGTTTTTCTTTTGAGTAGGGGTGCCCCAACGATTTCGTATAAAAGGCCAAAAACCAAATATCATTATGAGCTTCTTTTTTTCTTACAGTCTACTTGTTTGTGGGATTGATGGTGATGTTCCTGGTCCTCCGCACATTTCACAAGCTTGCGGATGTTCACGGCTGGACAGCTTTCTTCCACCTGCCGAGCTGCGAGGAAGAAGAGGAGGATAAAGAGCCAATAATAGAAGCAGGGCCCGAAGACGATTCGCCGGAGGCTGAGAAGGCCTCAATTAAGCCTCTGGATCCCAGCTCTCAAGTCTCCTACAACTCCATAAACAGATAAAAACACTACATCTCTCCGCAGTCACATAAGGACACAGTGAATTGTAATTTGTGTGGACATGAAACATCAACGCGTTGCAGTTCAACAGAAGCTACAGTGTCCAGATCAAGTACCAACATGTGCAATAGGGGAAACCTTTACTTCACACACTCAGAAATAAGGTACAAGATCTGTCACTGGGGTGGTACCTTTTCAAAAAGTACATTTTTGTACCATACAAGTGGACATTAGTACCTTTAGGGTACACATTTGTACCTTAAGGGTTCACTTTTATACCTCTAAGTTAGTGTTTCCCAACCCTGTTCCTAAAGTTACACCAACAGTACACATCATCAACCACTTCCTATTCAAACACACCTGAATCAACTCATCAAAACCTTAGAAAAGACTCCCAAACCTGAAGTTAATGGTTCAGATAAGAAGACATCCAATTTATGTACTGTTGGTGTGCCTCAAGGAACAGGGTTGGGAAACTCTGCTCTAAGGCACTATGAGGTACTAGGGTTGTCATGATACTGGAATTCGGTATCAATCAATACTGACATTTTAAAAGTATTACTTTCCCACAAACATTTGAGCGCGTTCTTAAATGGTGATGACTGGCTGTTGTGTTCACATGCTCAACAGAAGTGATTGTGATTGGACAATGGAGCGTTTTAAAGCCGCGATTCATCAGCGGATCGCTCGTATGTCAGCTTATAAACAAAGTAGCTGATCGACGTGACTTTAAAACGCTCTGTCCCTGTATCTGTGGTTACACTCGGTAAACAGCGGTGAGAACGGTGAACTGATGACCTTCACGGCCAATCACAGTCATTTCTGTTGAGCATGTGAACACAATGGCAAATCAGCGCTGTTTAAGAACGCGCTCAAATGTTAGCGGGAAATGAACGATTTTAAAATATCATTACCGATTCGTATCAAATTCCAGTATCGTGACAACACTTTAAGGTACACTTTTGTACTTTTTGGGTGTTAATATGTATCTTTAAGGACCAAAAATGTAGTTTTTGAAAAAGTACTGCTAGGGTTGTCACGATACTGAAATTCGATACTGAAGTTATAAAAACGTCCATTTCCTGCTAATATTTGAGTACGTTCTTAAACGGAGCTGATTTGCCATTGTGTTCACATGCTCAACAGAAATGACTGTGATTGGCCGTGAAGGTCATCAGTTCAGCGGTTTGTCTATAAGCTGACATACAAGCGATCCACTGATGAATCACGGCTTTAAAATGCTCCAGTGTCCCTGTATCTGTGGTTACACTTAGTTAACAGCGGTGAGTTCGGTGAACTGATGACCTTCACGGCCAATCACAGTCATTTCTGTTGAGCATGTGAACACAATGGCCAATCAGCGCTGTTTAAGAGCGTGCTCAACAGTGCTCAAATGTTAGCGGGAAATGAAAGTTTTTAAAATATCAGTACCGATTGGTACCAAATTCCAGTATCGTGACAACACTATAAGGTACACGTTTGTACTTTTTAGGTGATATGTATTTAAGTACCAACAATGTACCTTTTGAAAAGGTACTGCTAGGGTTGTCACGATACTGGAATTCGATATCAATTGATACTGAAATTTTAAAAACATTTCCCGCTAACATTTGAGCATGCTCTTAAACCGCGCTGATTTGCTATTGTGTTCACATGCTCAACAGAAATGACTGTGATTGGCCGTGAAGGTCATCACTTCACCGAACTCACCGCTGTTTACTGAGTGTAACCACAGATACAGGGACACTGAAGCGTTTTAAAGTCACGTTGATCAGCTGGTTTTCTATAAGCTGACATAAGAGCGATCCGCTGATCAATTGCAGCTTCAAAATGCTCCAGTGTCCCTGTATCTGTGGTTACACTCAGTAAACAGCGGTGAGTTCAGTGAACTGATGACCTACACGGTTAATCACAATGATTTGTTTAGTGTGAACACAATGGCCAATCAGCGCTGTTTAAGTATGCGCTCAAATGTTAGCAGAAATGGAGGTTTTTAAAATTTCAGTATCAATTGGTGCCGAATTCCAGTATTGTGACAACTCTAGGAGTGCCCCAGTGACAGATCTTGTACCTTTTATTTCTGAGGGTGCAGATGTATTTAGTTTTTTAAAAAAGTCTCTTGATGTATGAAATGGTTTCACAAATCAAATATTGTTCAGTTTGAAGTTACCAGTTGTGAACTTCAAGACTTGAAGGGATGTTATATTGAATGTTGTGCCTTTGCTTTAGGAAATTATGCTCATTTATTCTTAGCATGACAATTATTTAGTGTAGGATTTGTAATTTTGTAGGTTATTAAATGCATGGACCAACTGATAATTCTTGATAAATGTCTACAACTGTTATTTGTCAGTGAGATTGGCGTTAAAGGGATAGTTCACCCAAAATTGTTTATTATTTACTCATCCGTTACATGTTCCGATCCAAGTTTTCTTATTCTGTTGAACACTAAGGAAGATATACTGGAAGAAAACGGATAATGAATGCCATAGTACGTTTTGTTTTTGCTTTCCTTCCCAACATTCTTCGAAATATCTTGTTTTGTGTTCAACAGACTAAAGAAATTCAGTTTACAACCGCTTTAATTTTTAGTTGCACTATCCCTTTAAATCAGTGTTTCTCAACCACGCTCCTGGAGAACCACCAGCTCTGCCCATTTTCCATGTCTCCATAACCAAACACACTGGATTTAGATCATCAGCTCTTTAGCAGAGACTGAAAGACCTGTAATGGGTGTGACAGACAAAGGAGGCATCCAAAACATGCAGTGCTGGTGGTCCTCCAGGAACGTGGTTGAGAAACAATGCTTTGATTGACCGGTAGTTTTTCATAGGTAGTTAATGTTGTATTTTGGTGTCCAGATATGTGGAGAGTGTATCATATGCAATTTATAATCTGACTTTTTTTACTTGTGGAGTCAGCCTGTGATTTTGACGGACACTTTTTGTTTTGTCTTTTATTGTAGTGCTGTATGTTCATCAAATATTACTTTGTGTTATTGCAGTTGTATATTAAGTGTTGGATAGCAGGGAACAAAAGAATTGTCTGATATTCACTGTCAGAAGAACAAACTGTTTTTAAAGAAATGCATGCACAGAAAATCAAATAAAGCTGTACTTTGTGGATTGACACATTTGTTTGGTTAAAAACGAGTGAGTATATGTACTGTTTTCCTTTTTATAAAAGAATAAACAAGTTCCATGTAGTATTTTTGTAGTTTTTTATTATTATTTTTTTTTATTGTGCATCAGAAATTTACAATTATAGGAAAAACGGGCATCAAAAACAAAATAACCAAAAATAATTGAAATTTAAATTAAAGAAAAAAACACAAAACAAACTGAAAGACATTCACATGATGCAAATACAGATTCATAATAACTTGAATCTGAGGTTTCTGCATTTGTGGATGAAGAATTGACCATTTAAAATGATCAAATTCACAAAATTATTAATATTTTTCGCCATCGTTTTCAAAATAACAAATCAGTCATTCATTTCCTTCAGGCTTAGTCCCTTTATTCATCAGGGGTCGCCACAGCGAAATGAACCGCAGCATATGTTTTACACACAGGATGCCCTTCCCGCTGCAACCCATTACTGGAAAACATCCATACGCACTCATTCACACACACACACTCATACACTATGGCCAATTTAATTGATTCAATTCTCCTATAGCGCATGTGTTTGGACTGTGGGGGAAACCGGAGCACCCGGAGATGTGCATTTATAAAGGTATACTTTGTTTTATATCATCTTTGCATGAAATAACACAACAAATTGAATTAGCGCTTATGTGAGGTGTTTTTAATGCAGTATCTATGGACGGGACGGTAAATGTGACATTGTATTACCCAATCTCAAACACACACGTGCTGCATCCCAATTCGCATACTATCCATCCTAAATAGTGTTTGAAAATTCGAAGTGTCAAAGAGCTTAGAATCACCAAGAGGCGACACTCAATAGAACGTTCCGTTGCATCAGCAGCGCCCAGCGATTCCGTTATTTTGGAGTGAAAGCGATCGGATGTCCATTGGATCTTATTGCTGTCGCAATGGCAAGCAGCAGCTTTGTTTTTTATTTATTCATTTAAAGGGCACCTAGATTTAATACAAGTCTTTTGTGTCCCCAGAATGTGTCTGTAAAGTTTCAGCTTAAAACACCCATCAGATTATTTATTAAAATATTTATTATTATAGTTATAAAGTCAGAAATGGGAGTTAAGTCAGAATTCTGAGTTATTCCCCCGGTTTCACAAACAAGGTTTAAGGCTTTAGTCTTGGATTAAATTGCATGTTTGAGCTGTCTCAACTGAAAATAACTTGCAGTGAGATGTCTAAAAATATGTTGGTGTCATTTTTTGTCTACAGGTGCACACTAGTAATGTATTTTTCTAAGGCTGTTTTTAAAAATGTGGCTTAAATAGCCTAATTTAACTAAGGTCTAGTCCTGGCTTAAGCTTAGCCCTTTTTGTAAAACTGGGCCATGAAGTCGAAATTCTGAGTTAACTCAGAATTGCGACTTTATAACCCAGAATTCTGACTTAAGTCAGAATTGCGAGTTATTAAGTCAGAATTCTGAGTTCTAAAGTTAAAATTGCGAGTTATAAAGTCAGAATTGCGAGTTATTAAGTCAGAATTCTGAGTTCTAAAGTTAAAATTGCGAGTTATAAAGTCAGAATTGCGAGTTATTAAGTCAGAATTCTGAGTTCTAAAGTTAAAATTGCGAGTTATAAAGTCAGAATTCCAAGTTAAGTCAGAATTGCGAGTTAAGTCAGAATTCAGAGTTATAAAGTCAGAATTAAGTGACAAAGTTAAAGATTTAATTTTTTTTAAAAGAACTAATATTTATATAGAAAATAAAGCAATTTTTGAGCTGTAAAAAAAAAAGTGTTATTTCTACACCTGTTTTTTTTTTCATAAACTTCCTAACCCTTTTTTGAGTGTTAATAAAAACATGTTTTTTAAAAATTGTATTTTAATAAAGCACTATATTTGATTAGTTTTTTGTTTATTTAACATTTTGTATTTTTAGATTTTACGCAACAAAATTTTTTTATGCAGTTCTATTTATAGCCTATTATTATTATTATGAGATAAAACTTATGATTTGGAACAAAAGATAAAAAAAAGTCACTTGGGAGTTTGTTGAAGTGCAAAAAAGTTATTTAAAAAAGATTTTTTTGTATGCAAAATACACGTTCAATTTGAAACCGCTTTTCCTAAAATGTGCTGTACTTCCTAAAATGTACTATAAAAACATAAGAACATTTAAAGGCATGAATGAAGTTAGCTTCCAGTAAGTTTTTTTTTTTTTTTCATTATTTTTATTTTACCTAGGGGAGTATTTTCATTCATTCATTTTCCTTCAGCTTAGTCCCTTTATTCGTCAACCCCTGAGGTCGCCACATCGGAATGAACCGCCTACTTATTCTGCATATGTTTTACACAGCGGATGCCTATCCAGATGCAACCCAGTACTGGGAAACACCCACACATACACTACGCCCAATTTACTTTATTCAATTCACCTATAGCGCATGTGTTTGGGGTGTGTGGGAAACCGGAGCACCAGGAGGAAACCCACACCAACACGGGGAGAACATGCAAACTCCACACAGAAATGACAACTGATCCAGCTGGGACTCGAACCAGCGACCTTCTTGCTGTGAGGTGACAGTGCTAACCACTGAGCCACCCTGTCACCCCAGTATCAGATTTTCCACTAGATAAAAAAAATAGCTATTTATTTCCACTTTTGAAATTTATGACAGCAAACAACACTTAATAAGACCGTTTTCAAGACCATTTTACCAGTGAAAACCTTCACCAATTTACTTTTACACTTTTTATAAACTAAAAACACAGTAGCACTGCCTCATTTAGCCACATGATGTCACCAAGTACCTCTTTATTACAGTACACAAAAATACAGATCACAAAAAGTCATTATAATTTCCTACTGACAATAGTAAATATGTTGCATAGGCATCTACACATCTGAAACAGCACCAGTATATTCATGTTATACATTTACCAGACATTATAATACCTTTAAAGTAAAAAAACATACACATATTTCATATGTTCATGACCTAATCCAGACGGGATACTCTTAAAGGCAACCTGTGAATGATACACCCAAGTATGCATTATAAAATGTAAGACTCTGAATGAATGGAAAGTGCATATCTTAGAGAATAATACAGTAAAACGGCACTTTTTTTAAAGCACTCGCTTTACAACACTTGTGTACGGGACGCTTCCTGCTGAACTTTGTGTGGAATTAATCTTCATTTTTAAAGGGCTGTTCACACCAAAAAATCTGTTACATTTACTCAAACTCAAGAAGTAAAGTTGGTTTATATGCACACATTTGTTCAGTGACAACTTGTGACATTATCCTTATATTGTTTACCACGCTACATTGAATATTTGGTCTAAAACTGCATGTAAATATGACTTGAAAACAACATTAGCACTGCTTATTTGACTGTAAACAATGTTGTACTTTGATAGCCATTGGCTGCTAATATGAATTCACTATTACGAATTAGCAAACAATACTATTCTGAAATTAGATTATTAAGAAGAATGTCTGAATGTGTGAATATAAATCCAACTTTACCTTAATAGCTTTAATGTTAAACACAAAACAAGATATTCTGAAGAATATTGGGAAAGAGCATCCATAGTAGGATCAAAAAATACTATGGATGAGTCAATGGATCTTTCTTTGTGTTCAACGGATGAAAGAAACTCGGGTTTGGAACGAGTAGAGGATGAGTAAATGATGACAGAACTTTCATTTTAGCATGAATTATCCCTTTAAAGATCAGTCACTTTGCACAAGTCGGTAGACATGAGGTTGTAGATCATACTCACCAAGCAATTTAGACGTCCAATAGACATCTAAACGTAGATGGCTTGGCTAAAGCAAGGCTACATTTGAGCGGTCTGGGAACATCTAAGAAAAGCCCAAAACTAGACCCGTCATCAATTACAGATTAGACAGACTTCACATACAGTATGTAGTAGACTAGTCTAGTTTTGGGCTTTTCTTGGATGTCTATTAGACGTTCACTGACAGCTCAAATTTAGCCTTGTTTAAATGAAGCAGTCTATGTTTAGACGTTTATTAGACGTCTATTACACTTCTTTTAAAAACAAAAAAAATGCTTGCTGGGTGACCAATTACTCCTTAACAAGCCCTTGTGCTTTTAAAAGTCTAATAGATGTCTAATAGACGTCTAAACGTAGATGGCTTGGCTAAAGCAAGGCTAAATTTGAGTGAACATCTAATAGTTGTCTAATATGTAGTCATTTATTTTTTTTGTATTTGATGACTAGTCTAGTTTTGGGCTTTTCTTCGATGTCTATTAGATGTTCAATGACAGCTTGACGTTTTCCGAAGCCGTCTAGGTTAGACGTTTATTAGACGTCTATTAGACTTCTTTAAAAAAAAATAAAAAATGCTTGCTCGGTGACCAGTTACTTCTCAACAAGCCTTTGTGCTGATAAAAAAAGCCCTTTTGTTTTTTAAAGTCGTCTAATAGACATCTAAACGTAAAGGGCTTGCCTAAAGCAAGGCTAAATTTGAGCTGTCAGTGAACATCTAATAGACATCTAAGAAAAGCCCAAAACTAGACCCATCATCAATTACAGATAAGACAGACTTCACATACAGTATGTAGTAGACTAGTCTAGTTTTGGGCTTTTCTTGGATGTCTATTAGACGTTCACTGACAGCTCAAATTTAGCCTTGTTTAAATGAAGCAGTCTATGTTTAGACGTTTATTAGACGTCTATTACACTTCTTTTAAAAACAAAAAAAAATGCTTGCTGGATGACCAATTACTCCTTAACAAGCCCTTGTGCTTTTAAAAGTCTAACAGATGTCTAATAGACGTCTAAACGTAGATGGCTTGGCTAAAGCAAGGCTAAATTTGAGTAAACATCTAATAGTTGTCTAATATGTAGTCGTTTATTTTTTTTGTATTTGATGACTAGTCTAGTTTTGGCCTTTTCTTCGATGTCTATTAGATGTTCAATGACAGCTTGACGTTTTCCGAAGCCGTCTAGGTTAGACGTTTATTAGACGTCTATTAGACTTCTTTAAAAAATAAATAAATAAAGGCTTGCTCGGTGACCAGTTACTTCTCAACAAGCCTTTGTGCTGATAACAAAAAGCCCTTTTGCTTTTAAAAGAAGTCTAATAGACATCTAAATGTAGATGGCTTGGCTAAAGCAAGGCTAAATTTGAGCTGTCAGTGAACATCTAATAGACATTGAAGAAAAGCCCAAAACTAGACCCGTCATCAATTACAGATTAGACAGACTTCACATACAGTATGTAGTAGACTAGTCTAGTTTTGGGCTTTTCTTGGATGTCTATTAGACGTTCACTGACAGCTCAAATTTAGCCTTGTTTAAATGAAGCAGTCTATGTTTAGACGTTTATTAGACATCTATTACACTTCTTTTAAAAACAAAAAAATGCTTGCTGGGTGACCAATTACTCCTTAACAAGCCCTTGTGCTTTTAAAAGTCTAATAGATGTCTAATAGACGTCTAAACGTAGATGGCTTGGCTAAAGCAAGTCTAAATTTGAGTGAACATCTAATAGTTGTCTAATATGTAGTCGTTTATTTTTTTTGTATTTGATGACTAGTCTAGTTTTGGCCTTTTCTTCGATGTCTATTAGATGTTCAATGACAGCCTGACGTTTTCCGAAGCCGTCTAGGTTAGACGTTTATTAGACGTCTATTAGACTTTAAAAAACAAAAACAAAATGCTTGCTCTGTGACCAGTTTTTCCTCAACAAGCCTTTGTGCTGATAAAAAAAAGGCCTTTTGCTTTTAAAAGAAGTCTAATAGACATCTAAATGTAGATGGCTTGGCTAAAGCAAGGCTAAATTTTCTTATAGACACATCTTATAGACACTGAAGAAAAGCCCAAAACTAGACTAGTCATGAAATACAGATTAGACAGACTTCACATATGTAGTCGTTCATTTTTTTTGTATTTGATGACTAGTCTAGTTTTGGGTTTTCCTTCGATGTCTATAAGATGTTCACAGACAGCCTGACGTTTTTACGAAGCCGTCTACGTTTAGACATCTATTAGACTTCTTTTAAAAACAAAAAATGCTTGCTGGGTGACCAGTTAATTCTTAACAAGGCCTTGTGCTTTTAAAAAAAGCCCTTTTGTTTTTAAAAGTCGTCTAATAGACATCTAAACGTAAAGGGCTTGCCTAAAGCAAGGCAAAATTTGAGCTGTCAGTGAACATCTAATAGACATCTAAGAAAAGACCAAAACTAGACCCGTCATCAATTACAGATTAGACAGACTTCACATACAGAATGTAGTAGACTAGTCTAGTTTTGGGCTTTTCTTCGATGTCTATTAGATGTTAACTGATAGCTCAAATTTAGCTTTATTTTAACGAAGCCGTCTATGTTTAGACGTCTATTAGACTTTTTTTAAATACAAAAGATGCTTGCTGGGTAACCAGTTACTACTCAACAAGCCCTTGTGCTTTTCAAAGAAGCCCATTTATTTTTAAAAGAAGTCTAATACATGTCTAATAAACGTCTAAACATAAATGGCTTCATTAAAGCAAGGCTAAATTTGAGCTGTCAGTGAACGTCTAATAGACATTGAAGAAAAGCCCAAAACTAGACTAGTCATGAAATACAGATTAGACAGACTTCACATATGTAGTCATTTATTTTTTTTGTATTTGATGACTAGTCTAGTTTTGGGTTTTCCTTCGATGTCTATTAGATGTTCACTGACAGCCTGACGTTTTTACGAAGTCGTCTATGTTCAGACATCTATTAGACTTCTTTTAAAAAACAAAAATGCTTGCTGGGTGACCAGTTACTTCTCAACAAGGCCTTGTGCTTTTAAAAGAAGCCATTTTGCTTTTATAAGTCGTCTAATAGACATCTAAACGTAAAGGGCTTGCCTAAAGCAAGGCTAAATTTGAGCTGTCAGTGAACATCTAATAGACATCTAAGAAAAGACCAAAACTAGACCCGTCATCAAATACAGATTAGACAGACTTCACATACAGTATGTAGTAGACTAGTCTAGTTTTGGGCTTTTCTTGGATGTCTATTAGACGTTCACTGACAGCTCAAATGTAGCCTTGTTTAAGGGAAGCAGTCTATGTTTAGACGTTTATTAGACGTCTATTACACTTCTTTTAAAAACAAAAAAATGCTTGCTGGGTGACCAATTACTCCTCAACAAGCCCTTGTGCTTTTAAAAGTCTAATAGGCATCTAAACATAAAGGGCTTGCCTAAAGCAAGGCTAAATTTGAGCTATCAGTGAACATCTAATAGACATCTAAGAAAAGACCAAAACTAGACCCATCATCAAATACAGATTAGACAGACTTCACATATGTAATGGTTTTTTTTTTTTTTTGTATTTGTTGACTAGTCTAGTTTTGGGCTTTTCTTTGATGTCTATTAGATGTTCAGACAGCCTGACGTTTTTCTGAAGCCGTCTACGTTTAGCCATCTATTAGACTTCTTTAAAAAACAAAAACAAAATGCTTGCTGGGTGACCAGTTACTCCTCAACAAGTCCTTCTGCTTTTAAAAGAAGCCCTTTTCAAAATAAGTCTGATAGACGTCTAAACATAGACGGCTTCGTTAAAACAAGGCTAAATTTGAGCTGTCAGTGAACATCTAATAGACATCCAAGAAAAGGCCAAATCTAGACTAGTCATCAAATACAAAAAAATTAAAGACTACATATGTGAAGTCTGTCTAATCTGTATTTGACGACTAGTCTAGTTAGATTTTCACTGACAGCCAAAATTTAGCCTTACTTTAGCCAAGCCATCTTCATTTAGATGTCTAAGACATCCCTAAAAACCATTTAAATTACTCAACCAATCATAAAAATCATCTTCACGGGTACGTCCGCATTAGGAAGTCCATAACATGCTCAATCTCCTGGATTTCCCATGTGGCCTGACCTGGAGAAACCACAGATGAAGAAGCTGATGGAGATTTGGACAGAGATGGTAGATACTTCACCAAATCATCAGAAAAACCTTGCAGGAGATTCACTTCAGGCTCAAAGACGGATGAATCGATGTCCATAAGTAGTTTATCTAACGACACGTCTTGACCTGCACATGCGGGCTCTGTTCTGAAGTATGATTTTTCAGCCCTCAAACCTGAACATCCTGGTAGATTCTCTATGGATCCGAGCGGAGAACATTGAGACGGTCCATCAATAAGGGTGTCCAGATCTTTGAGAATGGCAGAAATGGCTGAAGATAATGAGAAATCCTCCTCTGATGTCCAGCCCGTGATATCGTCCTCCACGCTTTCAGCATTCAGCGAGAACAGAGGTGTGTTATGGTCAATCGGAGAGAGTATTTGAGGGAAATCTTGAGGCTTGGGCTGTGATTGGTTTAGAGGGGAGAGTGAGTCTACCTGTGCGCGGACCTCAGACTGAACCTGCCGCAGGGTGTTGTTGATCAGAACTGACCGTAATAAGCTGGGCTCCACCAGAGCCTGGTCCCGCTGGTATTTGTCCATGGAAATGTCCAGCACAGACTGCAGCTGACTTTCCCATGCCGAGCCTACTCCCTCGTCGTCTCTGCGGAGCTTACGCTTCTGACCCCTGGCCACCATTTCCACTCTGCAACACAACAGAGTGTCCATCAACACAAATAGAAAATGTTAAAAGAGATAAAGCAAAAGTTCTTGTTTCAGGTCAAAGAAATTTTCACAGTATTTCTGATAATATTTTTTCTTCTGAAGAAAGTTATTTGTTTTAATTTGGCTAGAAGGTCAATATTATTAGCCCTCGTAAGCAATATTTGTTTTCGATTGTCTACAGAACAAACCATCGTTATACAATGACTTGCCTAATTACCCTAATACTAGTACGAATACCCTAATACTAGCTGAATACTAGTATCTTGAAAAATATCTAGCCAAATATTATGTACTGTCATCATGGCAAAGATAAAATAAATTATTAGAAAGTTATTAGAAATTAGTTATTAAATCTATTGTTTAGAAAATCTTTCTGTTAAACAGAAATTGGGTAATATATATATATATATATATATACCAGGGGGGTTAATAATTCAGGAGGGCTAATAAATCTGACTTCAACTGTACAAGTTCAGAATGGGCAAGAAATTGATGCGTCAGCAAATGTGTCATTAATGGAAATAAACAGAAATAATTAGCATAATAGAAATTCTTAAAATAAAATTATTTAAATAAGCTGTTTTACCCCACTGTTGGAAATTGAGGAATATTTGGTCTGAAATCACATGACGACCACAACGACCACAACCCCAACCAAAAAAAAAAAAAAGATTAAAAATATATATCGATAGTGGAATATATGTATCCTAATAGTATTTTTAACAATGTGCCACATATATATATATATACACACACACAATTGAAGTCACAATTATTAGCCCTCCTGTTTATTTGTCCCCCAATTTCTGTTTAACGGAGAGAAGATTTTTTTCAACACATTTCTAAACATACTAGTTTTAATAACTCATCTCTAATAACTGATTGGTTTTATTTTTGTCATGATGACAGTAAATAATATTTTACTAGATATTTTAAGACACTTCTATACAGCTTAAAGTGACATTTAAAGGCTTAACTAGGTTAATTAGGTTAACTAGGCAGGTTAGGGAAATTAGGCAAGTTATAGTATAATGATGGTTTGTTCTGTATACTATTGAAAAAATATATAGCTTAAAGGGGCTAATAATTTTGACCTTAAAATGGTTTTTAAAAAATTAAAAACTTAAAATAACTTTGGGCAACCCAGTGGCGCAGTAGGTAGTGCTGTTGCCTCACAGCAAGAACGTCGCTGGGTCGTAGGTTCGAACCTCGGCTGGGCTGGGTCAGTTGGCGTTTCTGTGTGGAGTTTGCATGTTCTCCCTGGGTTCGCGTGGGTTTCCTCCGGGTGCTCCGGTTTCCCCCACAGTCCAAAGACATGCAGTACAGGTGAATTGGGTAAGCTAAATTGTCCATAGTGTATGAGTGTGAATGTGTGTGTGGAAGTTCCCAGAGATGGGTTGCGGCTGGAAGGGCATCCGCTGCGTAAAATCGTGCTGGATAAGTTGGCGGTTCATTCCGCTGTGGCGACCCCGCAAGGGACAAAGCCGACAAGAAAATGAATGAATGAATGAATAAAATAACTTTTGATGGAAAAGACAGAATTTGACATTGTTTTGTTAACTCTAAATGTGTAGGTCATAATTTATCGTTTAAATTAAGATGAATAGTTTTATCGAAGTTATAATAGGCTTGTGTAACTCGAAAATCATTTTAAAACAGAGTATCACATTAATGTTAGTGATTAGAAGTAAGCTTAGGCATTTTCAGCATATCTGCCTTCCAGACCAGCGACCGACTGCAAAAGTCACACAACAAATCGACAAAAAAATTAAGTTTAGGGAATTTGCTTAAGCAGAAACCAGCCCTGTAGCTTAGCATCTTGACAAAATTACCCACTCTTACTGTAACGAAGACATTGCTTACTCACCTGTAAAGCACGGGCACTAACTCCAAAACCGATGCAACTCCTATAAACTTATTTTGTCATAATCATAAAACGCTGCTGAAGTGTCGGTGGACTGGAATCGTTTTGCAGAAAATTTTCGTCCCGCCAGCGATTCAATCGGTTCTGACATCACGCGCGAACAGGAATGCTGGGTATTGTAGTTGTGCAGCTTTAAAACGCCTTAAAGAGACAGTTCATCCAAAAATGAAAATTACCTCATCATCAAGCAGCAACCTCCCGCTCTCCCTCGTGAAGCAAATACGGAAACAACTGAAACTCCAATTCATCAAAATTCCGCTAGTCCTGGCTTCATAATAAAGCATATTTCTATTGACCCCACTATTATAATGGCCAACTTTACAGCGGAAAAAAGATGCTTACAGCCTGGTACAAAGAACGATTTTGGTTCATATAGCTAATATTACACTTCATGACACCTGTGAGGGGGGTGATTTTAACTCATCCGTTTTCTTTATATTAAGTTGGCATAATTAAGTGCGTGGCCACTTCAGTGACAGCTAGGTCTCGCTGGTCGCCGTCACTTCACCTCAGCTGATTAGCTGCTGAACTCGGCATTCATTCATTCATTTTCTTTTCAGCTTAGTCCCTTTATTAATCCAGGGTCGCCACAGCGGAATGAACCAACAACTTATCCAGCATTTGTTTTACACAGCGGATGCCCTTCCAGCCGCAACCCATCTCTAGGAAACATCCATACACACTCATTCACACTCATACACTATGGACAATTTAGCCTACCCAATTCACCGCATGTCTTTGGACTGTGGGGGAAACCGGAGCACCCGGAGGAAACCCATGCGAACGCAGGGAGTGAACTCGGCATATACATCATATTTTTGTTTTGTTTTATGTGGCTTTACACAGTCAGTTGTTTTTTACAATTATCAAATGATAGGGCATGCTGTGTGCACTTAATTGTGCTCACAAACCATTCACGTGGCCTCCGTTTCCCAGGTGAGTTAAGTTATATAGTTATATACCATCTCTATAAATGTATTTGTTTTATTTAAGATAAATCATCATTTATAATGTTCTTTAGACCTGTAATGCACTCCAGAATCTGACAGATTGATTAGCTGTAGGCTCTAGAACAGTCATCTGAAACGTCATACAGTGCTATGCCTGGATTTCATAAATAGTCTTGCATTTACTAACACAGACTATATTTAAAGTATTTGGGAGTAATTCACGTTTAGTGGCAATTCAATGTTTAGTGGCTCAATGTAATACAACAGTGTTTTTAAAAGACTAAACACTTTATTGATATAGTGTACAACCAAGCACATGTGGTCAGAACACAAACGAGTCGCAGGTAATGAAGTACCAAGCGTTTCTCTTAAAGAAAAGCCTGTCTAAGCAAAATGCTAGCAGGTGTCTGTAGCTCCGCCTTTTTGCCCTTGTTTGGTATCCCCCGGTCGGTGCGATGACGCGCGAACAAAATGGCGACGGTAGGCCACGTCTACTTGTAGCTTCTTTTGCATTCTTCAGAAACCTATGGGTGACGTCACGGATACTACGTCCATATCTTTTACAGTCTATGCTCATCATTTAGGCCCAATCCCAATTCTACCCCTTAGCCCTTCCCCTTACCCCTACCCCTCGTTTTGCGCGTGCCCGCCAAGGGGTAGGGCTGTCCCAATTCTCTTTAGCTTGAAGGCATAGGGCTAAGGGCTAGGGGTATACACCCCTTCGAACGAAGATTTTCCAGGAGCACACTTCAAACGGAGGGGTAAGAATATTTCCCAGAATACACCTGACACAACTGAACCCGGAAGTAAGGAGATCCACAAATTAGTATTTTTTGTCATTATTACAAATTTTTACGACAAACAAACACATGTTTTATTATATTCATAACCGCGTTCATGTTTTACCGTCATGATTTTTAAAAAAAAAAACGAAAAAAAAAAAACGCTAAATTTCGCGATCTATAATCCCTCATAATAACTCCTGTACAGCAGTCCTACAACATTCTGTCACTCGATAACACTCGAATACCCTGTCAGAGCAGTCTAGTGGCTGAAAATGAGCTTTTTACAGTGTCTGCTATAATGTTAATGTTGTTTTCGTGTGTTTACATAGATGAATATGGCCACTGTGTAAATACACAGTACAGTTACGATCTTATTGCCACATTAGATCGTTATGATAACATAATATATGCCTTCAGTGATTTCCTGAAGATAAACACCACAAAATAACACTACTGGAATAACTACAGCAGTCGCGATCGTCTGATCTCATGTGAAGCAAGAGATCGTGATGACATATGATGACGTGTGCAGGTGTTGAAGTGCTGTCCCAATTCTTAGGGGTAAGTTTTGAAGCCCTTCCCCTTAACCCTCAGTTGTAAGGGCCAAGGGGAAGGGGAAGGGGTAGGGGTAGGGGTACAAAAATAGAATTGGGATTGGGCCTTATTCTCCCCATGAGTTTCTTTTACTGTTGACCAAACAAGTAGATTTGAATAATGCTGGTTGCTGGGACTAATCAACCTCCATAGTAAGAAAAAAAAAATACTATGGATGTTAATCCGCTTGTTCAGTTGTTACGTATGAAATACTGTTTCCAGGTGCAAGCTTATTTGAGCTTACTTACTTATTTGAATTGATTTACTTATTTACTTATTTGAATTGAGAAAATATTCGTTTATGGCCTTTTTAGTCACATCACACATTAAAGTGAATTTTACTTAATATCATGGTGTACACAACAGTCTCTGGACTTGCTGCATCACAGACATCAATATTTTAACAATTCATAAAAATTAATCACTTTCTGGTCATCGGATATTAGGCATGGATATATATATTGCGATAGTGATTTTCGAAAGTATTACATCACTTTGTAAACGTTTATTATTACCATCTGATGAGTCTCCCTATACAGTTTGATAGAGTGCTTGGTCCCGGAAGCCGCTTTGATTGACGTCACGCTTAACAAATGGATGGGTCCCAGCATCCAGCATTTCTTAAAACATCTACTTTTAATGTTCAACAGAAGAAACTCTGCTTTGCCGGCAATAAGTCAGACTTGTTTCCAGTGCATGTTGGACTCCGGCAGGGCTGCCCTTTGTCTCCGGTTCCGTTTATAATTTCTATGGACAGAATTTCAAAGTGCAGCCTTGGGCTGGAGGGGGTCCGGTTCGGGGACCACAGGATTTAATCTCTGTTATTCGCAGACGATGGCTTCATCGAACATGGACCTTAAGCACGCACTGGGGTGGTTTGCTGCTGAGTGTAACGCCGCTGGGATGAGAATCAGCACCTCCAAGTCCGAGGCCATGGTGCTCCACCGGAAAAAGGTGGTTTGCCATCTCCAGGTTGAAGGAAAGTCCTTACCCAAAGTAGAGGAGTTCAAGTATCTTGGGGTTTTGTTCACGAGTGAGGGAAGTATGGAACCTGAGACTGACAGGCAGATCGGTGCAGCGGCAGCAGTAATGTGGTCAATGTACGGGTCCGTTGTGGTAAAGAAGGAGCTGAGCAGAAAGGCAAAGCTCTCGATTTACCGGTCAATCAACGTTTCTACTCTCACCTATGGTCATGAGCTTTGAGTCATGACCGAAAGGACAAGATCTCGGAAACAATAGACCAAAATGAGTTTCCTTCACAGGGTGGCAGGGCACACCCTTGTAGAGCTCTGTCACCCGGGAGGAGCTCGGAGTAGAGCCGCTGCTCTTCCACATCAAGAGAGGTCAGCTGGAGTGGCTCGGCATCCGTTTCGGATGCCTCCTGGACGCCTACCTAGGGAAGTGGTCCAGGCATGTCCCACCGGGAGGAAGCCTCAGGAAAGACCTCAAATAGGTTTTGATCAAGTGTGAGTAAATGATGGCAAAGGTTTCATTTTTAAGTGAACTATCCCTTTAAACCTTCTATAAAATACATTTTATGCAACATTTTATTAAACAAACAACAACAAAAAGAGGAATTCTGTAAACTAACATATTTATTTAAAAACAGAAGGTTAAAATCAGGCAAATTTTATAGATTTTCATTGATTGTTTAAGGCAAAATCCATTCGATCCAACATTATTTCAGTAAGTACAAAATAACTTTTAAATTAAGTTCTTAACATTGATCAAATAGGCACATTTATCGCTAATTAGCATATGAAGTTATGAAAATCTAAACTAAAAGGTGCAATCAGATAGTTACTCTGTTATTCAATAGTTTCAGTTCATCGTTAACTTTTAGGAATTAATAATGGCTCACTGGGAATAATGTATCTCTACAATACCATCAGTACCAACCTGTTATTTTTGCTTTTGTACTGTATGCAGTCATTTTGGGCAGTGCAGAAAAAAACTAAGGGCACCTTTATTGACAACATATTTAAAGAAAACCCTGAGTAACTTAACTATACTCTCCACAAATGCCAACTGTCTTTCCATCCCATTCAGAAGTGGACAGGCACTTGACAAAGAAGTGGCCCAGATCATATTTGGAGATCACCCTTCCTTTTAACATGTTCTCAGTCACAATGTATTTCTCCGTCAAAGGCTTGTCACCTGAAAAGACAAAAATAATGACATTTTATTACAAACAGTGCTTATTTATGAACATAATTCAAGCTTGTTGTTGCAAAAAATTTATAAAATTGTCACTTTATTTTAAGGTATACAGTGGGTAAAATAAGTATTGAACACCTCATGTTTTTTCCTGGGAATAATATTTGTAATGGAGCTGATGACATGGAATTGAAGCAGATATTGGTAAAAACCCAAACAATACAAACATAAAAATAAAAAAATAAAAAAATCTGAGAAATGAGTGATGTAATAACAATGGAATGACACAAGGAGAAAGTGCTGAACTACTGAAATGTATGTAATACTTTATATAAAAGGCTTTTGGTGACATGGAGAATAAAGTCACATGCGTTGCTCAGGTGTGAGTTTCTCACAGACTTCAACAGATTGTAAAAATCTTGATGCTCTGTGGGTCTCGTCTATCAAATCTGAGCTTTATTTAGTATTTTCTATTGGATTCAAGTCAGGTAATTGGCTGGGCCATTCCACAGCTTGATTTTCTTTCTCTGAAAGCATCTGAGAGTTTCCTTTGCTGTGTTTTGGATCATTGTCTTGCTGAAATGTCCACTCTGGTTTCATCTTAATCATCTGCTAATAGATGTTGGACTAAAGCAGCTCATGTTCATTTACACTGAGGAAGGGCAGAGGGTTGCTGAAGAACTTCTGAGAGATTTCAGCTGCTGTCTGGGCTTTCACTGCCTTTCTACACCTCCCTTCCTTCATGTGTTCAATACTTTTAATTAGTTTGTTTTCTTTGCATATATGAATTTCTGTGGTTGTTACCGACATCTGGGGAAAATTTCAAGTCAACAGCACCTTTAGAAATATGTATTCTGAGAAAAATGGTGACGTGTTCAATACTTATTTTCCCCACTGTAATTCTTGCCTTTAGCTCAATAAACTCTTAATTGGCTGCTTATTTATAGTTATTAAGGTAATTCAGGATTACGAATAAGATTATGCGGAATATATACTGTACTAATAAACAGCTAATAGCTTAATAATAGGCAGGTAATAAGCCACTAGTTAATAGTGAGAATAGATACTTAAACTAAAGTGTTACCAACAATAACCAAATTAGAGTAAACATTAACAAATTAAATCCATATTGTAAGAATCTGGGGATTTAGTGCTTATTACCAGCAATATGCGGAGGCATGGCAGCTATATAGTCCAATCCGGACTCCTTCAGGACAGTGTACATTCGGTCATGATCTTCAGTGACCGGCACCAGGCGAGGAGGAACTTTGGATCGATCCCACAGGAGGAATGCTGTGAAAATGAAAAGAGACAGATGCAGCAAGTTCTTCACATACAGGTGACGTCAAAACGATGAATTTTGTTTTCATTTTTAAGTGTTTTCCAAATGATGTTTAACAGAGCAAGGAATGTTTCACAGTATTTCCTATAATATTTTTTCTTCTGGAGAAAGTCTGATTTGTTTTATTTCGGCTAGAATAAAAGCAGTTTTTAATTATTTTAATACAATTTTAAGGTCAATATTATTAGCCCTCTTAAGCAATATTTTTTTTTGATTGTCTACAGAACAAACCATCGTTATACAATGACTTGTAAAATATTATGTACTGTCATCATGGCAAAGATAAAATAAATCAGTTGTTAGAAACAGGTTATTAAAACTATTATGTTTAGAAATGTGTTGAAAAAAGATTTAATTTCTGTTAAACAGAAATTGAGGGAAAAAAATTACAGGGGAACTAATCATTCTGACTTCAACTGTATCTATATGCACATGCTTTCTAATGAAACAGAAATAGTGCATGGCTGGAAATACACACACCTGACATGCATCCAACAACTTTGCGGATTCCACGGGCTTTCATGACCTCCACGATGTTCCGCGTTCCCTCAGACATCATCGTTGTGGGACCAGCAAGCACAAAAAAAAAATCAGAGGACAAATCAATTGTGCACTTAGTCCACTGATAAAGAAACGACCTTTGGATCAGATTATCAGTATCACTAAGCTCAAGTAGAGCTGTAGTGAAAAATGACACAATAAATCAAATGATTCTGAGATGATCAAAATGCATCACTATTCTCTCTTCAATTGATTCTGAGCTTAGTTTTGAACAGCAGATGGCGCTGTGTGCTTTATAAACAGCTGTATTCTGTCGCATCCAATTCTTTTATTCTGCACTTGTTCCATACCTGTTTCAGTGTCTTTCTCCTGTTAAACACAAAGGAAGATATACTGAAGAATGCTGGGGAAAAAATAAATCAATAACTTTCATAGTATTTTTTGTTACTATATGGATGTAAATAGCTGCTTTTTCCCAACATTTTTCAGACTATCTTGTTTTGTGTTCAAAAAGTTTAGAACCACTTGAGTGTGAGTAAATGGTGAGAAATTTAAATGTTTGGACGAACTGTCCCTTTAAACTCACACCATTGCATTTCTAACACAAGTTTGTCCAATCACATTCCAAAGGATCAACTGGCCAATCAGAGGACTCAGAGCTTTTGCAAAGGAGGAGTCTTAGACTGAAATTAGAGGTGTGGCAATAATGTACAGTATAACCAATGCTGTGTAAAAATACTGTAAATACAGGGCTAAGCCCCCCCGCTCTTTACTTATTACCCGCTTATGATCGCCAATTGGGTTTCCTCCGGGTGCTCCGGTGTCCCCCACAGTCCAAAGACATGCGCTATAGGTAAATTGAATAAACTAAATTGTTCGTAGTGTGTGTGTGTGTGTGTGTGTGTGTGTGTGTGTGTGTGTGTGTGTGTGTGTGTGTGTGTGTGTGTGTGTGAATGAGTGTGTATGGGTGTTTCCCAGTACTGAGTTGCAGCTGGAAGGGCATCTGCTGCATAAAACATATGCTTGAATAGCTGGTGGTTCATTTCACTATGGAGACCTCTAAAACAGAGACTAAGCCAAAGGAGAATGAATGAATGAATAAGGATGTAGCAATAGGATTTTAGGCAGTTCATTCCGCTGTGGTGACCCCTCATAAATAAGGGACTAAGCTGAAGGAAAAAAATGAATGAATGAATTATTTTTTCAGCCAACAGACACACTCTCGCTCTTGAAAACTAGATTAAAGACCTATCTTTTTAGCAAAGCATACACTCAGTGCAGTACATAGCGCTATGATGCATGATGTGCCCCACACATGATTTTGGTTCTCGTTTATATACACCATGAACAGCAGCTACGCTAATTATTCTCCTTATTCTGTATTTCCACCTGGGGGTACTCATCTCGAGGCCCTCAGACTGTGCAGTGCCACTGACGCGATCCGAGACCAGAGACGAGATGATCTCAAGGTTTTCTGGACCAGGCCGTATCCTGAGCAGCTGCTGTGGTGGTCATCATGGAGTGAGAGCATGACTGACTCCTGTGATGTTCCAAGGACAGACGAGTCTTCGCTGAGGTCCAGCTTCCTACGCCTAGACTGCAGCTCTGCACAAGACGTTTGGCCATAGGGGAAATGGTCGTGCCCAACTGAGCCAGGTTTCTCTCGAGGTTTTTTAAATCTTCACTTTCGCCAATTGGTGAAGTTTTTTCCTCAACGCTGTCGCCACTGGCTTGCATGATTCAGGATCTGTAGAGCTGCGCATCGATGGATTTGCTATTCAGTGTTTGGACTCTCAGTAGTGATTATTAACCCACACTGAACTGAGCTAAACTGAACTGAACTTAATCTCTGAAAACTGAAATGACTCTGTTTCAATTCACTATAATCTTCCATGTGAAGCTGCTTTGACACAATCCACATTGTATAAGCGCTATACAAATAAAGATGAATTGAATTGAACACCAATTAAAATACCAATTTTAACAAAAAACTTTTGGCCAATTGCAACATTGAGACTGATATTGGTCAACTGCTACTATTCAGTACTAAGTACTATATAGTTCTAGCAAGCTTTTTCTCCATTAAATTAGTTTGACTGAACATGGATTGATCCAATCAGCTCGTAGTATAAAACCAAGCCACACCCACTGTTTTCTCATTGAATATTTTGTTTGTCTAGGAACTGTCACAATACAAAAAAAAAAAAAAACGGTCACAGCTTCCAGTTCATGCAGACTTTAACAACAGTATCTTTTATTTGACGTATAATATAAAATATCTATCTATCTATCTATCTATCTATCTATCTATCTATCTATCTATCTATCTATCTATCTATCTATCTATCTATCTATCTATCTATCTATCTATCTATCTATCTATCTATCTATCTATCTATCTATCTATCTATCTATCTATCTATCTATCTATCTATAGTGAATCAGCTTACCAAATAAAGTCAGTGCAGTTGCTCTATGTTAACTATAAATTTTGCAGCTCCAGAAAAATACTGACTAACTAAAGTGCAGTGGGTGTCTTTTATTGTTCATGACATTTTAACCCAAGCTAACCAATGATTTTGTGCCAGCGCCTGAGCATGGGGCACACAGTTGCCTTCCCACACACACATCTGACGTTTTGTACAGATTATATTTAGTTTTTTGCAAGTATTTAATGGTTTTGCTTTGAGAAAAAGGTTCGATTTTTCAAATTACTCATATTATTATGCCAATAGCTTTAAAAATATATTAGCTGATAAATATCGGCGGCCGATACATGGGTGCATCCTTACTAAATACTGGCCACATGTCAAGTACAATGTGATCCTGGATTAACAATCATTTTGTTGATCCTGGAACATCTTTTTTGTTGGAAATTGTAATCCATACCTATTCCCTTCCCCTAAACCCAACCATAACTGTAAGTTATTCCCAAAATCAGAGAATAATAGTTGGATAATAATCATGTAGAAGTGCATAAACCGAACCATAAGCCTAAACTTAACATAAACTGTAAACGTATCCCTTAATTCTGATTGGCTGATTGGAATGTTGTTCCAGGATCAACATGGATGTTAATCCAGGAACATGTCCTACTTGGTGAAGTCAGCTTGGCGATATTGACCTATTACAATAGCATCATAGAGCCTCTAAAGGTGAACTCACTGAGATCATTTCTTGTCCCCAGAATGATGATGACTGCATCCTGACCCTCCAGAGTCTTCTTTACATCATTTTTGTTCAGAACGTCTCCCACAACCACTCTGGAGGCCTTATGATCTGGAGGAAGCCTTGCAGGGTCTCTCACCAGCACTGTCACATTGTAACCTGGAGCAGAAAAACAAAAATCAAAGTGAAAAACAGCTTGAAATTAAAGATCATGCAAGATATTTTACCCATTTGTGGGATCACAACCCACACGACAATCAAGTGCAAAATAATCTAAATTGAATACACTTTTTCTAAAATGTAATTCATTCATTTTCCTTCGGCTTAGTCCCTTTATTAATCAGGGGTCGCCACAGCGGAATGAACTGCCTACTTATCCAGCATATGTTTAACGCAGCGGATGCTGTTCCAGCTGCAACCCAGTACTGGGAAACATCCATACACACTCATTCACACACATACACTACAGCCAATCCCACGCCAGCACAGGGAGAACATGCAAACTCCACACAGAAATGCCAACTGACCCAGCCAGGACTCGAATCAGTGGCCTTTTTGCTGTGAGGCGATCGTGCTACCCACTGCGCCACCATGTCGCCCCCTTCTAAAATGTAATAATTAAAAAAAAAATAATGTATTTTTTTATTAGTATCATATTCGTGTTAATATCTTATATATACACATTTCATTTTCCTATACAGTTGCAATCAGAATTATTAAACCTCCTGATTTATTAGCCCCCTGTTTTTTCCCCCAATTACTGTTTAACGGAGAGAAAAAAAAATTTCAACACATTTCTAAACTTAATAGTTTTAATAACTCATCTCTAATAACTGATTTATTTTCTCTTTGCCATGATGACAGTAAATAATATTTGACTTGATATTTTTCAAGACACTTCTATACAGCTTAAAGTGACATTTAAAGGCTTAACTAGGTTAATTAGGGTAACTAGGCAGGTTAGGGTAATTAGGCAAGTTATTGTATAATGATGGTTTGTTCTGTAGACTATCAGAAAAAAAATATATAGCTTAAAGGGGCTAATAATTTTGACCTTAAAATGGATTTAAAAAAATTAAAAACTCCTTTTATTCTAGCCGAAATAAAACAAATAAGACTTTCTCCAGAAGAAAAAATATTATCAGACATACTGTGAAAATTTCCTTGTTCTGTTAAACATCATTTGGGAAATATTTAAAAAAGAAAAAAAAATTCAAAGGGGGTTTAATAATTCAGATTGCAACTGTAGGCTACAGTTACTTAAAAACAAATAGACAATGATTCAACTGATACAGAGGCAAACCAAACAAGAGCTCTGCAGGTTGTAGATAAAAACAGGCAAGAATGTGTATGCTTATCTTCTGAAAGCATGCACTTATGACTCAGCAGATTATAGTTACAACATGACTCAGGCGTTTCTCAAACGTCTCGTGATCTGCACAAGACAGGAACAACGTATTTAAAACATAAATCACAAACAAGAAAGTGCAAATTTAGCATCTGCTCCCATACTCAACAAATTCTACAGTAATTTATAGTAAATACTATAGTGTTTTTGAACCATAATACTATAGTAAAGTACTTCAATTAAGCTGCTGAGTTAAATTTATAGATGTGGTAAAACACATTTAAAGATTTTTTTTACATTACTATACATTACAATACACCAACGTTTACTGTAGTAAAAACTAAAGTATACAATGGTACTCATTATAATTTATCAGTTCACATTAGTTAATATTACAGTAGTATGCTACATTCATTCACAATGTGTTTTAAATACCGTATGATACACTTTACCAAGGGCGGATTTAACCAATAAGGTTAAATAAATATCTAGAAGTATAAATTATACCAATATAACATTGTTTTCTATCATATTTTGTATGGTGAGAGTCAAACTAATTAAATTGTAACGTAATAAATATTATTTAATATAAAATAAAATATTATATTATAATAATGTAATGTTAATTCATTCATTTTCTTTTCAGCTTAGTCCCTTTATTAATCAGGGGTCGCCACAGCGGAATGAACCGCCAACTTATCCAGCATATGTTTTACGCAGGGGATGCCCTTCCAGCTGCAACCCATCACTGGGAAAATATTCTAATGTTATGTAATAATAAAATAAAAAGCACAAATTTGTCCACCAACCCCAATCATAGAGCAGACAAATTTATTAAAAAACAAAACAAACATTTATTATTTTTAGTTGTAAATTTATTTTAAGAAGAGAGAGAGAGAGTTTTAGTTTTATTGCCATTTCAGCTTCTATGGCCATGTCATGGCAAAAAAAAAAAAAGATCAAGTTTACCACTTTTCTATAATTATAAAAATATTCTAACAGTTAAATGTCATCAATAGCAATAAATAATATACAAGGTAAAATACATAAATAATAATAATAATGATAATATATAAGATAAAAATCTAAAACAGTTTTTTAAGGTTTCCTTTTGATAAAAATTGTACAATTTTAGAAGGGTTCACATTTAAAAATATCTCATATAAAATTATTTTAAGAAAACCAATCATTTAAAATGTAGAAACCGCATTAAGATTAAACGTAGAAAGAAAGTTTGAGTGATATAAAATAACAACTAAATTAATAAATATGAAATAAATATGAAAGGGTGCATTTTAGGACTGTTGGGCCCCATTGCTGGAATTGCTTAGGGCCCCCACTAAATCCGCCCCTGGACTTCACTATAGCGCGATTCAAAAAACGCTAGTATATACTGCAAGTTACTTTAGTATTATTAAGCTGCTGATTAAGACTATGTTAAAACCTATATTAAATCATTTTGAAATTGAAGTGAAGTTTATTTACATATTAAAGTTGATTTACATTTGGTCTTTCTCCTTAATAAAAATATATTCCATAAAAGTATTGTTTGCAAACTCTAAATAGGAAAATCATATTAGCAGCCGATAACAGTCAATTAAATAATGCTTATGTTGTTTTTAAGTCATATTTACATGTGGTTTCAGTAGATTGGTAAACAATATAGGGACCATGATACATGCTGTCAATGAATGAATGTGCGAATACAAAACCAACTTCAATAAATTTATTTATTTGATTCTCGCCTATCAAAGTGACACATTACATTAACAATTTAAGTAAAAAAACACATCAATCCTTAAAGACATTGTGTAAGAGTTTCCCTGAGGCAAGAATATTTTAGTGAAATTATATTATTAAGGAAAAAGTCTGAATGTGTAATATAAAACTAACTTTATCTCAATATAATACAGTAGTCATGTATGCTACATTCATTAACAAAGGGTTGTAAATACTATACAGTATGATACACTTCACTATAGTATGGTTCAAAAAAACGCTAGTATATACTGTAAATTACTTTAGTATTATTAAGCTAGTGATTAAGACTATGTTAAACCTGGATTAACTAATTTTGAAATTGAAGTGAAGTTTATTTACACATTAAAGTTAATTCACATTCGGTCTTTCTCCTTAATAATAATATAATGCCAGAGAAGTATTGTTTGCAAATTCTAAATAGGCAAATCATATCAGCAGCCGATGACTATCAACATTGTTCACAGTCAATTAAATAGTGCTTATGTTGTTTTTAAGTCATATTTACATGCGATTTCAGACGGAATATTCAAAGTAGATTGCTAAACAATATAGGGACCATGTTACATGTTGTCAATGAACAACTATGTAAATAAAACCTAAATAGATTTGAAAGATTTGATTCTCGTCTATTAAAGTGACATTGCATTAACAGTTTAAGTAAAAAACACATCAATCCTTAAAGACATTGTGTAAGACTTTACCTGAGGCAAGAATATTTTAGTGCAATTATATTATTAAGGAAAAAGTCTGAATGTGTAATATAAAACTAACTTTATCTCAATATAATACAGTAGTCCTGTATGCTACATTCATTGACAAAAACGGTAGTATATACTGTAAATTACTTTAGTATTATTAAGCTAGTGATTAAGACTATGTTAAACCTGGATTAACTAATTTTGAAATTGAAGTGAAGTTTATTTACACATTAAAGTTAATTCACATTCTGTCTTTCTCCTTAATAATAGTATAATGTCAAAGAAGTATTGTTTGCTAATTTTAAATCATATTAGCATCGTCCAAGTTACTTCAGAGCAATTCCAGCGTTATGGATGTGACATTTGCAGTAAAAACTGAAAACATAAATTCACATAAAAAGTTTACATTAACATTATATTGAACCATCTGTTTATATTTTACAAAACTACTGACCACAGAGTTATAAGATCAGAAAAATATCAGTCTGTAAACATGTTTTGTACTTTAAATGAGGAAAATAAACATGCGTTATGGATGTGACGAAAAAGCTCTGTGAGTTTACAGTATACAACATACTTAGTAGAAATTCTGTCAAATAAACTGCACAACCCCCAAAACATTATGCTAATCAACAGGATAAGTTGGCTCTCTATAAAACAAACATCATTGATTTTATTTTATGTAATATTTTTGCATTTATGAGGAAAAAGCTTCGTTATGGATGTGACCGATGTGAAATTGCCATTCGTGTGACTTTGGTAGAGCAAGATAAATTGTTCAAAAACAATGACAGAGACATTTTTGAGTATGTTTAAAGTACTGTAAAATACTTAATTACACAAAGAACATAGAAACTGTTTTGATATTTTGTTGAAAACTTAATTTTTTTCATGGCAAGGTTGACATTTGCATGGAATTGCCCTATTTATTAAGCTACTAATTAAAACTATGTTAAACGTGGATTAATTACATTTGAAATTGAGGTAAAGATGATTTAACATTTACTCATTCTGACTTTCTCCTTAATAATATAATAGTGAAATAATAAACAGGGAAAATCATATTAGAAGCCATTGACTATCAAAGTAACGTTACAACATTATTCACATTCAATTTAATAGAGCTAATGTTGTTTTAAGTCATATTTATATGCGATTTCAGAGCGAATATTCAAAGTAGATTGGTAAACAATATAGGGACAGTGTCACATGTTGTCAATGAACGAATGTGCGAATACAAAACCAACTCCAATACATTTAAAACATACAATTCTCGTCTATCAAAGCAAAACAGTTTGTGAAGTTAGAGTAAGAAAACGTTAAAAAAAACATCTCATTCCCCGAAGACATTGTGTAAGAGTTTACCTGAGGCCACTGCGATAGGTAAGGTCGCTAGCCCCGTCATTCCCGTGCAGCCAAATATCGCCACATTTCTCACAGCATCGGACATATCGACCTCTGGAAAACCTCTCGGTCAGTTCAGCTTTGAAGCGGAGATTGCAACAAAACCCAACGCTCAGGCACAAGTTATGTTTCCAGTTGATCTTGTTCGTTATGTCAGTGCTGTCATTTAAGAAACGCCTCTTTCAGGAAAACTAAAGTGGGCGGTTTTGTCGCATGCTAATTTATTTTCTCTGTTTGCTGCTGTTCCTACAACTACATGATTGACTTCTCAACTGTCCAATCACTGGTTGCGGATAACCAGCGCTGACCAATCATAGCCTAGAACGAACAGATCAAGGGCGGAGCTTGTCTGCAGAACGCTCCTCCTAAAACTATTTTAAAGGTAAAACGACTGATAAATTGCTTGCTAGTAACCATAGATATATACACTAGATGTCGCCTACCCTGCTATTGTCTATTAGAACGAATGCGTCAATAGAGCCGCCATTTTAGTACAGGAAAGCGCTCCTTTGAAATGAATGCGGGACCAAGGTGAAGCGGAGGACTGTGGCCATCCTAAGCCAGAGAAATACACATATACACATATATCTATGATCGGGAGTTTTCCCCGGTGGTCAGTATGCAAATATTTTTTTCAATTACGAAATATTATAATTTTACATCACTTTTCTACATTGATGGATGTGACCGCACGGGCATTCCTGACAAAAAGTGAGTGTTTGTGTGCATGGAAATGCATTACCCCCCTTCCCTGTTTAATTTGATCTAATCCATGTCCTGAAACACACCCCCTCTCCTGCTTTCACTTCTCATTCTGACGGAGGGAGCGATCCGTTTGTGAATGAATCACAGTTATGAACGACTCGTTCACTTAGCTGACAATAATACAAGTTTCTAGCACGGCAGCATCTTCTTGCGATTTAGTGCGATTTAGTGCGAGTTGGTGCTACTTTGCCTTATGGTGAATGCAGTAAGAGACTGTATTATCATCAATAACAACTTTTTAAGCACAAAAGTTCATAACATACAAAAACATAAAAAACAAAATCTTACCTATGAAATGTTCTGCCTTTGTGCTTTGTTTTCTTTGTTTGCTCGTTACTACAACGCAAACACAGCGCTAAAGTCCAGCATCTTCACATTGGCACACTGTCTTGACTAGTGCGGTTGAATGACGTTTGTCCTAGAAGCACTGTACCAATGTGGCGGCGCTATTGACGCGTGCTCAGGGTCCCTATGCGATATCTAGTGTATATATCTATGGCTAGTAACTAACTAGTAAATTTTGAAAATGGATAAAATGTACAAATGTATAATGTACCAATGTACTGAAAGCTTTGTGCCTTAAATATACTGTTTACTCCAATAAAACGCAGGTGAAAAACAAAATAAAGTGTATTGCATGTAACAGTAAGTTTTAAAACTGGTGTAGTTAAGGCTAAAGCTGCAGTCACACTAGAGTTTGAGCTTGCGAAATTCTGTCGTACGGCGCTACGAAAAGGGGCGGGATTAAACAAGATGATTAGACATTAAAAAAAGCGAGCGATTGGTCCATGTTTTAAATTTCTATTCAGAGAGGTCATGTTTTGATCCAGGATTGTTTTTTCTTTTTTTTCTTTTATTATAACAAGAACCAGCATGTACAGTTTTCTTATACAATAAAATGACTTTACATTTCTTAACAAGTATGGAGTAAATAAGAAAAAGAAAAAAGAAATTAAAGAAAACAGAGGAGAGGGTACATAATTATCAAATTGCATACAAATATATTACGCACTTTTTCCAATTTTTGTTATTAACAAGAGTTATTAATGCACTTTTTCTACATGAAATGCATATATACAAACATTTTTATGTAAAAATGTTAAAGGAGGAGCATATACTAATTGTTTTAATTGCTTTTCTATTTTTAGATTTAGAAATCACTTTTATATACATTTGAATCTCTTTTTCTAGCACCATGAAACGGGGTTTGCTTTTGGCAAACTTGGATTTATGTATATGAAATTTACATAATAATAAAATAAAGTTTATAATAAAACCAACATCTTTTAAAGAGCGATCTTTAACATAATAACCCAAAATCACATGTTTATAAGATAAGGAAAATGATTTTAAAATATTATGAGCAATAAAAGCTTCAACATTAATCCAAAAAAGTTGAGTATATTGGCAAGACCAAAATAAATGTGAAATAGTTTCATTAAAGCTTTCACAAAAACAGCATTCTAACTCAATATCAATTACAAATCTTTGTAGAAATGTTTTTGTAGGATAAACTCTATGAAGTAATTTAAATGATATTTCTTTAGCCTTATTTGTAATAAAAAAATTTTGAGGTAATGACCATACTTGAGTATTATAAAATATATTGTTCCAGTAAAAAACAACATATGGTATGGACGTATTTTCTTTTAAAATTAAAGATCTAATTTTGTGATTATTAGGCTTAAATCCAGAGAAACATATAAAACCGACTGAGGTCTGTTCAGGTCTTGGAGGACAAACAGAAACCGTTGATGTACATACACTGCTTTTGTACAGCATATGTATACCAGCAGGTATTGCCCTCGTTAGTATTGTAAATTCCTGTAATGTAATAGGAATTTTGTGTCTTGCCATAAACTCTGTAAATGTAAATAATGTTCCTTTATTATCCAATAATTGATTAACTAATAATAGTCCATTGTTAAACCAATTGTTAAAGAATAGTGACTTATTTTTGTACAAGATATTGGCATTATTCCAAATAAGAAAACTATGTGGGGAGAAGTTGTGTTTATAAATAAGCCTCCATATTGTTAGCACTTGTTGGTGAAATTTAGAACGTTTGATGTGATCCAGGATTGGTCTCACGCAGTCAAGTGATGCAAATTCGCAGGTCAGAGTTCACCAAGCTTGAACTTTGCACCGCAGCGAAATGCGAAACTTGACACATGACCCTGTGTTTCCGGTTGGACGCATTCGCGTGTGTATGAATGGAAGTCTATAGGGAGAAAAGTCCAGTGTGACCGCAGCTTAAGTCCAGTTTTTACTGCAGTGAGTGACAACCAACTATAACAATAACTATAATATAATAATAAATGCTGCTTTTCCCCCCAAACGCATTAAAGCAGTATTGATTCTAATTGTTTGTCAGTGTTTGTACTAATATTTAAGAAGAGAAGATCATCTGGAGAAAAAGTCATCATGTTATCATTATAGTTGTAGTATGGACTGATATCCTTTACATTTTTAAAATTATTTTATTGTTATAATTATCATCCTATCATACCTATCCTATATATAAATACATATGGCGATGTGGTGGCTCAGTGGTCAGCACTGTCGCCTCACAGCAAGAAGGCAGCTGGTTCGAGTCCCGGCTGGGCCAATTGGCATTTCTGTGTGGACTTCTGTGTGATGTTCTCCTCATGTTGGCGTGGGTTTCCTCCAGGTGCTCGGGTTTCCCCCACAGTTTAAAGACATCCGCTATAGGTGAATTGAATAAGCTAAATTGGCTGTAGTGTGAGTGTGTGTGTGTGTGTGTGTGTGTGTGTGTGTGTGTGTGTGTGTGTGTGTGTGTGTGTGAATGTGAGTGTGAGTGTGTATGGATATTTCCCAGTACTGGGTTACGGCTGAAAGGGCATCCGCTGTGTAAAACATATGCTGGATAAGTTGGCGGTTCATTCCGCTGTGGAGACCCCTGATGAACTATAATAACTATACTATACTATATAATAACTATACTGTATATATTATAACACACTTTACAACAGTATGGTTCAAAAACACTGTTGTTTACTATAGACCAGGGGTGCTCAACCCTGTTCCTGGAGATCTACCTTCCTGCAGATTTCAGTTGCAACCCTCACCAAACACACCTGCCTGTAGTCATCAAGTGCTGTTTGGTTCTAATTGATTGGGTCAGGTGTGTTTGGTGAAGGTTGGAGCTGAACTCTGTGGGAAGATAGATCTCCAGGAACAGGGTTGAGCACCCCTGCTATAGACGAATTACCAGTTTGATAACCATTTAGGATGCGCGCGCAGCTAGGTTGCAGAAAAGAAAAACCGGGAGCGCTAGCATTTACAGCGAGAGAATGACATCTGATGCGGTACAGAGTTTGTTGTTGTATTAGAAATAAGTCATATTGATTACATATCATATGTACGATTTACATAATGCTTTCAGCATATTATAACAGCTTGTCACTCAGTGATAAGCACAGTTATTCTGCAAAATTAACATTAAAGTGAGCGGCGTTCATCTGACAGGTCCATTTGCGATAGCACCCTCCCAATGGATATTGGATAAGACGAAATGGCCAAGCATCCAGCCCCAAATATACAACTATCATTGAAACTCCAAGTGATTTTACAGGAGAAAAGTTAAAGATCTACAAGTCTTTGGCTGCCAACAATTGTGTCCTGTGTGGTCATGTGCAAGAAATAATGTTCCATGATTACCAGATTCAAAACTATGTAGTGCTAAAAAACCGAGGATCTGCCGAGCCAAAGACAAGGAAAGAAGACGGAACTGTACAAGGCCTGGGTAATCACCTGGGTAATCATCAACAAGCAAAGTAACTGCATTCTGACAGCGAACTGCACCTGTACGGCAGGGTATGTGAACTTACATTTTTACATTTCATTCTAAGCATTCAGTGTCCGCAGTTTAATTCACCATATTTAACTGTTTTTGCTGAAATCATTGCTGCAATCAAAAACGAGTAATGTGTATGATTCAGCCTAGCGTGAACTTACCTGATATAACATGAGAACTGCAGAGTCGAGCATTTTTAATTAGGTCCTCACTCCATTCAGCTCCCTTTTAGCCAAAGACGTCTGCGGTTGGCATTAAAGCAGTGTGGTGTATGGTAAAACTCGATTTTGCCATCCTACTGCACAACACAACATGTTTGCTATTGCAACCGGTCTTTTTTTGCAACCGGTATGCTCGGTTGAACCTGTGTGACGTCGAGTGTGACATAGGTTGGTAATTCCCCTATAAATTACTATGGTATTTTTTTTCATGTGGGATGTTTAAAAAAACAATCATTTCTAATGAAATATGTCCCAAAACAATTTAAAAAAAAACTACTGGTTTTAATGGTTAACATTTTGTAATGTTTTTAGGCTAATGGTATTAGTAGTGAAAATCATTAGAATCTTCTGTGGTGTTTTATTTTACACTACCCAAACAAAAAAATACTATAGAGCTTTTGAACTGTACTGTAGTAAAGTGTAATATACTGTATATATATTATAGTATTTATAATACTTTGTTAATGAATGCAACAGCATACTGTAGTATTAACTATACAGTAAACTGATAACTAATAAATACTGCAATATATTTTAGTGTTTTACTAAAGTAAACTGTGGTGTGTTGTAGGAAAATATACTCTATATAAAACTAAACTATTTAGTAACTTGCTTATATTACTATAGTTGTGTTTTCATAGCAATTACCACAACAGATTAATTCAAGAATTGATGTTTTCCAGAGATGGGTTGCAGCTGGAAGGGCATCCGCTGCGTAAAACATAAACTGGATAAGCTGGCGGTTCATTTCGCTGTGGCGACCCCAGATTAATAAAGGGACTAAGCTGAAAAGAAAATGAATAAATGAATATTATTATTTATTTATTTTTAATTAAAGTGTCTTTTATTGACATTTTAGTAGTTTGAAATCATATAATGTTGCCTATAAGAAATAATATAGAGAGAAATAAGTCTGTAAAATAACAGAAAATGTACTGACAGTTTATTACGAGGTTTTTGTACCGTAATATACAACACCAACCCAGACAATATGTCACTTTAAACTATTAAAAATGACAATAAAAGTAATTTCTTTCGAACTTTTTAGGTTAAAAGTTGTTGGATAAAAAGATCTAGGTGTCCTAATGAAATTTAAAAGCAGAAATAAAAGGGGAAAATAAAAAAATAAAAACAAAAACATCACAAAACTTGCTAATTTACAGATATTTTTAGTGTAATTGTATTCAGGTTGGTTTAATTGCAACAGAGGGAGGTCCTCACAAGCATGTGTTCTAGTGTGTGTGTGTGTGTGTGTGTGGCTTCCCCATCACTGCTGCTGTATCCTCCGCGTTATTGAGAGCGCAGAGAGAGACACACACACACACAGAGAGAGAGAGAGAGAGAGAGAGAGAGAGAGAGAGAGAGAGAGTATCCGGTGCACGGGACATCCGAGCACACCGGCGATCTGACCGTGCAAGCAAATCTGGCCTCGGACACGTTTTTAATGTGAAATCAACCGTGGACAAACCGCGTACCGACCGGTGTCATCGAGTGTACCGAGCGTCGCTTTGCGCCACGATTCATCCTCCTTTTCTCCTCCTCTTCTTCTCCTCTTCGCATCCGCGCGCCGCGTACCTGACCGGAGGATGCCCGAGAAACGAGACCGCGCCGAATCCGTCCGGGATTATCCATACACCGCATGAGGAGCATCTTTTCCCGCATTGATCGGAGGCACAATCATTCGTCTTTCGGAGCGGGTGTGCAGGTGAGCAGGCAGCGAAAACCGCATGCGTGCAGTAGACTACAGTGATTCGCATACATTGTTGTAATGATTCCTGTACGGGGAATGCAGCGACCGGCCTGTTCTGGCCACACACTGCAGTCATTTCTGGGCCGTGTGTCTGTGGTGGTGATGGGTGCTTGCTTTAAATGTCAGCAGCGGCTGTTTATGTGTTTGAGAAAGGCCTGGTGTTTGTAGAGCTATCCGCATTTTCCAACACACCGCTGCACACTGGGGAAAGTTGCTTGTGAGGTGGATATGTGACAGGCCTGAATGGAGGACTATAATGAGGTGGAAAAGGTGATTGGAATAAACATTCAGCTCTGCATGGGTGTAAACGCTGATGATATTGGTCAACAATGCGGTAAATGGATTAAAGGGATAGTTCACATATGAAAAATGACATTTGACTTACTATTTACTCAAGTTTTACACAAGTTGTTGAACATAAAACAAGATATTTTGGTGACTTTCATAGTCAAACATATACAGTGCTCAGCATAATTGAGTACATCCCATTTTGAAAATGAATATTTGTATCCATGTCTCAGTGAATATGGGTAATAAATATTGGTGCATTTGAATAAAACAGATTTAATAAACAGATATATTTATTTAAATAATATTTTAGTCACAGAACATCTTTAGAAATGGAAATATACATTTAAATTAATGCTAAATATTAATAAATAAATTACAAACTACAACATTTCAACGAAATTGTATATATTTTTTACTTCTCTTGATTGTTAGAATGTTATTTAATATTTTCCCCTAACATATACATTTGAGCTACTAATTTTTTAACCATTATCGTAAGTTATTTTGTTAGATTTGGCTTCAGTACTGACTAAACTAATGTATATGCACAAATATTGTTCAACTAAGATCAGCATCTGTAAGGTGTGAATAATAATGATACAGTAAACCTCAAACTCTGTCAACAAAACAAATGATGATCATCAAATCTGAGCTTTCAGGTAAAGAAACCAACCACATTAATCAAATACATGCTTCAACAAATCTTTTAGATTGGGAGCTAGTGGCTAGATGCACTAGAAAAGAAACCAAAAAGCCACTCTCGCGACATCCTTACATTCTTTTTTATTTGCAATCTCTTCACTTATGCTAGCCACCACACTCATTTTCACATGTGTTGTTATTCTGAGCTGAAGTGGCAAGCACATGGTTTCCTTGACCATTACAGTGAGCTTTGCGCTCGCGCTACCCTGGCGTCTCTCGTAACTAGGTGACCATCAAGCGTTTTTTCAGAGGATGACAAGTTTATGGAGAAAAGTAAAAAGTGCTGCAGTGTTTGGGTGCACGCATCATGCATTCGGTTGAGATGTTTAGATGTTTTCAACTAGGTGGTATAGGTGGTCTATAGGTGGTATACTAAGTGGTCTATATCCTATAAAAAATATTAATTTAAAATAGAGATTTGTGAGGGGTGTACTCATATATGATGAGCACTGTAGCTATATATGTCAATAGTGACAGGGTTTCAGCATTTTTCTAAATATCTTCTTTTGTGCTCATCGAAAGAAAGACACCAATAAAGCTTTTGAAGCAAGTAAAGAGTGAGAAAATGATTTTTGGGTGAACTGTCCCTTTAAGGAAGCTGCACCTACAGCTGCACTCATAGCATATAGCTTGCAGCATGTCAGAATTGTGTAAAACATGAAATACTTGTCAAAATTTGTGGCTTATTATGTAGTTTAGAAGACTTGATATGTGGTGAAGATGTCTGGTTTACAGATTTGGGTTTCTGGAAAACAATAGGCAGGACATATGAGTCATATTAAGGTTAAATGCGAGCTGTAGGTTAGATGTGTTGGTGTCTGCATTGCTGCTGCTTGTATTGTCTCCTGGAATTAATTTGCAGCCTTACTGTACATGGTATAAGACAGTAAATGCTGCATTGAAAGCACACTAAATATATTTGTTAAATAGATTGTTAATGCTTAACATAATAGGTGGAATAAGTACATTTATATAGGAAATACTCTAAAAACGTGTTACAGTAAAGACTTATTTATCATTAATTCAACCCATCGGTTGGTTGTTAATTTAGGTTGATTATTAAATTGAATATTTTGTGATTTAACAAAAACATTTTATGGAGCACTCTTAAAATAAATCTTACAAAAGGTGCTGTGAAAAAAAGGGTCTGCACTCTAAACAATAACTCAAGAGGTCTGTTACCACTACATACTTTAATACATTGTTGTAGCTTAACAATTCTAAATTGCTGATTAGATTAAAACTTTTAGGTTGCCAGAATAATTTTATTAAGTTTTCAAAACAGGAAAATATTGATAATTAATTATACTTAAAAAATGCTGCTAATTTAAAGGTAAATATATCTGTCAATTAGTTTAAAACAATATTTTACTTGTAGTAACCCAAAGATAACTCAATTTTTTCACACTAATAGAGTTGTTTTGTATTTATAAGTCTACACACTGATGTTTTTTGTTATTTTTTATACTGTTTATTCACATTATTCTTCATGTATGAGTGGGCGCAGCCATATGAATCTTTTTGGCTTGAGACTTCCGGTCATTCACTTCCATTTATTTTTAGACGTTAAAAACAGCTTGTTTTGTTGCTTGACGTTGCAAACTGATTTTCTCATTAGATTATTCTACTTTGCCTGTATATTCATGCAAACACTAGAGCACTAGAGCAAGTCGTTTGACCGTTTTCTGCCGTTTATTATTCCTATATAGGCTACTGAATTGGAAGTTCTAAAACAATCGCAAAAACGAGCACACTTCCGCATTGAAGAAAAAGGGCAATATGGGACAGTACATGTTTTTGTTTTGTTAAACAATAAAAATCTGTGGTTTAAAACAAGTAAAAAATTACTGGAAAACAAAAATGTTGTTGTAAAATGTATTTCTCACAAGCAACTAAATGAACAGTAAATTTAAAAACAAACAAAAAATTAAACAATTTCAGCTGCTTAATTTATTTGAGGTTCTAAACTTGAAAACCTGTATGTATTTAAGCACATAACACTGGATTTGTTTTAAATTGTAATTTAAAAACTAAATTTTTCGAGTACTTGACTTAAAGAAATTGAGTTTATGGAGTTTTATTTAAGAGGAAAAGGTCATATGGCTAACATAAAAAAGTTTGTTGTCTGAACTTTATTTTGATAGATGTTGTCGTAACTTAAATATATTGATGCAAACTGTTGCGTTCATTTTTTTGTTTGGTCTTAACAATATTTTTTAGAGTGTTTTTTAAAGAAGCACTATTTTTGTAGTTTAAGGCTGCACGATATTGAAAAAATCTGACATTGCAACATTTAGTTTCTCTGTGATATATATTGCGATTATGAGTACAAATTCACCTGATGACTTTATTTGGGAAGAATTTATTATTTTATATTGATTGGTAGGGTTCTGGTGGAGTGCATCTGCATAAAATATAATAATTTTATAATAAGTGTTGTATTGTTTTCAGAGGGGGCGACGGGGTGGCGCAGTAGGTAGTGCTGTCGCCTCACAGCAAGAAGGTAGCTAGTTCGAGCCTCGGCTGGGTCAGTTGGCATTTCTGTGTGCAGTTTGCATGTTCTTCCTGCATTCGTGTTCTTCATTGAATCCTCCGGGTAATCCAGTTTCCCCCACAGTCCAAAGACATGCGGTACAGGTGAATTGGGTAGGCTAAATTGTCCGTAGTGTATGAGTGTGTATGGATGTTTCCCAGAGATGGGTTGCGGCTGGAAGGGCATCCGCTGCGTAAAACATGTGCTGGATAAGTTGGCGGTTCATTCCGCTGTGGCGACCCCGGATTAATAAAGGGACTAAGCTGAAAAGAAAATAAATGAATGTTTTCAGAGGAGTCTAACTGTTCAGGTATATAGTAATTGAGTAATCAAATAATACTGCATAGTCTTTCTTTTATAAATAATAAAAAAAAGGTTAATCAAATTTACAAATGGTAAAATTTCATAGGCCTGAATGCTTTTAAAAGGCCTCAAAAACCCATGCAAATTATAAATTATAATTAGGCCCACACGGAATCTGCGCGCGCAGAATTCCGCAGATTTTCCGCAGATTTCCGCAAATTTTTAGCCCATCATTAATTCTGTTTATTTACTTAAAGTTAACTATTTACAGTTAATCGAATTGGATTTGCATTTTAAACATTAAATACAAGATAAAAAGATATTATTTTTTATTTCACATTTTAAGGTTTAAGTTATGATACTCCCATAATAATTACGCAGAAATCCGCAGATTTTTACCAAAATTCTACGCAGAAATAGCAAAAAATGTTCGCAGATTCCATCTGGCCCTAATTATAATCCAGAATCAACATTGCATATCCTGCGATGTGACTATTGCAAATGATCACATTGCGATATCAATGCCGAAATGATATATTGTGCAGCCCTAGTTTAAAGTATATTTTATTAATCGAAAGAATCTTACTACTTAAGAAACAGCGCACTATAAAGAAACTTTTGTTCTTCATTGAATCATCAGTGTAAATACGCAAACTTTATTTACCCACAAAATATGCTGGTGTGGTCTGTAAAAATGTCATATTATTAAACTAATTGATTTGATTTAAAGGAACCACAAATGCATCATTGAAAGCATTTACACCACAGCAAGGTTTATTATGCAGACTAGGTGGAATAAATGCATTTACACAGGAATTATGCAGTAAAAGCTTAACCTTTATTAATATCAATTCATTTTTGCAGGTTGATTCTGCAATATTAAAAATAAAATTTTATCATTTTTGTAGTGAATAGCAATAATAATTTTGAGTGATTATTGAAAATCTTATTATTAACTATATTATTAATTAACTCATTAAATTAATTAAAAATAAAAGTTTTAAAATTAATATAGACACAATATTCAAATACATTTGTGTCTTTAAAAACATAACAATGTTTTATGATTATTGTAAAAACATTAATGAAAACATGCAATGCATAAAGAAGAGAATTTTAGGATAACCCTTGACTTTTTAATGGCATTTTAATTTCTAAATCTCATTTATATGAGCATTTACATTTAAATGTACTCGTTTAGCAGATGGTTTCATGTAAAGTGACCCACAAATACCCCAGCAGGCACAGGACGTCAACATGATGTCAGATTGACGTTGTACCCCAACATCGTGGAGACCTTACATTTTGTTTTGAAAGTCAGGTTAACGTCAGAACCTATCGTCAGGCCGACGTCAATGTCCAACATCAAACAGACGTTGCATTTTGGTTACTTTCCAATGTCCAACCTAAAATCAACCAAATATCAACGTCTAATGATGTAACAGGTTGAAGTTGTGTGGACATTACCAATATGACGTCTATCAGACGTTAGATTTTGGTTGCCATACCTAATGAATAAATGTCAGTATTTGACATCAACATGATGTTGGTTTAATATGTTGGTTTGACGTTCGATTTCGGTTACAAATATATAACAAAATATCAACATCATTTTACATCGTTATTGGACATCAAAATAACAAGGTCCGTAGACGCTGGTGAACTAAATCTAACCTGATATTAACATCTTAAGGTCAGGGCATTGTCATATAGAACAGGGGTTCCTAAACTTTTCAGCCCGCGACCCCCAAAATAACAATGCCAGTGACTCGCGACCCCCAATATCCTCTGAGGTGGTTATAAATACAGGAACCTTGCATGCAATGGCGCACACACGCCAATAGACCCAAGTCTATTCTTCGTTTAATTTTTTTAAATGTATGTCAGTGCTGTTAATGTTCCAGAAAGTTTAACCTGGTGTTATAAAATCAATCTGCCGCATCTGACGCTATTGCGGTGTCTTTAATATAATGTGATTACCCCAGGGGTCGCAATCCAATAGAACTAGTATCTATAAGCTATATTAGGCTACACAAATTGTACATAGGCTACCATCGGCTCTGATTGCGTCAGATATCCTACAGATAGCCTAGACTTTTTGGCTCAAAGACATTTATGCCTATAAATTTCAGTGCTGTATTTTGACAGATTTCGCAAAGGCTTCAGCTATTCTGACAACTGGTTCCAGCCTCCGTTTTGCGGCTTGACTTGTGCGGCGTCTCCGTATCATTGTCTGGATGACAGCGAGAGAGAGATCAGATGAGACCTCAGTTTCGATGTGTGGCCGCACGTCACAGTTACTTTACTGCAGTTTTTAAATATTGGCTTATTTAAAATAACTTTTCATTCGATTAAAAGCCGAAATATTGCCTGACATAAACAACTTTCGGTTTTAGAAGAGAGAGGCTTCAGTGAAGACGCACACACACACACACACACAGGATACACTTTTGAGGTCTATTCATTATTGATTTTTTAACATTAAACGCATAATAATCAAGTGCAAAAAAGAACAGCTGAACTTCGGGAAAAGAGATCATTGCGGTTGCCGCGATGGTTGCTTTGTTTTTCTGCAGTTGGCTTTGTCAGTGGCTCGGCATTGCGAAATCACTTTTATTTTAATAAAACAAGATTATTTATTAATAAGCATTGTGAGGTGATGGTCGCGTGATTTTTAAAATGAGCTATTAACCGCAACCCAGCCATAAACATCTAGTACTTTTTGATTCATTGACCGCGGATCAAAGGCAGGACTCATGAATATGAAAGAATGGTGCAAAACAGTGTTTTATGCATCCCCCAATATGCAATGACAGTGACTCTATATATATAGGTAACGTACAGTACACTGCACACACCTTGTGTAATGTGTGAAGTCGTGCACACATGTAAGCCGCAAGGATATCTCATCCTTTAAATGTCCATGCTTAATCGTTAATAGACAAGGTCTGGGTTAGCAGGGTTTTCAACAATGTGTATATTTTTGGCTTGGAACAGCCTCCTGTTAAAGATTTTGGTGTTCATCCTTGCTACAGGCAAAAAACAAAGCAAAAAAACGAACAAATAAACTTAGTTGAAACCAAATCTATGAAGTATCGGCGAGTACACAAATCAAAATACTCGTACTCGTATCGGTTTGTAAAAAAGTGGTATCGGTGCATCCCTAATAGTAACTGTATAGTATATAGTAACTATAAATGACTATTTTTTGTCTTCTGTAGGTTATGGATAATATATGGTAATTCTTATGGTTTAATAAAAATAAATAGATTTTTGGAAATCACCAGGCGACCCACCCTTCATTGTCCCGCGACCCCTCGGGGGGTCTCGACCCCCACTTTGAGAACCACTGATATAGAGTACTGTATATTAACTATGGTGTAGCTTATTGTAAATCTGTAATAAGACCATGGAGCTTTATTTTTTCTTTGCAACAACAACTTTTTGTTTAATAGTCTTACATTCAGTGAGTTTGTTGCAAAAATACATACTTTTTCATGTAAATATATGTAAACATAAAAGATTTGCTTTATTAGCAGCAGTGGACTGAAGTGTGAAATATCCTGGCACTGTCTGTAATGCATTGGTGCATTTTGTAGTCACTTAGATCTGCTTATAAGTGAATGTGTGTAGTCCGACTCTATTGACGTCATTGACCCCCGAGCAGATTTTCAGAGGAATAAATTCTTCAAGATGTCTATATTTACTTAATTCAATCAAGAAATGAAGGAAGGTGGCAGTCAGCAGAGAGAGAGAGAGTGAGGAGTCGTTCACCCAGGGACTGACGGCCTTCATGTTAATGCAGCGTGGCATGCTCTCCCTCAGGTCCTCCTCGGCTCTTTGAGGACTGGATCACTGTTTTATTCCCCTGAAAGCAACCTCGCAGTCTGGGAAGAAGCACCGGCTCCTGATCTGTATCTCACCCATTTGAGTTTAAATGCAGAATGTCCTTTTTTAAAGGACAATTATGGAGGCAGATTCTTCTGTCAGATTGTCCTCGTCCAGCCTGTCTGTCCTTCCGTCTTGAGGATGTCTCGATGATTTCAATTAGGCCTGGGCGATATGCTAAAAATCACAATCTACAATTCATCTCATATTCTGAAAACAATATACACGATACAGTAGCTATTCTGTAAATATTAATTATTTAATAGTTTATATATGTCGACCACATGGAAAGAACTATTTAATTTTTACATTTTTAAGTAAACGCATAATAATCATTTATATTACAGTGCATCCGGAAAGTAGTGCTTCACTTTTTCCACATTTTTAATGTTACAGCCTTATGCCAAAATGGATTAAATTCATTTATGTCCTCAAAATTCTACACCCAAAACCCCATAATGACAATGTGAAAAAAGTGTTTTTGAAATTGTTGCAAATTTATTAAAGATAAAAAAAGCTGAAAAATCACATGTACATCAGTATTCACAGCCTTTGCTCAATACTTGTACAGCCATTTTCAGATCTCTCCAGAGATGTTCAATAGGGTTTAAGTCTGGGCTCTGGCTGGGCCACTCAGGGACATTCACCGAGTTGTTGTGAAGCCACTCCATTGATATTGTGGTGGTGTGCTTTGAGTCATTGTCCTGCTGGAAGATGAACCGTCGCTCCAGTTTGAGGTCAAGAGCACTCTGAAACAGGTTTTCATTCAGGATGTCTCTGTACATTGCTGCATTCATCTTTCCCTCTATCCTGACTAGTGTTCCAGTTCCTGCTGCTGAAAAACATCCCTACAGCATGATGCTGCCACCACCATGCTTCACTGTAGGGATGGTATTAGCCTGGTGATGAGCGGTGCCTGGTTTTCTCCAAACGTAACGCCTGGCGTTCACTCCACAGAGTTCAGTTTTAGTGTCATCAGACCAGAGAATTTAGTTTCTTATGGTCTGAGAGTCCTTCAGATGACTTTTGGCAAATTCCAGGTGGGGAGTGGCTTCCGTCTGGCCACTCTACCATATAGGCCGGATTGGTGGATTGCTGCACAGATTGTTGTCCTTCTGTAAGGATCTTCTCTCCCCACAGAAGAACACTGGAGCTCAGACAGAGTGACCATCGGGTTATTGATCACCTCCCTGACTAAGGCCCTTCTCCCTCGATCACTTACGATGGATGGCCGGCCATCTAACAGTGGAAACAGAATGTACCTGAGCTCAATTTAGAGCTTCATGGCAAAGGCTGTGAATACTGATGTACATGTGATCTTTCAGAAGGGGCAACGCAGTAGCACAGTAGGTAGTGCTGTCGCCTCACAGCAGCATTTCTGTGTGAAAATTGCATGTTCTCCCCGTGTTCGCGTGGGTTTCCTCCGGGTGCTCCGGTTTCCCCCACAAGTCCAAAGACAATGCGGTACAGGTGAATTGGCTAAGCTAAATTGTCCGTAGTGTATGTGTGTGAATGAGAGTATATGGGTGTTTCCCAGTGATGGGTTGCGGCTTGAATGGCATCCGCTGCTTAAAACATATGCTGGATAAGTTGGCGGTTCATTTCACTGTGGCGACCCCAGATTAATAAAGGGACTAAGCTGAAAAGAAAATGAATGAATGAATGATCTTTCAGGATTTTTATTTTTTATAAATCTGCCGCAATTTCAAAAAATCTTTCTTCACATTGTCATTATGGGGTATTGTGTGTAGAATTTTGAGGAAATAAATTAATTTAATCCATTTTGGAATAAAGCTGCAACATAAAAATGTGGAAAAAGTGAAGCAATATTTTTTGGTGTATTCAGAATGTGTCTGTAAAGTTTCAGCTCAGAATACCCATCAGATCGTTTATTATACCCTGGTGAGAATGTCAATACACATATGAAGTCTAAGTAATCTGTGTATTTGATCACCAGTCTAGCTTTGGGGAATTTTAAAGCCAGGACACACCAAGCTGATGGTCGGCCATTGCAGTTTGTCTTCTGTCAACATCAGTCCAGCTAGTAACTAGTTGGTTTAATGTGCTCCACATGTTGCCTCTTTTTGGATTAACATTGGATCGAGTTGGCCTAATTCAGCAAGTAGAATCGGCATCGAAAGTTGTCTAAAGAGAGCTCTCTGATTGGTTATTCAGAAACGAATCAGAGCGTAAGAACAAAAACTGAAGTGACTTACCTAAGTAAACAATTCAGATTGTCAGATTCAAGGCTGAATGATAAATCGAATGCGATTGTAGTGCACTTTATTCTAAAAAACCATCTCTGCAACCAGCTGTGGGTAAGTAATGTAATCCTATTTTCGAAAGTTCACGGTTGTTTTTGAAATAACCCAGAAGACATACACAGTCATAAGACGTTAATATTAGGTTACAGTTAGGTCGCCAGCATCTACAAACAAAGTTATTTTGACGTCCAATAATGACGTGCAGTGTTTCCTCTAGGATTTTTTCCAGCAGTGGCGGCAGCACTTTTTTTTTTTACACAGATCTGCCAACTATTTCAAAGACAAATATTACACGCAGTATTACAAGTCGAGATAGCATTCATGTAATACGAGCATGCGAATCTCTTTGCTTGCGCGCCGATTTCCTCTGTTCGAGCACAGAACTTCTTGCACGCACTCAAATTTACACGTTCAAGTGCAGATCTTTTTGTGCGCTCTCCAGTAAGCGCTGCTGAAGCGCGATTTAGTGCGTTTTTGTGCCTTTTCCCACATTAACGCGTCCTGAAGTAAAGTGAAACGGCATTAAACTCCAGCAAGATAAAGTCATTGTATGCAAAGCCATTGACCTTTATCAATAAAGTATACTTATGGAAACTGTGTTCATCTTAACTGAAAGCTACGCGGTGTTTGCTAGACTCACGCACCTGTCAGTCAGTCTGTCAGAGAGTCAGTCAGCATGTCACCTTGAACAAATAGCGCACAGCACTACGGTTACAGAAAAGTTTGCGCGGTTTACCTGTAATATGTTTTGGTGCGATTTTAATCCGCTATAAAAAAACACGACTAAATGTTTTAAATAAGAAGCTGTAATGTAGCCGTGGCGGGATGAATTTTGGCGTGGCGGCCCGCCACGAATGAATGAATGTAGCGGAAACCTTGTAGTGAAATGATGTTGACATTTAATTGATTTTAGGTTTTGTTGGAAAGTGGCCAAATTCGTTGAGCCAACATCTTAAACCAACATCATGTTGACGTCAAATACTGACATTTATTTGTAAGGTACGGCAACCAAAATCCAACGTCTGATAGACATCATAGTGGTAACATCCACACAACGTCAAGCTGTTACACCATTAGATGTTGATATTTGGTTGTTTTTAGGTTGCATTGGAAAGTGACCAAAACGCAACGTCTGTCTGATGTTGGACATTGACGTCAGCCTGACGATGGGTTCTGACGTCAACATGATTTTCATTTCCAAACAAAATGCATCGTCAATCTGACGTCATATTGATGTCCTGTGCCTGCTGGGAAGTTTATATTACGTACCCCACTGGCAGATTATTTAGCTTGTTTTAAAGAAAAAACTTAATTTAAATTGAAGACTTATTACTTCTGAAAATGAAACAATATTTTTTGCTTGTCTAGAAAATGATTCTTGCTTTAAGAATTTTTAGATATTTGGACTAGAAACAAGACAAGGAAAAAAATTGGCAGTGTAAATGTTTTTTTGTTTTAAGTTTCTGTTCATTCATTCATTCATTCATTAATTTTCCTTCGGTTTAAAGGTGCAGTATGTAAGTTTGACACCCAGTGGTTGAACTAGGTATTGCACTCCTGGATCAAAATAAACGCAAACGCTGGATGCCAGATTGAGTACAGGAGCGAGTGATTTAAACCTGTGTTCTAAATAAAAGCAACGACACGCGACAGAGGGAATGTTTTCCATATTAAAAGGAGTTTTAGTTCTAACCAACACCTCGAATTGATATATTAGAAACGGCTTCTATTTCTCACAGCTGAACATGTGAAACCTATGACAGTGATCACCTCAGATAAATCTCGTGTGCTTTATTTCAGTGCTAAATGCTAACAATATGAGTTTGAATAGATTCTAAACCGTACCGTTTCGTGAGTGAGTGCTTATTCTGTGCTTCTGAATGGCTGTATTTACATTTCTGATGTGTTTCTTCTGGTGCTAACAGCCAAACTGCTCATTACTGCGTATCTCGTCACAAAGCGTGTTGTTAGTACAGGCAGTTACAATGTAACCTCCTCACCTAATGTTTCCGTTCGAAATATTTATAACATTTGCTAATTAATAACCTCATGTGGAACTGAATCGGTCTTATTTTGACGTCTGATACTGTCCATGTCAATCACGGGTGCATGCTTTCAGAGCCTTTCTGAATGAATGAATGAAATACGCTGTTTTCCAACAAGGCAATTGGGCAGGTTAACTTTACCTAAACAAAGACAGCTTTCCGGCACAGAAAAAACATTTTCAAAGCAGAATATCTGACTTCAACATTGTTTTTCATTTAAACAAGTATGTTCACTTGGGATGTTTCTTAAATATCTGCAAACATATTATGGTATTTTTATGCTTTAGAAGAGTCAAAAACTTACATACAGCACCTTTAAGGCTGATTTACTTCTGTGTCTAGTGATTAGCCTGACCCACGGCGCCTGCCTACCGCCACTTATTCCAGCATATGTTTTACAAAGCGGATGCCCTTCCAGCTGCAACCCAGTACTGGGAAACACCCAAACACTCATACACTCTCACAAACACCCATACAATCACATTCACACCTATGGCTAATTTATACTTCCGCATCAAGTGCACACAAATGCTCTGGTGCAGCCTTCACGTGGTCGCATAGCCCTCGCCGTGGCTGACACGCACCTCTCAAAAAATGTAACTACACTTCGCAACGACGTGTAGCTCAAGCTCTGTGATTGGTCTGCTTGGTAGCGGTGACGAGTGTGGGCGGTGCTGAGAGCCGCGAGCCCGATGGAGCGAGTGTTTACAAGTGTGGAGTCCTGTGAAGGAGCTCCAGATGGAAACTTTTGTTTTGTGTTTACCTTCTGATTAGGCCCACACGGAATCTGCACGCGCTGAATTTCGCAGATTTTCCGCAGATTTCCGCAGATTTTTAGCCCATCATTAATTCTGTTTATTTACTTGAGTAAATGTGTATAAATCTGAATTTATTCAGTTTTTAAATTACACATATTTCACATATTAAGGTTTTAGTTATGAGACTCCCATAATAATTCTGTAGAAATTAGGGGTGTCAAAATTAATCGTTTCTTCGGTGCACCGCGATGCAGACGCGGACAATTCGGTATCGGTTCAGTAATAATCATAACCGGTTATTATACTGACGTCATTTATCTCACATGTGCTATATCGCCGTAGCTTACTATGGCGAGGGAGAAGAGCCGCGAGCGCGATTATTTACAACGCTCTAACTACGAAAAACACACAATGTGCACAATTTCACTGCGTGTGTGTTTGCTGAACACTGTTTCACTGAAACTTACAGCAAAAGCCCCTATTTCACGGCGATTAAGAGAATGAAAGTAATCTCCATTTCTCTCTCTCTGTCTCACTGTGGCCCATGAGTGCATCTGTGAAGAGCGCCAGCGTGTAAGAGCCAATCGGAGCCCTTTCTGATGAGCGGGTGACCAATCAAAGGGGTGTAAGAAATAACTTGGTAGACAAGGCAGAAAGCGAGCGGGATATTTATATTTGTTTATTTGCTATAGACCATTTCAATGTGGTCATGTCATTGGCCCATGAACATTTCCTGCTTGACTTTAAACTATTTCCTAACTGTAACAAGAGGCAATTCAATCATAACTTGATTTTAAATCAGTCGTCATAACACTATTTATCAATATGTGGACCTTTTTGGATTCTCAGAAGCAATGGAAATTAAAAATGTAAAACTGGAAATACGTTAGGGCCATTGTTTTTGTTTACATCCTTCAAAATTGTCTATAAATGCTCGTGTTGTTTAAAGGTACAGTTTATATATCTGACTGTTTGTATTAAAGGACAAAATTGTATTACAAATAGTATATAAATATATTTATACATGTTAATACAAGAATTGTTGTGCTGTGAAGAAAATATAAAACTGTGTATGGAAAGAATCGTCAATGCACTGTGATGCACCGAGATATCGAATTGAACCGAATCGATGGCATGATAATCGTAACCGAACCGTGAGACCAGTGTAGGTTCACACCTCTAGTAGAAATCCACAGATTTTTACAAAAATTCTCCACAGAAATTGCAAAAAACGTCCGCAGATTCCGTCTGGCCCTACTTATGATTAAAGTTGTTGCACGTCCGTCGGTTCCCGCCTCTGAATGAGCGTGTTTTAGCTACTTGTAGTGTTCAGGAAAAAAAACACCAGCGAAGAAACTCGAAACAGAGGAACATAAAAGCCTACTGCCACCTAGTGTTTTGGAAGTGTTATTGCAGAGCAACACAAACAGCATGCAGAAGTATAAATGCACGACTACGCGCAAGGCAGGTGCAGTGGGTCACGGCGATCACTTGATGCAGAAGTATAAACCAGCCTTTATACATTGTCGCCAATTTAGTTTATTCAATTCACCTATAGCGCATGTGTTTGGACTGTGGGGGAAACCGAAGCACCCGGAGGAAACCCACACCAACACGGGGAGAACATGCAAACTCCACATAGAAATACCAACTGACCCAGCCGGTGCTCGAACCAGCGACCTTCTTGCTTTTAAGGCGACAGTGCTTACCACTGAGCCACCATGCCACCCCTAGTTTTTGTTTAGTTTTTAAAAATTGAAATGGAGACTGTTTTTCTTTTAAACAAACTGAACAAAACATTTTTAATCACTGATTTTTTGCCAATAGAAAAATGTACACATAATATTTAATATCACGCCTGTTTCCCCATATTTGCAGTGTGAGAGTCATGCTTGTCTGTTGAATTCTTGGGTTTGTTGCTTGCATACAGTAATCCTCATCCTCATCGTTGGGGAAGTGTGTGTGTGGGTGTGTCAGTAAGGATGGTGAAGTCTGAGCAGAGTTTGTGTTTGTCAGCTCTGCAAGAGAGAGTGAGATTTATCGACTGGCCGCTACAGTGAGGAAAGTCCAGCGCTCTGCCAAAAGCGTATAATAATGAGCAAAACTCTGCAGCAGAATAAAGGCTTCAGCTCCAGGCCCAATCCACACACACACTCGCTAAAACACACACACACGCTGTCAAGCAGAACCACTGATTCACCTTAAAGCTCACAAGATAAATGACCTGAAGGAGATGTGCTGTAGTCAACGCGCATGTGTGTGTGTGTGTGTGTGTGTGTGTGTGTGTGTACGTGTAAGTAGACTAGGAGTGTTTGGGTGTTCGTATGAGTGTATGTGTGTGTATTAGTGTACTGTATGTATCAGTGTGTGAGTAAAGGGGTGCCGCTGGTAGGGGAAATGTACATTTGCGTGTGTGTGTGAGTATGTACGTGTGTGGGAATGTGTGGTAATAGTATATATCTGTGTTTGTGTGCATATGAGTGTTTGTATGAGTGTATGTGCGCGTATGGGTGTGTATTGGAGTATGTGTGTGTGCATATGAGTGTGAGTGTGCATGTTTGCGTGTGTGTCTGTATGTGTGTGGATATGAACGTGAGTCTGTGTGTGTGTGGGGGGGGTGTATCTGTGTTTATGTGGATTTGTTTACGTATGAGTGTGTCTGTGTGTGTGTGTGTGTGTGTGTGTGTGTGTGTGTGTGTGTGTGTGTGTGTGTGTGTTAGTATGTGCGTGTTGAAATATGTGTGTGTTTCTATGTGTCTGCATATGAGTGTGTGTGTATGTAGATGAGCGTACATATGAGTGTGTATGTGAGTACTGTATGTGTGTGTGCATGTGTGTCTGTGTGTTTGGGAGTATGTGTGCATATATGTGTAAATGTGTGTATATGGAAGTATGTGTGTATTTTTATGTGTGTGCATATGAGTATAAGTGTGTGTATGTGCATGTGTATGGGAGTGTGTGTGTGTGTGCATATGAGTGTGGGTGTGTATGTTTGGGTGTGTGTCTGTATGTGTGTGTACAGTATGTAGATAAGTGTGCATATGAGTGTGAGTGTGAGTACTGTATGTGTGTGTGCATATGTGTCTGTGTGTTTGGGAGTATGTGTGTATATATGTGTGATTGTGTGTATTTTTATGTGTGTGCATATGAGTATAAGTGTGAGTATGTGCATGTGTATGGGAGTGTGTGTGTGTGTGTGTGCATATGAGTGTGGGTGTGTATGTTTGGGTGTGTGTCTGTATGTGTGTGTACAGTATGTAGATAAGTGTACTGTACATATGAGTGTGTATGTGAGTACTGTATGTGTGTGTGCATATGAGTGTGTGTGTGTGCATATGTGTCTGTGTGTTTGGGAGTATGTGTGTATATATGTGTGAATGTGTGTATATGGAAGTATGTGTGTGTGCCTATGTGTGCATATGAGTGCAAGTGTGAGTATGTGTATGGGAGTATGTGTGTGTGCATATGAGTGTGAGTGTGTATGTTTGGGTGTGTGTGTGTGTGTGTGTGCATGTGTGTGTATGTAGATAAGTGTACATATGAGTGTATATGTGAGTGCTGTATGTGCGTGTGTCGAAATATGTGTGTGCATATGAGTGTGAGTGTGTATGTTTCGGTGTGTCTGTATGTGTGTGTGTGCTGTATGTAGATAAGTGTACATATGAGTGTGTAAGTGAGTACTGTATGTGTGTGTGCATATATGTGTGTATGTGTGCATATGTGTCTGTGTGTTTGGGAGTATGTGTGCATATATGTGTGAATGTGTGTATATGGAAGTATGTGTGTGTGCCTATGTGTGCATATGAGTGCAAGTGTGAGTATGTGCATGTGTATGGGAGTATGTGTGTGTGCATATGAGTGTGAGTGTGTATGTTTGGGTGTGTGTGTGTGTGTGCATGTGTGTGTATATGTAGATAAGTGTACATATGAGTGTGTATGTGAGTACTGTATGTGCGTGTGTCGAAATATGCGTGTGCATATGAGTGTGAGTGTGTATGTTTCGGTGTGTCTGTATGTGTGTGTGTGCTGTATGTAGATAAGTGTACATATGAGTGTGTAAGTGAGTACTGTATGTGTGTGTGTGTGCATATGTGTCTGTGTGTTTGGGAGTATGTGTGCATATATGTGTGTGTATGTGTATATGGAAGTATGTGTGTGTGCCAATGTTTGTATTTTTATGTCTGATTCTTGAGTTAATGGTGTACGTGTGAACGCCTCAAGTCTGCTTCTGCTCTCACAGCTGTGTTTGTTTGTCAGACAGGAACTCATGTCAGTTTGATCCTGCGGTCGGAGGCCTGTCATGTCTCTGGACAGCAGGTGCCGAGCAGGAATAAAGGCCTGATAGGCTCAGTTTAAGGACAGCAGAGCCTGACACCAGGTCAAACCCTTACTACTGTGGGATCAGAGAATTGAAACCTGACTGGGATTGTTATCTGATACTGAGGCTGTGGAAAAGATACATTGGAAATTAAAGCTGCAAGCAGCGATGAAAGGGACCTCGCACCCAGGCTCACCACCACCAGGTGGCCTTAAGGTGACAGAGATAAGTGGACAATAATAATTTAAGTTGATATGAAGAGTTTGGTTGCAAAACGTGATAAACGTCATTTTTTGACATTTGGATTTTATTATTGGAAATCACTGTTCAGATGTGCCTTAATCTATGTGTGAATTGCTGCCATTAATAACATTGAAGAATGTACATTTTAGGCCTACTACAAAATGTATTTTTTTCCAAAACGTAACATCCGCCAGACCAGTTTCTTTACAAAGTGCGATATAACGGTTATAGACAGGGCCGGAGCAAACTGAACTGGAGCTCTAGGCAAAACATGATCATGCCGCCCTCAAACTGAAAGCGAAAACGAGAGACGGGTGTGATTGCGCGTACGACAGCGAGGACCGGGGGCGGTGGGGAGATTGTCGCAGACGCTGCCTATTTTGTTCATACATTTTTTTTTTCAATAAATGTTAGTATGACTACAATAAATGTTAGAATGTTAGAATTAAATCAGTTTATTTTGTTAATATTTGTGATAATAAATATTGACATATTAAAGGAGTCTAACTTGACGGGGGCGGCGCCCCAGCGCCCTCTATTGACCAGCCGCCACTGTTGATGCGTATGCCAATGTTTGTGTGTGTGCGTGCCAGTGCCTGGCACTGTCGAATCATTTTGCCACACCCACTTCTGAAACCTATAACAAATGTAAATTTTCATCACTTCTGGCACGTGTGCAAAGTTTTGTGAGTTTTCGAGCATGTTTAAATCCTCAAAATCGCGATTCATTCTAGAGAAAAAGAAGAATAAACGGAGCAATTCCAAAAGGGCCTACGCACCATACAGTAGGTGTTTGGTCCCTAATAGGCATGGGCCGGCATAAGATTCTGACGGTATGATAACCTTGGATAAAAATATCACCGTTTCACGGTATTGTGTTAACTGCTCTAAAATATATTCTTTTTAAATGTCTGGGTAAAAAACTAAAACCTTTTTACCCTTTGAACACAATATATTTTATTTTTTGAAAGATTTCTAATATTTTGTAACAGTAAACATGTCAGGCTAAATAATTACAATGAATCATTGACGTCTGCTGTCTTCATTAGTTTCAAAAACACAGATTTATTTACATTTAAAATGGCATTTTTGGATATCTTTTCTGCTGGAGATGCTGTTGTTAAAAAAAATGTAAATAAAAAAATCTTACTCATACCTTAGGAACGATATAGCAGAAAATGTTGGCGGTTTTAAAACCTTGACTTTTCCAAACCGCGGTATACCTTGATAACGGTTATCATCCCATGCCTAGTCCCTAATTAGTTTCCTTCTATCTAGATTTCTGTGTGTGTGAGTGATTTTTTTGTTGTTGTTGTTGTTGTTTTTTAATATGTGAATGCTTGTAAAAATCAACTGGACTTGTAAAGTAATTAAAGTATATATTAAAGTATATGGTACCACGGTGGCTCAGTGGTTAGCACCGTCGCCTCATAGCAAGAAGGTTGCTGGTTCGAGTCCCAGCTGGGCCAGTTGGCATTTCTGTGTGGAGTTTGCATGTTGGCGTGGGCTCTGGTTTCCTCCACAGACTAAACACATGCGCTATAGGTGAATTGAATAAACTAAATTGGCCATAGTGTACGAGTGTGTGAATGAGGGTGCATGGGTGTTTCCCAGTCTTGGGTTGCGGCTGGAAGGGCATCCGCTGCGTAAACCTATGCCGGAATAGTTGGCAGTTCATTCCGCTGTTGCGACCACTTATAAATAAGGGAAAATTAACTTTCATTACTTTGTAATAATTGTTAAAAGTTACATGTAGGTCCATAAGACAAAAATAATATATATTTCTTCACTTTCACTGGTTAATTTAACATTCTAACTTTCAAAAATCATTAATTTCTTTTTAATTTTAATTTTTGGGACTGTTTTTGTTAAATATATACAAGTATCAGCTCTCTGATAGTGATAACGCAGTGCTTGATCTAATTCACAAAGACTTTGTTTAATATAAGAAAGATAAGACATCTTTCACACATCATTCATCCATTCCTTTGAAGCTATTTCGGGTCTCTTTCTGTCATTTGTTTTTTAAATAACTTGAGCCGTCTCTTGGGTGATATGCTTTTGTGTACGGCGTATTAGCGAATTTTTAGTTTTACACTTTGTTCTAAAGGTGATCCTCTATTTTTGGCTGCATTTGTGTTTTTCATGAGAGCAGGGTGGGTTTAATATAACTGTGATGTTTACTGTTTGACAAGCATGAAAATGTCAGTCAGTGTGCTGAAACAATATAAGAGATGAACACATGGTCTATATACTGTACCCCCCATTAAATATCACCAATCTGATTTCACCAAGTAGGACGTGTTCCTGGATTATCATCAATGTTGATCCTGGAACAACATTCCAATCAGCCAATCAGAATAAAGGGATACGTTTGGAGTTCATGTTAAGTTAAGTTTAGGTTTTTGCACTTCTACATGATTTTTATCCAACTATAATTCCCCTCTGATTTTGGGAACAATCTTCAGTTATGGTTGGGTTTAGGTGTAGGGAATAGGTATGGATTATATTTTCCAACAAAAATGATGTTCCAGGATCAACATAGATGTTAATCCAGGATCGCATTCGCATCGTACTTGGCTAAATCATGACATGGGTTAAATATCGTCGTTTGTTTAGAAAAATGCCAACAGTCGGTCCTCCAGATCATGTACATTGCAGGGTGGTGGTAATGTAGCACAAACTGACAAATGTCAGGTGAATTAGAAGGCCAAGGCATTAATAGAAATTCACCAGCATGCTCCTTGAAGCATTCCTTAATGATTGTGGCTGTAACGCATGGTGCATTATTCTGCTGCATTGAATGGGTGCAACGGTGTTTACCTATTGACAGCTGTCAGAGATTGTGCTGTTGGCATAAAGCTAAAATGTCCAAGAAAAATTAATGGGGCTGCATGATATTGGAAAATACGGGCAATGCGATATTTTGTTTTTCTGCAACTATATATTGCGATATTAGGAATATATTTTCACAAGATGATTTGGGGTGGCACGGTGGCTCAGTGGTTAGCACTGTCACCTCACAGCAAGAAGGTCGCTGGTCCGCATCCTGGCTGGGCCAGTTGGCATTTCTGTGTGGAGTTTGCATGTTCTCCCCGTGTTGGCGTGGATTTCCTCCGGGTGCTCCGGTTTCCCCCACAGTCCAAACACATGCGCTATTTTGTAGGGGAGTGCTCCTGCATACAAAATAAAATAAATTAAAGCACAGATGAAAACAATAGAACAAAGATAAAAATTAAATAAACAGCGCTCTATGGTTTTCTATTACAGTATTGAGTTGCAGGAATTCAACAATCAAAAATAAAATAACATGGTATAGGCTTCATTGTATAAGCAAATAAAAACACAATAAATCAAAATAAAAGTGTCAAACTTTTTAATTTCTTGCGTTCACATGGTTTCAATTCACTTGAAATTGCTTGAAATCCTGCATTGTGACTATTGCAGATTCGCACATTGCGATATCGATGCTGAAAGGATATATTGTGCAGCCCTACAATTAGAAAATGTAAATTGCAATCTATTTTTTTCTGCTTGACAACACTGATTTGTGTGGCAATAATTAAAAGTGGCAACATACATGGACACCAATAATCTGAATTTAATTCGATTAAGACAGTACTTTGATTAAGAGTCGACCATGTAACAGCGATTTTTAAAGGTCATAATAATAATAAATAAAGGTCATAATCGAACTAAAGAGAAATCAAATTAAGACAGGTGGAGTATGCCGATTTTAGTGGCATTATTGAAGTGCAGTACAGACATGTAAACACCTTAATCAAACTATTACCGTCATGTAGGACTTTTCGCCATGTTTTGCAACAGGATAGTCTATACACACACGGCTGTTTGACAATATTCTCTGCATACCGTGTCAGTAGGACCACAGACACCTGCATCGCATAACGCGGAGGTTTTCTTTCTCCCATTTGGCATGCGGTATCAAATTCCATTAAAACAACACTCTTCCACCAGTCCTTATACGTCGTAGTCGCATCCAATACCTCAGTTTGTCGCGGGCAGCGTTGCCAGCCTAGATGTAGCTGACTGATTCCAGCTCAAATTTTCTCTACCTGCCTATGTTATTTTATACCCGCACAATCGTGTTCAAAACCACCCATTTGGGCGGGAAACCTCCAGGGTTCGTACGGGTGCTGGAAATCCTGGAAAATGCTTGATTTTTAATATAGCGTTTTCAAGGTTAGAAAAGTGCTTGGATTTTGGACAAAGTGCTTGAACCTGCTTGAATTTGAAATTGCAGGACTCGAAATTACGACCGTTTTGGTCGCATAATGCGCCCGAAATTTTATCTATGCAAGGTTCACGCAGAATGCATATTTGCACTTAACGCCAAACGCAGCGCTCGGGTATAGTTTAAAACATTTGACATGTCAACCTGCTGCACTAAACAAGCCCGCAATGCCCCGCCTTAAAGCTCTTCTGATTGGCCCACTGCTCTTGAACTGAACGCGAATGGATTGGTTAATATTAGCTGTCAATCACTCAGTTCAGATGACAGCTACAGCCGAGCCGCGAAAATGTAAAGGTCTGGATACGAGAGAATGAAAATAACACTGACAGATTTTTTCCGCCTAAAGTTACAAATAACGGCACATCTGATCAGTGATCATGTGGTGAATGTTAATCCAGCATTTACACTTTTCGAAGAGTGGATAAAAGATTTGGTAAGAACCCTGAACCGCCCAATCTGGCAACACTGGTCACGGGGGGCATGATTGAAATATTCCTGAGTGAAGGTGCCGAACTGCAGTTAAAGTCGACAAATGAAAAATTAAATTACATGAAACTCTGGAGGAAACGTGGATAGGCTGGTGACGCAATAACGTTAATCAAATTATGCACTATAACATGTAAAACGGAATCATTAAAGGAACATTCAAAAAGCAGCTCATGTAAATACCTTAATCATATTATTGTCTTAATTAGATACAAATATTACGATTACTGATGTCCATGTAAACATAGTCAAAGTTTACCAAGAAAAGTTCCCCACTGCCACCGGCATTAATTTATTCCATAAATATTGTTGTTGTTTTCATATCATATTTCATATGGAGGGAACTTGTTAACAAAGGTTTGGCAGCGGAACCACGCCTCACTTTATTTTAAGGCAGACCAGCCCACTAGCACTGTTCTTCTCATTCTCCTGAACCCTCACTCCCTCCCTCCTTCTCTCCCTTCCTCCCTCTGTTTCCTTGCTTTCTATTAACAATCCTATAACCCTCTCTTCCTCTTAGGTTGAATCAGGGGGTCCAATCACTCTACCAAAATACTACAGAGACTGTAGCCCCACTCTGAGTCTCTGGGCATCATCGTAGGATGCCTGATCAACCTTCCTACCTGCTCACTGTTTATCCTCTTACTTTCCTTCCCCTTCATCACACTGTTTTCTTACCATCCCTACAATAAAGTCTAGCTCAAAGTGTGGCGTGGTCCATGCTGTTGAACTATCATATTTTATATATGATTTATATCATATTACTTGTACATGTACAGTTGTCAACATGATTTGCCCTCCTGTGATTCATTTTCAAATATTTCCCAAATTATGTTTTACAGAGCGAGGAATTTTTTTACAGTATTTCCTGTAATATTTTTTCTTCTGGAGAAAATTTGTTTTATTTCGGCTTGAATAAAGGCAGTTTTTAATTTTTTGAACATCATTTTAAGGTCAATATTATTAGCCCCCTTAAACAATATTTTTTATTGCCTACAGAACAAACCATCATTATACAATGACTTGCCTAATTACCCTAACTTGCCTAATTATGGCAAAGATAAAATAAATCAGTTACTAGAAATTAATTATTAAAACTATTATGTTTAAGAATGTGTTGAAATGTTTTTCCCTCCGTTAAACAGAAATTGGGGGAAAAAATAAACAGGAGGGCTAATATTTCTGACTTCAACTGTGTAGATCATATTAAAATAATAAAGATGTATTGATTTATATAATTCAAGAATATGATTATGTAATTTAAACATGCAAGTAGAATAATAACAAAATATACACAGAATGCAGCGTATCTATTTCTATATCATGGTGAGCCATGTGGAATATTGGCCAGGGTATCCAAAAACCACAGTGTGTGTGTGTGTTTATAAATGTGTGTGTGTGTGTGTGTGTTATTATGGGGGATGGGGAGTGAGATTTTGGGTTTATGAGCACTGGGGGAAGGGAGCGCTCTTTCGTTTGTGAGCTGCAAGAAAATATTGACTGACATCTCAATGAGCGCATGAAGAGAGAAGCAGATCACACCTGTCACACACTCTCCGTTTGTTTATTAAGCATGAGAGCGGCGACTGTACGCATGGAAATTCATGAACGATATCACAGGCCGATGATGGTCCGCTTGTTGTCTGGCAGGCCATGGAGAGAGGCTTCTGGAAGGGGGATGGGGGGAAGGATTAGCCTCCCGAAATCTATTAGAAATTCATTCATATGAAATTCACTTATCAAGACGCTGAAGGAAAATAGAGGGCTGCTTACTCGCACTGAAAGTAGGTGAATTGACCCAGTTGTGCTGTATTTCTTGTAAAAAGGTCACTTGACGTCATGAAGCTACTGTACATCAGCTTGAGAAATGGGGCAGTGTTTTTATTTTGCTTTCACGTGAGTATCTGACTCGCATAACTGACTGTTGCTGAAGCTGAATACTCTGTGTTTTTGTGGTTGAGCATTGTAGACCAGGGGTGTCCAAACTTGGTCCTGCAGGGCTGGCGTCCTTAATATTTTAGTTCTAACCCCAATTAGACACACCTGAACTAGCTAATCAAGCTCTTTCTAGGTATACTTGAAATCTCCAGGCAGGTGTGTTGAAGGAAGTTGGAGCTAAACTATGCAGGACAGTGGCCCTCCAGGACTGAGTTTGGACAGTAGACTAAAAACTGAAAGACTGTACACCCATTGAAGGGATAGTTCACCCCAAAAATGAAGATTTACACACTATTTACTCAATCTCAATTGGTTCCTAAGCCTTTATGAGGTTGTTTCTTCTGTTGAACACAAAAGAAGATATTTAGAAGAATGTTGAAAATGTGTAGCCATTGACTTACATAGTAGGACAACCAAATACTGTGGAAGTCAATGGTTACAGGTTTTCATTCATGTTCCTTCTGCTTAGTCCCTTATTTATCAGGGGTCGCCACAGCGGAATGAACCGCCAACTATTCCACCATATGTTTTACGCAGCGGATGCCATTCCAGCTGCAACCCAGTACTAGGAAACACCCATACACACTCACATCGTCTTAAGACTAAAGGTGACCGTGCCTTCTGTGTGGTGGCCCCACGGCTCTGGAACTCTCTCTCCCTATAGCACTGAGATCTCTGGGATCAGTTGAACTTTTTAAAAGGCATTTAAAGACGCATCTTTTTGGTCAAGCTTTTAATTAACAGTATTAGTGTTTCTGTATTTGGATTTTTAACTTGTTTTCTTTTATTGCTATGTGTTCTTTTACTTGTTTTCTCTTATTGTAAAGCACTTTGTGACTCAATGTCTGGGAAAGGTGCTATATAAATAAACCTTTACTTACTTACTTACTTGCATTCACACACGCACTCATACACTAGAGACAATTTTGTTTACCCAATTCACATCAGCGCATGTCTTTGGACTGTGGGGGAAACCGGACACTGATGATTTCTTGCCTGTCTGCAGGGCTGCTTGAGGAAGCGGGAGCGATGGCCAATGCCTCAACAGACCTGGACAATGCTGAGGCCCAGAGACAGCTCAACAACAACAACAGGCCAGCAGGCACAGGATTCTGGGAAACGCAGTCCACCAGCGCCAAACTGTTTGAGTGCTCCCGCATCAAAGCACTAGCAGGTACTATTTATATATATATGTGTGTGTGTGTGTGTGTGTGTGTGTGTGTGTGTGTGTGTGTGTGTGTGTGTGTGTGTGTGTGTGTGTGTGTGTGTGTGTGTGTGTGTGTTTGTGTGTGTGTGTGTGTGTGTGTGTGTGTGTGTGTGTGTGCGCACTGAAAATTTTAGGATAAGTGGTTGCAAACTATTTATATGGGCTGAATTCAAACAAACAAAATTTTTGATTGTTTATTTAAATTCAGCTCATAAAAATTGTTTGCAACCACTTATCTTTAAAAAATGAAGTAAATCCAATGAATATTTTTTTCAGTATGTATGTGTATACATTAGTGGTAGGCCGTTATCGGCGTTAACGTGCTGCGTTAACGCGAGACTCTGATTGGACGGAAAAAATATCACTGTTAATCTATTCTCAAAGGTGGCTTGGGAGCTGGGTCTATTCTACGCAAGCTATGATCACTTTCACCTTGATATTTTAGCGTGGATGTATACCTGGTCGAATTGCACTATAGGGGGGCGAGAACGAGTCTTCGAACATGTGTGTATTCCTACTGTGAAATGACCACATCAAACGTGACGTGCTAACATGGATGCAGTTCACTAAAGTGAATCTGATTATTGTTAGCTCCACATCTAACTATCAGGCAGCTGTAGAGTTTATGCGTTCCAGTAAAACATACACAAATAAAATGGAGCGGGTGGTTTTTATGAATGAATGACAGTGAATGAAAGTCAAACCGGTGAGCCGTCTGACAAAAAAGTGCCCTTCTGAATCAAATCAGCAGGAGGCCCTTCTGGATCTTTCACTTACTTCGAAGACACGACTGACTACGCTTACATGGACATCTGTAGTCTAGTTATTTGCCTTAATAGACAATAAAATAATTAAGGTGTTTACGTGAAGTGCTTTCATGTAAGAGATTCCTGTAATTTTGGGTGACTTTAAATGCATTTTGGCAGTTTCACTTTCACTCATGAACATTTCATTTCAAACTGGGGTATTAGATGCAAATAAGGAGTAAGGACTGGTGAGAGTGTTATGGAATTTAATAACGCACGCCGAATGGAAAGAAATAAATTTCCGCATTTCACGATGTGTGTGTGTGTGTGTGCGTGTGTGTGTGCGTGCGTGCGTGCGTGCGTGCGTGTGCGCGGTTCTTTACTGAGAGCCGCGTGTGTGGATCTTGTCGGAAAATATGGTGAAAAGTCCTACATGACGATAATAGTTTGATTGCGGTGTTTACTTCAATAATGCCACTAATATCTGCATACTCCACGTCTTAATTCCATTTCTGTTTATTTCAGTTATGACTTTAGTCGGATTAAGGTCATCAAAAATCGCTGTTTGGAGCTTATGTAGACCTACAGTTCAACATTCATGTTTAACTGAATAAACTGTAAACACAAGTACATCTTATTGAACATCATTTATTTTCATCACCAATTATCATAGTAGAACAGTTTCTCAAGCAGTTTGTGATGCATTTTGGAAACAGGAGATGAGCCCCTGGTCTAATGCGCCACCTGGCTTGAGAAACCCGTTCTCAGAGACTTACTTTTAGTCATTATTTGGGTAGCACACATATTCTGAATGCCTTCGGCAGAATTCAAATGAGCCATTTTAATCTAAATTAATTCCAAGATTACAGTGAGATTAATCTAGATTTTTAAAAAAATCTATGCCCAGCTATAGCATATATATACTGTATATATATATTTATTATGCTTTATACATTTATTGTGCTTTATTATGTTACAAAATCTTTATTGAAGTGCATTTAAATGAATTATCATTATTCATAACTATTTCAATAATGATAATAAGTATTTCTTAAGCAGCAAATCAGAATATTTTCAAAAGCACACTAAAAACTGGAGAATTGGTCATTTATACAGTTTTGCATCACATTAATGAATAACATTTTGAAGTATATTAGAAAAGACAGGATTTAATAAATTGTAATAATGAAGAACTTCTTTCAAAAACATCTAATGTCTACTGATACTGATTACCTGTTGATTATTTTCTCAACGGCTGCGAATTTATAAGTGACTGAAATGAATCCTGTAAAAATAGGAGAAATTAGTCAAATAATTTATATAATATGAATGATATGGGAAAATAAAATGGTCTGATAGTCAATAAGATACAGATTTGGAGTATCCTTAAAGTTGCTGGCACACATTGTTATTCCTAAAGTGAACAATTAATCCACTGAAGTTAATCCACTGAAAAAAAGTTTGTATTGACAATCTTTAATCAAAGTCTGAGCATACGCTTCCACATTTGAAGTCTTGGTCCTTTTCTGTTGATGTCAAATTGACCACTTCAGCCACAATATTCTGAACCACGCCCCTCTTACTGTTAGTTTGCAATGAGGGAATGATGTCTGGAATAAAGCCCTACTTAATATTCTATTTCTGTTAGAGGTAAATCAGCGGACAACAATAAAAATTCTCAGCAACTTCCGGGTAACACATAGACTTTAATTTACAGTAATTTGTGTTTTTGTCATGCTATCAGATGAGAGGGACGCAGTACAGAAGAAAACCTTCACCAAGTGGGTGAACTCTCACCTGGCGCGCGTGTCCTGCCGTATCTCTGACCTGTACAATGACCTGAGAGACGGATATATGCTGATCAGACTACTGGAGGTGCTGTCAGGAGAGCTGCTGGTGAGTTCTCCATTCACACTACACTACACTGAAAAGATGACTAATTGGATTGACCAACATTTCTTAAGGTTACCCTGAATTGAATTTCTGAATTGCCCATATAAAGGGTTTGCAAACACTCACCTTAAAAAAAACTGAGTAAATCCATAGACTGTAGGTTTCTAAAGAACGCAAATGCAGCTACAAGTAGGCATGGCCAACCGTCGCCATTTTGTTCGCACGTCATTGCACTGACCGGGTTGACCAAATAAGGAAAAAGAGGCGGAGTGTCAGTGGAGCCACAGACGCCTGCTAACATTTTGCTTAGGCAGCCTTTTCTTTGAGAGAAACGCTTAATTCTTCATTATTTGTGACTCGTTTGTGTTCTGACCACATGTGCTTGGTTGTACACTATATCAAGAAAGTGTTTAGTGTTTTAAAAACACTGTTGTAACACATTGAGCCACTAAACATTGTTCTTATGACGTTTTTCCTCAGGAGGAAATTGTGAATTACATCCAAATACTTCAGATATAGTCCATGTTAGTAAATGCAAGGCTAATGATGAAATCCAGGCATAACACTATATAACAGTGTTTCACATGATTTTATAGCCTACAGCTAATCAGTCTGTCAGATTCTGAAGTGCATTCAAGTTCTAAAGACAATTATAAATGATAAATTATCGTAAATAAAACAAATACATTTATAGATATGGTATATATGTATATAACTTCACTCACCTGGGAAATAGAGGCCGTGTGAATGGTTTGTGAGCACAATTAAATGCACACAGCATGCCATACCGTCTGATAATTGTAGGAAATAATTCCAAAAGGCAACTGACTGTGTAAAGCCACATAAAACAACACAGCTAATCAGCCGGAATCAGCTGAGGGGAAGTGATGGCGACCAGCTAGACCTAGCTGTCACTCAAGTGGCCACGCCCTTGACACCAGGCTGTGTTTTTATCAGCTGTAAAATTGACCAATTTAGCTTTGGAGTCAGTGAACATCTGGGGCCCTATCATACACCCGGCGCAAGGCGCGACACAATTGTTGTTTGCTAGTTTCAGCTCGACACAAGTGTCGTTTTGATGTTTTGCATCACGCTGTTTAAATAGCAAATGCATTTGTGCTCATACAGTATGTGCGCCCATAGGCGTTCTGGTCTAAAAAAGGAGGTGTGTTAAGGCGCATTGCTGGCGCGTTGCTATTTTGAGGAACTAAAATAGACTGCACAATAAACCAGCTGAGAGCAGGTCTAAAGTCCAGCGCAGAGCGCGTTAGTTGTGTGCCTCACTTACACAATGCTTAATACACACAGGATGTAGAGCTATTAATGTTCATTTATTTGTTTGCTGGAAATTAGAACTGAATTTAGAAATAGTTTTGAAACAATCTTTGCGGTTAACAAATGAAATGAATTATGTAGGATAATGGATGTCTGTGCGCACAACACGTTCCCTTATCCACGGAAGAGAGTGAAAGTGAAAGTAAAGAATGAGGATTCATTCTCTCATTCTCATGCTGCAGATGCTCTGTTTAACCGTTTTCTCGCTAGTGAAGTGTTCAGTTTTTCCACTTATAAAGTCCGCCATGTAAATAGCAAATACGCTATGGCGCGACGCAACTGACTCTTAAAGGGAATGGGAGATGAGACTCTGATTGGTCGCCACAGCGGAATGAACCGACAACTTATCCAGCACATGTTTTACGCAGCGGATGCCCTTCCAGCTGCAACCCATCACTGAGAATCACCCATACACACATACAGTTGAAGTCAGAATTATTCGCCCCCCTGTTTATTTTTTTCCCCAATTTCTGTTTAACGGAGAGCAGATTTTTTCAGCACATTTCTAAACATAATAATTTTAATAACTCATTTCTAATAACTGATTTATTTTATCTTTGTCATGATGACAGTAAATAATATTTGACTAGATATTTTTCAAGACACTTCTATACAGCTTAAAGCAACATTTAAAGGCTTAACTAGGTTAATTAGGTTAACTAGGCAGGTTAGGGTAATTAGGCAAGTCATTGTATAATGATGGTTTGTTCTGTAGACTATTGAAAAAATATAGCTTAGAGGGGCTAATAATAGTGACCTTAAAATGGTGTTTAAAAGTTTAAAAACCGGTTTTATTCTATCCGAAATAAAACAAACAAGACTTTCTCCAGAAGAAAAAACATTATCAGACATACTGTGAAAATTTCCTTGCTCTGTTAAACATTTAGGAAATACTTAAAAAAGAAAAAAAATCTAAGGGGGGCTAATAATTCTGACTTCAACTGTACATATACTACAGACAATTTAGCCTACCCAATTCACCTGTACTGCATGTCTTTGGACTGTGGGGGAAACCGGAGCACCCGGAGGAAACCCACGCCAACACGGGGAGAACATGCAAACTCCACACAGAAATGCCAACTGACCCAGCCGAGGCTCGTACCAGCAACCTTCTTGCTGTAAGGCGACAGTGCTACCCACCGCGCCGCCTCGGATATATTTTTCAACTATTATTATTATTAGTTTCTTTCATGCAGGGCTTATATAATTGTCTTTCGGGCGATGAATGCAGAAAGATTGAAGTTCTTGTTTTCTGTGTTCAGCCTCGGCCCACGAGAGGCAGGATGAGGATTCACTGTCTGGAGAATGTGGATAAAGCCCTTCAATTCCTCAAAGAGCAGAGGGTTCATCTAGAAAATGTTGGATCTCATGATATAGTTGATGGCAACCACCGCCTGACTCTCGGCCTCATCTGGACCATCATCCTTCGCTTCCAGGTAAAAGCTGCTCCACTGCTGGGAGGGTTTTTGTACATGCATTGAAGAAGCTGTAGTATAATGTCTCTGTGATCTGGTGTGTGCTGATCTGTAAAGAGGTGGGCTTGTTTGGAGCTGTGGGGGTGTTTGATTCTCTGTCTGCCCTTTATGGCCCCTGTTGAGTGTGTGATCTCTTGTCTGTGTGGTGCCCGTGTGGCTGAATGGCCGATTGTCAATACCTGCATTACGTACTGATGGATAGGAGTGGAGTTGGCAAGATACAGTAGAGTCAAAGTATGGAGCCAGATCAGTCACAAAAATAATACATATGCATTTATATAATTCATAACTGCACAGCACAATTCATAAATCCACAACTCCAATTCATAAATTCATAACAATTAAAGTGGCTAAATTTGATGGGATACAGAGGTGATCGACAAAATGATATTTGGAAAGTGCCAGCAGGTGGCAGAAACTGATTGTGTTACTAAACGAGTCGTTTATTTACCCGATTCGTTTGAATCAATGATTCGTTCAGTAAGATTTGCTACTGAATGCACTGAATACAGCCATTCGCAAATGACATAAGATCATCGTACTCAATATTACTGATATATAATGTTACTTAACTCATTTAATTTATGGCTGTTGCATATTTATTGGCCTACACTGAAGTAGAGTCTGCTGGTCACTACAAATTCATTCACTTCATGCTGTGCAATGTGACTTTTACCAGCAATTATGAGAGCTGGTCAGCAAAATAAAACTGCTAAGATGCCCAAGTATGATGAGAGTCTGAATATTTGTGCCAGTCTGTCAAGATAAAATTGCTTAAAACACCTTACTATGATGTTATTTTAATGACAAATGTCTAATAATACTGCTAAACAACTTATTTTATTTTATATCAAATAATAATAATTAAATGGTGGAGCTTCTTGAGTTTTCTCAGTAAGGAGCGTTTTGATTGGTGGATTGAAAACTCACCATGATTGGTTAAACAGAATATCCTCCAAAAAAAAAGATGTGTACGAATCTTGTCCTGCCAGGAAGGTCTCAAAAATACCGCACACAAATTGAAAGGATTCCATGCTCGTGTGAGCATTTTTAAAAGCGGTTCATACATACATCTAACATAATTCATGAATGCATAAGGAAAGTAATTCAAGAACTTCATATATACATAATTGTGTAAACATTTTAAATGTATTTAGGTAAGATGCATATCTATGCGCATTTGGGAAATATGTGCTGTGCATTTATACATTTTATGAATGTGTATGTATTATTTTTGAGACTGATCTGGCTCCATATCAAACGCATTGTTTCAAATCACTCAATTTATGTGCACTGTGGCCGCAGTACGCAGTATGTTTTATTTTACACTTTAAAAGGGTGCTAATGAGTAGGGACAGACAGAATCTGCTGACATTTTGTGCTATTTCCAGATTATTTGTACAAAATCTGCGGATTTATGCAGGTTTGTTGGGGTCGATTTGGGTTGGGATTAGGGTAATGTTATGGTTGTTTAGATTACTGTGATCCTGGATTAACATCTATGTTGATCTTGAAACATAATTTTTGTTCGAAATTGTAATCCATACCTATTCCCTCCCCCTAAACCCAACCATAACTGTAGATTATTCCCAAAATCAGAGGGGAATTATAGTTGGATAAAAATCATGTAGAAGTGCATAAACCTAACCGTAAGCTTAAACTTAACATAAACTCTAAACGTATCCCTCTAAACTCTAAACGATTGGCTGATAGGAATGTTGTTCCAGGATCAACATAGATGTAATCCAGAAACATGTCCTACTTGGTGAAATCAGGTTGGCGATTCCATTATTATTGTATTATTGTATATGTTTAAAAACAGCAGATTATACTGTATATTTCACGTGTCATGTACTTACTGTTATTCAAGTATCTGCTTAATAAAAAAAAATTATAAAAAACTAAACACATGAAATAAACAAATAATATATTTTAAACTTTTATTTAAGGTTTACAATGCAAATCCAGTTAGAACCACTTGTTTTTGTAAATAATGTAAGTCTCATATAATATATCTACTAAAAGACAGAAAATTTAACTCTACTTATGGCATTGTACATAAATCATATAAACATTTGCATATTATTGAATATATATTTACACACATTAAACACATAAGTAAGGAAATAGACTGAAGGAGGAGCTCAAAAATCTGTGGAAATCTAGGGATTCAGTGTGGGTCTACTAATGAGTATCGTTTTCTCCAGTGTTCCAATTTGAGTTCCAGTTCCAATCTGGCAAAAATTCACAATACTCAAAAACAATATCGTTTATTTTTATTTATTTGTAAAAACATTTTTATGTTTATTTGCCAATATGCTTTCATCTAATATAAAATTACTTCAGACAGAACCACTTTGACAAGTTAGGACACATTTATTGAGAAACTTCTATTTGGAGGTATGGTTCCTAATGTGGGTTCTTGCTTCATGGTTATTAACACATACAATAGTTCTGCTTTAACCCCCTTGACAGTTTTTAGACTAACAAGACGTTTTTTGAGCTCCACAGCTTTCTTTTTATAGAACAACAACCTTATGTCAAAATATCAGGGTAAAAAACTTTTTTTTTCTCATACTGTAGCTTTTTTCAGCTTTTTAAATTCCCACCTTTGTGGAAGAGCCCAGGTTACTCTGATTGGTCAGATGCCTAAATCTGCTATGATTGGTCAGCTGGCCTTGTCTGCTGTGATTGGTCAACTGGATAAATCTGTTGTGATTGGTCAGCTGGCCTTGTCTGCTCTGATTGTTCAACTGGCTAAATCTGCTCTGATTGGTCAGCTAACCCAGATTACTTTGGTTGGTCAACTGACTAAATCTGCTCTGATTGGTCAGCTAACCCAGATTACTTTGGTTGGTCAACTGACAAAATCTGCTTTGATTGGTCAGCTAACCCAGATTACTTTGGTTGGTCAACTGACTAAATCTGCTCTGATTGGTCAGCTAACCCAGATTACTTTGGTTGGTCAACTGACTAAATCTGCTCTGGTTGGTCAACTGGCCCAGTTTATTTGGTTGGTGAACTGGCCTAGTTTACTTTGGTTGGTCAACTGGCTAAATCTGTTCTGTCTGGTCAGCTGGCCCAGTTTACTTTGTTTGGTCAGCTGGGTGAATCTGCTCTGATTAGTCAGCTGGCCCAGTTTACTTTGGTTTGTGAACTGGCTAAATCTGCTCTGGTTGGTCAACTAGTCCAATTTACTTTGGTTGGTCGACTGGCCCAGTTTACTTTGGTTGGTCAGCTGGCTAAATGTGCTCTGGTTAGTCAGCTGGCCCAGTTTACTTTGGTTGGTCAGCTAGCCCAGTTTACTTTGGTTGGTCAAATGGCCCAGTTTACTTTGGTTGGTCAACTGGCCCAGTTTACTTTGGTTGGTCAGCTGGCTAAATATGTTCTGATTGGTCAGCTGGCCCAGTTTACTTTGGTTGGTCAGCTGGCCTAGTTTTCTTTGGTTGGTCAGCTGGCCTTGTCTGCTCTGATTGTTCAACTGGCTAAATCTGCTCTGATTGGTCAGCTAACTCAGATTACTTTGGTTGGTCAACTGACTAAATCTGCTCTGGTTGGTCAACTGGCCCAGTTTATTTGGTTGGTGAACTGGCCAAATTTACTTTGGTTGGTCTGCTGGCTAAATCTGTTCTGTCTGGTCAGCTGGCCCAGTTTACTTTGGTTGGTCAGCTGGGTAAATCTGCTCTGGTTAGTCAGCTGGCCCAGTTTACTTTGGTTGGTCAACTGGCCAAATCTGCTCTGATTGGTCAACTAGCCCAATTTACTTTGGTTGGTCAATTGGCCCAGTTTACTTTGGTTGGTCAGCTGGCTAAATCTGCTCTGATTGGTCAGGTGGCCCAGTTTACTTTGATTGGTCAGCTGGCTAAATCTGCTGTGATTGGTCAGCTGGCCTTGTCTGCTTTGATTGGTCAACTGGCTAAATCTGCTCTGGTTAGTCATCTGGCCCAGTTTACTTTGGTTGGTCGACTGGCCCAGTTCACTTTGGTTGGTCAGCTGGCCCAGTTTACTTTGGTTGGTCAGCTGGCCCAGTTTACTGTGGTTGGTCAGCTGGCCCAGTTTACTTTGGTTGGTCAGCTGGCTAAATCTGCTCTGGTTAGTCAGCTGGCCCAGTTTACTTAGGTTGGTCAGCTGGTCCAGTTTACTTTGGTTGTTCAACTGGCCCAGTTTACTTTGGTTGGTCAGCTGGCCCAGTTTTCTTTGGTTGGTCAACTGGCCCAGTTTACTTTGGTTGGTCAGCTGGCTAAATCTGCTCTGATTGGCCAGCTGGCCTTCTCTGCTTTGATTGGTCAAGTGGCTAAATCTGCTTTGGTTATTCAGCTGACCCAGTTTATTTTGGTTGGTCAGCTGGCTAAATCTGCTCTGATTGGTCAGCTGGCCTTGTCTGCTTTGATTGGTCAACTGGCTAAATCTGCTCTGGTTAGTCAGCTGGCCCAGTTTACTTTGGTTGGTCAACTGGCCCAGTTTACTTTGGTTGGTCAGATGCCTAAATCTTCTCTGATTGGTCAGGTGGCCCAGTTTACTTTGGTTGGTCAGCTAGCTAAATCTGCTCTAATTGGTCAGCTGGCCCAGTTTACTTTGGTTGGTCAGCTGGCTAAATCTGCTCCGATTGGTCAGGTGGGCCAGTTTACTTTGGTTGGTCAGCTGGCAAAATCTGCTGTGATTGGTCAGCTGGCCTTGTCTGCTTTGATTGGTCAACTGGCTAAATCTGCTCTGGTTAGTCAGCTGGCCCAGTTTACTTTGGTTGGTCGACTGGCCCAGTTTACTTTGGTTGGTCAACTGGCCCAGTTTGCTTTGGTTGGTCAGCTGGCCCAGTTTACATTGGTTGGTCAGCTGGCCCAGTTTACTTTGGTTGGTCAGCTGGCCCAGTTTACTTTGGTTGGTCAGCTGGCCCAGTTTACTTTGGTTGGTCAACTGGCCCAGTTTACTTTGGTTGGTCAGCTGGTCCAGTTTACATTGGTTGGTCAGCTGTCTCAGTTTACTTTGGTTGGTCAACTGGCCCAGTTTTCTTTGGTTGGTCAGCTGGCCCAGTTTACTTTGGTCAAATGGCCCAATTTACTTTGGTTGGTCAACTGGCCCAGTTTACTTTGGTTGGTCAGCTGGCCCAGTTTACATTGGTTGGTCAGCTGTCGCAGTTTACTTTGGTTGGTCAGCTGGCCCAGTTTACATTGGTTGGTCAGCTGTCGCAGTTTACTTTGGTTGGTCAGCTGGCCCAGTTTACATTGGTTGGTCAGCTGTCGCAGTTTACTTTGGTTGGTCAGCTGGCCCAGTTTACTTTGGTTGGTCAGCTGGCCCAGTTTACTTTGGTTGGTCAGCTGGCCCAGTTTACTTTGGTCAAATGGCCCAGTTTACTTTGGTTGGTCAACTGGCCCAGTTTACTTTGGTTGGTCAGCTGGCCCAGTTTACATTGGTTGGTCAGCTGTCGCAGTTTACATTGGTTGGTCAGCTGTCGCAGTTTACTTTGGTTGGTCAGCTGGCCCAGTTTACTTTGATTGGTCAGCTGGCAAAATCTGCTCTCGTTATCAGCTGGCCTTGTCTTCCTTGATTAATCGTCCTCTTAGGGAGTAAATCAAAAATGTATGCTCCCTTAAACATAACTGTCTTTCAGCGCTCCAATATATGTACAAAAGTTTGCTAAAGTGCAGAGCAGTTGCCTGGTGTATATTGTCTGTCAGTGAAGCAGTGGTGGCAGATTACCCAGAATACCCTGCGTCTGCAGTCCAGTAAGCTGATGCTGTGGTGTGACTCTGGACGCAGGGACTGAGCGAGTGTCACTCGATCCATCCAACCAGTGTGATCTCAGGGTGGGGCTGTGTTTCGCTCTCACCTCTGTCCCCTTGATGTTCTTCCTCTTCCTCGTTCATTCATCCTCCCGCCTCCCTCCGCAATATTACTAGCTATATGGTGCTGCTGTCTTTGTAAATGCCGGAAGGTCTCTCCGCGCCCCTGTTCATCTGCTTTTCTACCCTCCCTCTCTCTCTCTCTCTCTGCTGGAGTTCAGTCTGCTCAGTCAGCAGGTAAGGCCGAACACTGCAGCAGCCCATCACAGACAGAACCAGAGACACCATAACATGCAATCTTCAGAGTCTTGTGGACCAGATGCAGATGTCACAACTTAGGATACACTTTATAGGCTGACGAAGGATTCACATTTGCTTTTTTGTGTCATGTATTATTCATATTAACTCTGCGTTTACATTTGTCCATGTTTTGCTTGGTGGATATGTTCGTTTGAAGGATAAACCTTTGATTACATTCATGCTTCAAGCAAGAAAAAAACAGAGAGATCGCATCTCGCGTCATTCACATCACATGTATGAAGGCATTTAGGCTTTCCTGTAAAATATAATGATGACAGAAGAAGTTGTGTTAGGTTATTCGGGATATGGTAGGTTTCTTAGGTTCTTAAAGGTGTTTTCTGTCACTACTTGTTTAGCCTGCATTAATGCGTTCAGTGTAAGCTGCACGATTAATCATGAAATAATCGGGATCTCAACTCCACACAACACAAATTAAAAATGATGGTGATTTGCATATGTTTATTAATCTTGAGAGATTCAATCTTTAGTCTTTTGAGTTAGTTATAAAGTTACAAACCGTCAAATAACACAGAAGTACTGGTATAACGGCTTAGTTTAAATATAACTAGGGATGTCCCGATCAGGTTTTTTTGCCCTTGAGTCTGAGTCATTTGATTTTGAGTATCTGCCGATACCGAAACCCGATTCGATCCTTCTATAATACAAAAAGAAAGAATAAAGAGCGAAGAAACGGATGTTTCTTCATTTTTATTTAATTCACGTTATTTTAACATTCAACAACTAACCAACAGAGCACTTCTCCCTGCTGAAAAAAACAGCTTAAACCAGCCTAAACTGGTTAGCTGGTTTTAGCTGGTCGACCAGCCTGGTTTTAGAGGGGTTTTGGCCATTTCCAGGCTGGTTTCCAGCCATTTCCAGCCTAGTCTTAGCTGGTCAGGCTGGGAAATGACCAGCTTAAACCAGCTAAAACCAGCTTGACCAGCCTGGTTTAAGCTGGACATAGCTGGTTTTGGCTGGTCAAGCTGGTTTTAGCTGGTCATCTCCCAGCCTGACAAGCTAAGACCAGGCTGGAAATGGCTGGAAACCAGCCTGGAAATGGCCAAAACCCCTCTAAAACCAGGCTGGTCGACCAGCTAAAACCAGCCAACCATCTAAGGCTGGTTTAAGCTGGATTTTTTAGCAGGGCTGTGAGGTAGCTTGAACAACTAAGTAATAAACAACATAAATTCTTCACTTTTGGACTTAAAATACCCAGCAGGCATACATATCTCACAGTTTGCTATGGCAATGTTGTCGTCATCAGCTTTATAATACCTCCAGACCGCAGACATACTCACGTTTTCCGCTTCAAGCTGCTTCTGTGTTCTACTTTGTCGGCATTTAACCAATAGCATCTCTGCAACAAAATGATTTCATGCCGCACACGTTGCTGTTTCTGTGTGAACCCAAAAAAGAGGTCTAACTCTGTGTTAAGTTAAAGGTGCTGTATGTAAGTTTTTGACTCTTCTAAAGCATAAAAATACCATAATATGTGTGCAGATATTTAAGAAACATCCCAAGTGAACATACTTGTTTAACTGAAAAACAATGCTGAAGTCAGATATTCTGCTTTGAAAATGGGTTTTCCGTGCCGGAACGCTGTCTTTATTTATATAAATTTCATATGCACGATGCCAGTTTAGCCAATTATATGTCAGCACCCTGGGTTGCCTTGTTGGAAAACAGCGTATTTCATTCATTCATTCATTCAGAAAGACTCTGAAAGCATGCGTCCGTGACCAAAAAGAACAGTATGGGAGACAGATTCAGTTCCACATGAGGTTATTAATTAGCAAATTACATAAATATTACGAACGTAAACATTAAGTGAGCAGGTTACATTGTAACCGCGTGTCCTAACAACACGCTGTGACGAGAGAGGCAGTGATCAGCTATTTGGCTGTTTGCACCAGACGAGACACGGCAGAAATGTAAATACAGCCTTTCAGAAGCACAGAACATGCACTCGCTCACGAAACGGTAAGGTTTAGAATCTATTTAATACATGTTAACCCACTTTAACATCAATGTAGATGCTGAATCACCCATATGTGTTTAGTTCTAAAGTTCAATTTCAGACGGTTTATTGTATTTTCAAGATCTGAGGTGAACTTTCTGCTTTCAGTATATGGCAACAAATGCCATGTAAAATGCATTCAAACTCGCATTGTTAGCATTTAGCACAGAATAAAGCACACAAGGCTTACCTGAGGTGATCTAGCTGTCATAGGTTTCTGTTGTTCAGCTGTGAGAAATAGAAGCCATTTCTAATATATCAATTCGAGGTGTTGGTTAGGACAAAAACTCCTTTTAATATGGAAAATATTCCCTCTATCGCGTGTCGTTGCTTTTATTTAGAACACAGTTTAAATCGCTCGCTCCTGTACACAATCTGGCATCCTAGCGTACTTTTATTATGATCCAGGAGTGCAATACCTAGTTCAACCACTGGGTGTCAAACTTACATACTGCACCTTTAACTTATGCCGAGTTCAGACTGCATGGTTTTCAAAGTAGTCGTGTCACAGATGTTTTCACACTGCATGAATATCTGGGTTAGCGTTTTGTCGGTGCTGTGTTTACACTGTATGATGGATCGGCGACAGGAGAGTTTACACTGCATTACTTTACAACAGAAAGAATCACAGACAACTTTCTCCAAACTACGTCTCACAACCAAACAAACGCGAGAAGTGATATGGAAACAATGCGAGGTCACGTAATATATCTTTCGCTTTATATATCTTAGCTTTATAAACTTGTGTTGCTCACCTGGCTTTTGAAGAGGATTAACAATCTCTCCTCAACGTTTTCGACCTGGTTGTGATATTGATCAGATGACACGTCAAATAGACAGTGCTCCTGCCAAATTTACACTAGTTTTTTCTCCATTTCTTGGGACCAAATGAACTGAAAATGAGCGCTTTTAACTTCTCCCCCAGCCTCCCGCTTGCCTGCAGGTAACCACACTAGTGAATGCTGCTCTCTCATTGGCTGTAGGTGATCACCGATGTTATTTTCAGTCAGAACACATTTCACACGGCATGATCGCCGACAGCTCCAGATATTTAGCATGCCAAATATCTCACGGGTGTCGGCGACTCATCGGCGATTCTCTCATATCGCGTCCTTGATAGTTCACACTGTGTGATTGTCACTCACGTGAACGAGCAGCGATTTGCCTGTGATTTCAGGCAGTTGTCGGGGATTTCTCAAAACCTGTTGGCGAGTCAAAATCAGGGCTAAAATCATGCAGTCTGAACTCGGCATTAATCAATTTGTGTTGGGACAACAGGAATGAATTGTGTGGAACCCTGCATTTTTTACAGTGTAAGTTGGCGGTTCATTCCGCTGTGGTGACCCCTGATTAATAAAGGGACTAAGCCGAAAAGAAAATGAATGAATGAGTGAATGTACATTACGATATTATTACAATTTCACCAGATGGCTTGAATAGCTTTATTTGGAAAGAAAGAATTAATTAATGTAGGCTGATTGGGATGAGGGCGACACAGTGACTCAGTGGTTAGCAATGTCGCCTCACAGCAAGAAGGTTGCTGGTTCGAGTCCTGGCTGGGCCAGTTGGCATTTCTTTGTGGAGTTTGCATGTTCTCTCCATGTTGGCGTGGGTTTCCTCCGGGTGCTTCGACAGTCCAAAGACATGTGCTATAGGTGAATTGAATAAAAACTAAATTGGCCGTAGTGTATGTGTGTGAATGAGTGTGTTTCCCAGTACTGGGTTGCAGCTGGAAGGGCAGAACACAGTCCCAGGAGACTCGAACAAGCAGCATTTCTTTCTTAAGACGTGTTGGTTAGTCTGCAGTCACACAGCACCTTCAAGAAGTCCACAAGTCTGCAAGCGCCTACAGGAGTCTCTTACAAGTCTGCAAGTTTGAAATCAAGTCTGAATCTAGTCAAATTCAGACAAAGATGTCCTGTCTATAATGTGTTTTAGGAGGAGGGGAGTGGCTAGGTGGAGATGGCTAAACAAAGCTTGCAAATGAAGTTGGTAGGTAGGTGAAAAAACTTGCCAAGCCGCTGACCACACAAGTTTATCAACAAAAGGGTTTCTTTGGCCTGAAAGTATCACCCAAAGACAAAGGCACAGTCATCGGGACCCTGCCTTTAGCATTTGCATCCCTTTGGCTCAGCCCATGCTCAGGAAGCAAGAGGTTTTAATGTCTGTCACACACTAGCTAGAGTTTTGAATGAAATGAGATAATCAAAAAACAAATAATATAACTTCACACTTATATATAGATTATTGGTAATTTCTTAATTGTTAAATTTTTATTTCCACACCCTTCAAGATTCCGAAAGACTCACACACAGTCTTACACAAAAAGGATGAAATGAATGGGAGTTTAACTTTGACTGGTAACATTCTGTACTTAAAAATTTGTGATTTCTTTCACAGCGCATGGATGCATATCACAATAACATGATTAAGACCTGATATGAAGTCATGCTATTTAGTTTTTTCATCAGATCGCATATGCACATTTCGGATTACAGCACATTTCTTTTGTCTTTTCTCATTCCTAACAGATTCAGGTGATTAAGATTGAGACGGAGGACAACAGAGAGACTCGCTCAGCTAAAGATGCCCTACTTCTGTGGTGTCAGATGAAAACAGCAGGGTAAATATGCTAAATACAACCATTTCATATACACTACTGTGCAAAACGTCTTTGGCCACTATTAGATCTGTCCTTTTAGCAGTGGTATAATAGCTATATATAATTATTATCTTTTAGTTTCCTCCTGAACAGAGAAATTATATTTGGAAATTAACTAGTGGTGGGCCCCGTTAATCTATTCTCAAAGTTGGGTTGGGAGCTGGGTCTATTCTACGCAAGCTATGATCACTTTCACCTTGATATTTTAGCGTGGATGTATACCTGGTCGAATTGCACTATAGGGGGGCGATAACGAGTCTTCGAACATGTGTGTATTCCTACTGTGAAATTATTACATCAAATGTGACGTGCTAACATGGATGCAGTTCACTAGAGTGAATCTGATTAATGTTAGCTCCACATCTAACTATCAGGCACCTGTAGAGTTTATGCCTTCCAGTAAAACATACACAAATAAAATTGAGCGGGTGCTTTTTAAAATGAATGACGGTGAATGAAAGTCAAACCGGTGAGCCGTCTGACAAAAAAGTGCCCTTCTGAATCAAATCAGCAGGATGCCCTTCTGGATCTTTCACTTACTTCGAAGAAAACTACTGACTACGCTTACATGGACATCTGTAGTCTAGTTATTTGCCTTAATAGACAATAAAATAATGAAGGTGTTTACGTGAAGTGCTTTCATGTAAGAGTTTCCTGTAATTTTGGGTTACTTTAACTGCAGTTTAGCAGTTTCACTTTCACTCATGAACATTTCATTCATGCCCCCATGACAAACTGGGGTATTAGACGCAAATAAGGAGTAAGGACTGGTGAGAGTGTTAGGAAAAACTTCCGCATTTTGCGGTGTGTGTGTGTGTGTGTGTGCGGTCCTTTACTGACAGCCGCATGTGTGGATCTTGTCGGAAAATATGGCGAAAAGTCCTACATGATGGTAATAGTTTGACTGCAGTGTTTACTTCAATAATGCCACTAATATCTGCATACTCCACGTCTTAATTCCACTTCTGTTTAGTTCAGTTATGACTTTAGTCGGATTAAGGTCATCAAAAGTCGCTGTTTGGAGCTTATGTAGGTCTACAGTTCAACATTCATGTTTAACTGAATAAACAGTTAGTAAACATAAGTACATCTTATTGAACATCATTTATTTTCATCACCAATTATCATAGTAGAACAGTTTCTCAAGCAGTTTGTGATGCATTTTGGAAACCGGAGATGAGCCCCTGGTCTAATGCGCCACCTGGCTTGAGAAACCTGTTCTCAAAGACTTACTTTTAGTCATTATTTGGGTAGCACACATATTCTGAATGCCTTTGGCAGAATTCAAATGAGCCATTTTAATCTAGATTAATTCCAAGATTACAGTGAGATTAATCTAGATTTAAAAAATGAATCTATGCCCACCTATAAAATTAACACACTGATAAAACGCTGACAGTCATGAACTGGCCTCCACAGAGTCCAGACCTGAATATTAATGAGGTACTTTTTTGGACAGAGAGAAAAAAAAAATCAAATTTAAATATAATTAAATATTAAAAGATGCCTAAATTTTAAGAAAAACTTGGGAAATTACTTAAAGAAGCATGGTCTGCTCCAGCACAGTCACTCCAAAAGAGTTGAGAATAATCTAAAACTAGTATAATTATAATTTATTAATATTAGTTAATAAGATTTTTTATGTGTGTGTTTGTGTGTGTACATATTTTCTGTTTGCATCTTAATGAAGCTATTAAAATAAGTATAGATGCTTAAACCCCAAAATAAGGGGGGAAGGGGGGTCTAAACTTTTGCACAGTATTGTAGAAGTCTAATTTTTAGCTGTTATAGTTCAGGGATTCTCAACCGGTGGGCCGCAGCCCACTAGTGAGCTTCAGCGATCCTGCAGGTGGGGCGCGATCTTAAAATTAACTCTCAATATTATACTATAATTTTGTTATTTTATTAATATACTATTTTAAAATTATTAAATTAATGCCCTTTCTCCTGTTCTCGCAAAAGCAGCCTCATGATTGCGTCTGGAACTAGTACATGTAAGCTTGTTCATTCACAAACAATGCGTGAAGTGAAAGTGAAGGTCTCTCTTTGTGTATTTTTGTGTGAACTATTTAATATATCCGCATATTTGTCCAAATTAATGTTCTGTGAGTGTTTTATAACGGACGCGCACCCATACTGGAGAATATAGTGAGGCTCAATGGTGTTTCTGCCATAGAATGTAAATTAAACTTGCATATTAGCTTCAGACCCGCTCTGGCGGAGCTGTTCACTGTTCCTGTCAGCGATCTGCAAACTCAACTACCATCAGATCGACACGTTTCAACAGCGTTGAAATAGATTTTATACGTTTTATAGATTTTATAATTTTATAGTTTTAGTTTTATATAGACTTAAATTTAAATACAATTATATATATTTATTTATATTTATATAATTTTATTTATATATATATTTTTTAAATAAATAAAGGTTTAAATGAGCATTTCATACACACATTTTAGAGAAAATGTCACACAGGTGGGCCTTCAAAAATTGATCGGAGAAAGAAGTGGGCCCCAAAGTGAAAAAGGTTGAGAACCCCTGTTATAGTTGACTTTCCCATTTATCAGAAGTTGTTCATGATATTTTTATGTGTTTCCTTTGCTTTGCAGGTACCCTGAGGTCAACATTCACAACTTCACCACCTGCTGGAGGGACGGCTTGGCTTTCAATGCTCTTATTCACAGACACCGGTTAGTATGTGCTTATTATTACACCATTAAAATCATTGACAGAGTCTGTTCTGTGAGTTGACTTCTGCTGTTTCACAGGCCTGATTTAATTGAATTCCACAAGCTGACCAGATCCAATGCAACACACAACCTCCAGCAAGCCTTTAACATCGCCGAACAGAATCTGGGACTCACCAAACTACTAGACCCTGAGGGTAACAAAACTGTTATATATTGATTCAGCCACAAATTTGATGTCTGATTCGATCATTTAAAACAATTGCCTTTTTTTTACAACCTAGATGTAAACACGGAGAATCCAGACGAGAAGTCTATCATCACTTATGTAGTGTCCTACTATCATTACTTCTCCAAGATGAAGGCGCTTATCGTAGAAGGGAAGAGAATCGGCAAGGTAAGAGGTGTTAAATACATTATAATCTCATTTGAACAAATCAGATGAAATCATACACAGTCTCTTAGTGCTAGATATCACCTCAGCTAACAATTTTACGTTATAAAAAACGTTCCCGTAACATTTGCATTGAGTTATAAAACGTTTTGTTTGAGCATTATTAGATCGTTTAAAACGTCTAGTATTTTATTTTTTATTAACATTATTGTTTGGTTATAAAAATGTTTTTAGATCGTTTAATTCTCTTGTTATATTAATGTTTATATAACGTTATTTAAAACGTTATTAAAACTTACTTTCCATTCCCCATTATCTTAATGTTCTAAGAATGTTTTCCTAATGCTCCTATTAAGTAACGTTTTAAGAAAGTTTAAGAAACTTAATGGTAATGTTTCAAATGCTAACGCTTTTTAAACGTTCCAACAAAAACACAATGATATGGTTTTCATCCTAACGTTTTTAGAACATTCCATTAACAACTTAATGGTAACGTTTTTAATCCAACTGTTTTTTAAACTTTCTACCAACAACACAATGATAACATCTTTATGCTAATGTGTTCAGAACGTTCTATTAACAACTCAATGCTAACGTTTTTAAACATTCCAACAAAAACACAATGATAACATTTTTATCTCAATGTTTTTAGAACGTTGCGTTCATAACTTAAAATGAATTAAAAAGGTTTTTTTGCTAACGTTTTTAGAACATTTATTATTACAAATAACACTAAGAAAATGTTGTACAAGCATTAAGAAAAAAAAAACAGCGCACACACACACACACACTTCATGGCTGAGTCTTGTTATACTGTTATTGTGAACATTACGACGCATTTTGTTTGCCTTGCTTTGCCGTGTTTTTGACCCTCGCCTTGTTTGTTTGTTTATGTTGTCTGCTACCTGCCTATACTGACCAACTGCCTGTTTATCGACCATCACCCTGTGCGTCTGTGTGCTTCTGTTTACCCCTGTGTTAACCATTGCTTGCCTGACCATTCTCATAATAAAACCTGTGTTTGGATCCGCACTTCCGTTGTCAGTGTCCACTTCACATGACAGAATAACAAGACTCAGCCATGAAGTGTGTGTGTGCGTTGTATTTAAAGTCCATCTAATCAGTCTTTGAGCAGCTCCCAGCTGTGTAAGTGTAATTAATCGTGATTTGGAACTGGTGTGTGTGTGTGTGTGTGTGGTGCATGACTGGAACTTGTAGTCCCTATACCAGCAGATTTGTAGTTCGTTAGCGATCTGTACAGGCTGGATCGCTGGTGACCGTGACAACATAAGAGGCAAATTAAAAATAAAATCCTGCTAAATATATACAAAAATAAAACTAAATGGCTCAGTGGTTAGCACTGTTGCCTCACAGCAAGAAGGTCGCTGATTCGAGCCGGCTGGATCAGTTGGCATTTCTGTGTGGAGTTTGCATGTTTTCCGTGTTGGCGTTGGTTTTCTCCGGGTGCTCCAGTTTCCCCCATAGTCCAAAGACATGCGCTATAGCTGAATTGAATAAACCTAATTGTCCAACATAGGCTAAAATCAGAAAATTAAGCTGTGCCTGAAAAATGCCTTTTTTGTCACTATATTGTCTTTTTTAAACCCCTTGTGCTTTCTTTAGGTGCTAGACAATGCTATAGAAGCTGAGAAGGTAATTCGGCGCTATGAGGCTTTAGCATCCGACCTGTTGGAGTGGATTGAGAAAACCATAAGCATTATTAGCAACCAGAAGTTTGCAAACTCGCTGTCGGGTGTTCAGCAACAGCTTCAAGCCTTTACCACCTACTGCACCATCGAGAAGCCTATCAAGTAAGAGAGATTAGTCCATGACTGCCAGGAAAATACTCAAACTATGACTGTAAATCATCTTGTTCTCCTTTTATTACACTACCATTTAAGGCTACCAGTTATTGTATTGTTGCTTGAAGGTCTTTGCACTCCAGTGGAAAACAAGTGTGCTTTGTTGTATTGAATGTGCTCTTGTAGTGCACTTCAAATCATTACAAGTATATTAAAATACTGTAATGAAAAAGAGGCCACTTAAATGTACTTCTTAACAAACTGCAGCACAAAAAAGTGCACTTCCCTGCTGAAAAAACCAGCATATGCTGGTAAGGTATGTTTTGATGCTGGTATGCTGGTCTTGCTGGTTTCAGTGCTGGTATTGCTGGTTTCAGTGCTGGTTTTGCTGGTTTCAATGCTGGTTTTGCTGGTCTCTATGCTGGTCTTGCTGGTTTCAGTGCTGGTCTTGCTGGCCTGAGTGCTGGTTCTGACCAGCATTGAGACCAGCAGGACCAGCATTAAAACCAGTAAGACCAGCATCAAGACCAGCAAAACCAGCATTGAAACCAGCAAGACCAGCATACCAGCATCAAAACATACCTTACCAGCATATGCTGTTTTTTTCAGCAGGGTTAATATCTAATTAAAATGTCTACAGATTAAATAATGGTTTTCAAACTATTTGTTATGCTTTAAAGTGAAATATTTTTATGTATTAACCATCATACTAACATGTTATTAGCATGCCGATAGATTAATGTTTTGATTGAATGAATTGTCAAGTTGCTAACGTTTAGCATGCTATTACATGAATCAGAATGATTTTTTCATGTTTAACACGTTTCCAGTATGTTAATAACACAAATTAGCATTTTGTTGGCCATGTTTAACACTATGCGAACATAAATTAGCATATGGTTAACACATTTAACTGCTAATATGTTTTGCAAACTGCTAGTATGCTTTGTATAGTAGTTTGCTGGTATATTTTTGTAAATTGCTAACATGCATCGTCATGTTGCTACAAAGTTTAGCACAATGTTAGCATGTTGCTAGCAGTACCCTGCTGAAAAAAACAGCTTAAACCAGCCTAAGCTGGTTAGCTGGTTTTAGCTGGTCGACCAGCCTGGTTTTAGAGGGGTTTTGGCCATTTCCAGGCTTGTTTCCAGCCATTTCCAGCCTGGTCTTAGCTGGTCAGACTGGGAAATGACCAGCTTAAACCAGCTAAAACCAGCTTGACCAGCCTGGTTTAAGCTGGACATAGCTGGTTTTGGCTGGTCAAGCTGGTTTTAGCTGGTCATCTCCCAGCCTGACAAGCTAAGACCAGGCTGGAAATGGCTGGAAACCAGCCTGGAAATGGCCAAAACCCCTCTAAAACCAGGCTGGTCGACCAGCTAAAACCAGCCAACCAGCTAAGGCTGGTATAAGCTAGATTTTTTAGCAGGATTTTAAAAAGTGCACTTTTGTATTAACCAGCACAGCTACTAAACACATAGCATTATTAGCATGCTGATAGATCGAATTAATTGTCAAGTTGCTAACGTTGCTACTACATGAATCAGAATGATTTTTTTTTATGTTTAACACTTTTCCAGTGTATTTATAACACAAATTAGCATTTTGTTGACCATGTTTAACACTATGCTAATATAAATTAGCACATGGTTAACATATTTTAACTGGTAATATGTTTTGTAAACTGCTAGTATGCTTTAGTACTTGCTGGTATATTTTTGCAAATTGCTAACATGCATTGTCTTGTTGCCACAAAGTTTAGCACTATGTTAGCATGTTGCTAGCAGTACTTTTAAAAAGTGCACTTTTTATGTATTAACCAGGATACTAAACACATAGCATAGCATGCTGATAGATTAATGTATTGATTTAATTAATTGTCAGGTTGCTAACATGTTTAGCATGCTGCTACATCAATTAGAATGCTTTTTTCATGTTCAACACATTTCCAGTATGTTAATAACATGAATTATTATTTTGTTGGCCATGTTTAACACTTTGCTAATGTAAATTAGTATATGGTTAACACATTTATCTGCTAATATGTTTTGTAATCTGCTAGTATGTTCTACAGTTTTTGTTTTCGTGAAGCCAGAGGCCGCTGTGTATGCTTTTTCAGATCTCAAATTTTTCTCACGAGTGTCATTCATGCCTGCTGTTCTTGCGTAAATCCACCAGAGGCCGCTGTCAACTGACTGTTTGACTGACTGAATGACTGACAGATCGACTGACCCACCCTCCTCCTTCCCTAAACCCAATTAATAGTATTTTAAAAAGCACAGATTGACCCGATCACCCACTTCCCTAAACCAAACTGACAAATTTAAAAAGCAATCCAGAAAAAGAAAATCCATCGCCTGATTTTTAGCACATTCTCACTCTGTTAATTACTCGTTTATTTTATTATTTGGCTTTTGTTTTTGTCTTAGCTGCTTTCTGTAACCGTTTTTTAACCGGACTCGAAACCCGTCGCCGTGGTCATCTCCTCTCTGCATCTTAAGTCCACTGATGTACATGGTGAGCCACTGGACAAACTGGTAACAGCGGGAAAGCTGTCCTTATGGAGGTAAGCGGTCGGCTGGTAAGCGAGAAAAGGATCGGCATCGTATCGAACCGTAGCGTTTGTTTTAAAAACGAAATGCAGCCATACATACGTCTGGCTATAATCGCGATCTCCAGAAATATATATAGGGCTACGTTTTCAGAATGATCCTATGTTGGTTGATTGGGTTTAGGGAACGGGGTGGGTGGGGGCTTCGGTCGATCGGTCAGTCAGTCAGTCGACAGCAGCCTCTGGTGGATTTATGCGAGAACAGCAGGTGTGAATGGCACTCGTGAGATAAATTTGAGATCTGAAAAAGCGTACACAGCGGCCTCTGGTGGATTTGTGACAACAAAAACGTACCTAATGGGACATAATTTTGCGACCTCCAGAAATGTAGGGGTACGTATCAATAATGAGCCTGGGTTGAAAACATTGCATCTTCCTCAAGTGATGTGATAATCTTGTTTGGTTCCTCTTTTTTTTTTGTGCTTCATCATGTTTATTTCGGAGTTACTTTCATTAGTCTGTTTGGCATTAAGTTGTGTTAATACAGTTCATTGAATATCACAATCAGCGAATGTGCTGAAACTCTAGAGAGCTGTTACTTTCACTGAGCTTGTTTAACACCTACTGAACAAAGTTGCTTTTCACTGACACTGACATGCAGTTTATTATAATAGCGTGTGTGGTATTTTAACTGGAAACACACATGGAGAGGGTTTGTATGATGTATGTAATGCGGTTTGTGTGGTTATTATGATGTGGATTGTTGTTTTGCCAGATTCCAGGAGAAAGGGAACCTGGAGGTGCTGCTTTTCACCATCCAAAGTAAGCTCAGAGCTAACAATCAGAAGCCATATGTGCCTCATGACGGAAAACTGATCTCAGACATCAATAAGGTAATCACTGCATAGCCAATATGACTGGTTACAACATCAAATCTGTGTTCTGTGTACCTAAAAGGTGATGTTTTTTGGTCACACTTTATATTAACTGCTATTTATTTGCATCAGAAAATAAATACAATGTACTTACTGTGTTGCAGAACACTTGTGGTGCTTTTGAGGTGGGATACGGGTAGGGTTAAAGTCAGGTTTTGTGGTATGGGTAGGTTTAAGGGTGGGTTAAGGTGTAAGGGATGGTCAACAGTGTAATTAAAGATGTAATTACAAAAATGTATTACAGATGTAATTACACACATGTATTTAATCAATTATAAGTACAAATGTCATAACATTTATTTACACATTAAGTACATTGTAACAAATGATTAATTTCAGTGTAAGAAGATATTAGTTAAGGCCTCTTAATATAAAGTCTGACAATTTTTTTTATTTGACAAGTTAATGTGATGTGAATAAATTAATCAAGGTCTCAAAGAAGAAATATATAGTAGCAGTCAAAATGAGTAGGTTTATTTATTTAAATTAGATTTTGTATTTGTTTTGAAGAAGAAAATTCTATTGAGCTCAGTAAGGATGCATTTATTTGAGGAAATGCACTAAAACAGGAATATTTTGAAACATTTTTTTTTATTTTGTTTCTATTTTAATATTGTTAAAACCGTATTTATGAAGTTTCAGCAGTCTTTAGTGTCGTGTTATAGTTCAGAAATCATTCATTCAAATAGGCTAATTTGGTAAAAAAAAATAAAAAATGAATTATTAATGATTATTGATATTAAAAACATTTTTCCTGTATTATAGAATAGATAACAGAATGAAAAGTTCTAATAGAAACAGAATTTACAGCTGAAACCAGAAGTTTACATACACTGTATAAAAAGGCACATAACCATTTAAAAAAAGTCAGATGTTAATGTGACTAAACTTTTTCTCTTTTAGGTAAGTTAGGATTATCAATTTTGTTTCTGTTGTGCTTAATAGCAGAATAATGAGAGAGATATTTTTTGAGAAATTGTTATAACTTTTCTTGAAAGTCAAGTTTACATACAATAAGATTATTACGCCTCTGAAAAAGCTCAGATGATGGTGTCAAGGTTTTGGTAGTTTCTGATTGGCTGATTGACAACATTTGAGTTAATTGGAGGCACAACTGTAGAATAGTATTTAAGGAAAACCTCAAACACACTGCTTCCTTGTGTGATAAGATGGGAAAATCAACAAGCCAGAATCAACAAAAAAAAAGCCAGATTACAATTTGCTAAATTACACTGGAAAAAATAATAATATTTGGAGACATGTGCTGTGGTCTGATGGAACTAAGATTGAACTGTTTGGCCATAATGACCAGTGTTACATTTGGAGGACAAAGGGGAAAGCTTACAAGCCTAGAAACACCATCCCAACTGTGAAGTATGGGGGCGGCAGCATCATGTTGTGTTTTGCTGCAGGAGGGACTGGTCCACTTCACAGCATAGATGGCATCATGAAGAAAGAACATTATGTAGAAATACTGAAGCAACATCTCAAGACATCAGCCAGGAAATTAAAACTTGGCCACAAATGGGTCTTCCAAACAGACCATGACCCTAAGCATACTGCCAAATTAGTTAAAATGTGCTTTAAGGACAACAGAGTGAATGTTTTGGAGTGGCCATCACAAAGCCCTGAGCTCAATCCTATAGACAATTTGTGGGAAGAGTTGAAAAAGCTTGTGCGAGCAAGACAGACTACAAATCTGACTCAGTTACACCAATTCTGTCAGGAGGAATGGGCCAAAATTCCTGCAAACTATTGTGAGAAGCTTGTGGAAGCACACCCAAAACATTTGACCAAAGTTATACAGTTTAAAAGCAAAGCTAAAAAAAAAATACCAAGGAAATGTATGTAAACTTTTGACTCGCTAAAAATTAATAAAAAAACTTTCAAAAAAAACAATTCTCTTATTATTCTGGCATTTAGCAAATGTAAATGATTTAGGTAATCCTAACGGACCTAAAATAGTAAACGTGTAGTAGGATTTACCATCAGACATTTTTTTTTAAATGCTTATGTTCCTTTTTTTAGAGTGTATGTAAACTTCTGGTTTCAACTGTATTTGAAATATCTTTTGTAATATTTTAAATGCCTTTACTGTCACTTTTAATACAAGTATTCATTTCTTTTACTATTCTTATTTTGGTTATAATATCTCCAACTTTCCGAATAACCCAAATATTAAGAAGCACAACTCAACTATCTATAAATATGAGAAATGTTTCTTAATTTTTTTTAAGATCATGTGACACTGAAGATTTGTAGTAATGATGCGGACATTTTAATACACAGCAATACATTTTAAAATCTACTATAACTGAAGAAAATTATTTGCAGAATTACTATATTTGATAAAGTTAATGCAGCATTTGAAAGCAAAAAAGATTTCTTTCTTTCTTTTTTTCTTAATATATTATATGTATGCAATTATAATTTAATACAATTCTGATTTTAATAATATATTATTTTATTTCTAAATAGTTTTAGGCTAAGCTTTTTACGATTATTGTCATTATACCGCTGAATAATCCTTATATTTGTGTTTGTCCCATAAAGGCGTGGGAGAGACTAGAGAAGGCGGAGCATGAGAGGGGAGTGGCTCTGAGAAAAGAGCTGATTCGTCAGGAGAAACTTGAACTTCTTGCTCAGCGATTTGATCATAAGACCACCATGAGGCAGGCTTGGCTGAACGAAAACCAGCGTCTTGTCTCACAGGTGTGCAGAACTAAAAAATGCTACTTTGTTTACTGTATAAAACACTGTAGAGCAGGGGTGCTCAATCCTGTTCCTGGAGATCTACCTTCCTGCAGATTTCTGTTGCAACCCATATCAAACACACATGCCTGTAATTATCAAGTGCTGTTCAGGTCCTAATTAATTGGTTCAGGTGTGTTTGATCAGGGTTGGAGCTGAACTATGCAGGAAGGTAGATCTCCAGGAACAGGATTGAGCACCCCTCCTGTAGAGGAGGTAAAATTTGGACCTAAAGGGATAATTCATCGGAAAAATTACAATTCTGTCATCATTTACTCTCCCTCTTTTAGTTTCTTTCTTCTGTTGAACACAAAAATTATGGTATAGCTGGTAGGATTTCTTTCCTACTATGGATGTTAATGCATGCCAGCAACCAGCATTCTTCAAAATATCTTCTTTTGTGTTCAACAGAAGAAAGAAACCAAAAGAGGGAGAGTAAATGATGAGGTAATTTTCATTTTTGCGTAAACTACCCCTTTAAGCTCATGCAACGTTTAATTTTCAGGATAATTTTGGCTATGACCTGCCAGCAGTTGAAGCTGCCATGAAGAAACACGAGGCGATCGAAGCGGACATCTTATCATACGAGGAGCGCATCAGTGTTGTGGTGGAGCTGGCCAATGAGATGGAGTCTGAAGGCTACTACGACATCCGACGGATCTCGGCACGCAGGGAAAACATCCTCGGCCAGTGGACTCTTCTGAAGAAACTGGTGGTGGGACGGAAGACCCGTCTGGAGAAGAACCTGGCCCTGCAGAAAACCTTCCAGGAGATGGTCTACATGATCGACTGGATGGAGGAGATGCAAGTGGGTGAATCATCTTATCTAAAAGCACACCAAATAGTCAGAAAACATCCCGAAAGAGTTCTGCATGTTTGTATGTTTTAGCTCACTGCTAATCTGAATTAGCTTGTTGCTAGCATGTTTTAACACATTGATGACATTTATTATTTATTAATAGTATTATATTATTAGTATGTTTTTATATAATGTCTAAAATGATAGTTCAGCCAAAAATGAAAATTCTGTCATCATTTACTCACCCTTTACTTGTTTCAAACCTTTGTGAATTTTTTTTTTTTCTATTAAACAAAAAAGAAGATATTTTGAAAAATGTTGGAAAACTGTAACCATTTGTTTTTCCTTCTATGTAAGTCAATGCTTACTAGGGATGCTCCAATCAGGATTTTTGCAGCCGATAGCGAGTACCAATTCCTCGCCTTGGTGATTGGCTGATACCGAGTACCGATTCTGATGCTTCAAGCTTAATGTAACTACCATTGCATAAGGCACATTTTCCCTCTAAGTATGATACTTAAGTGGAGATCTCTCCTTACCTAAGAGAATAAACTCTATGCATATAATCCTATACATTATTATTACTGCATACAATCTTAAACATGTCTCCCATAACCATTTAGTGTGAACAGAAGCAGCTTTACAGAAAATAATAGATAATATGCTGGAGAGGATCATACGATTGGACACAAGATGGGGCTGATTGCTCCGCTCGTGTCACTGCAGCTCAAAACACTGGATATACAATGGTTGCAACAAAGATACCATCACTCGTGCGAGTTGCGCCAATAAACTGTATAAACAGAGGTTGCACCACATATGTACTGTATTTTAGCTGCTGTGACGCGTGCGCAGCGTTCGCTCATGCCCCAGGCATCATTTACCTTACGTGATGTAGTGCAGCTGATGTATAATATACTGATGCACATCTTCCTCTGATTGTAGCCTCATAAACAAACACTTGCGATCGGTTCATAAGATTGGCGAGTACCAATCGAGTCTTTAAATGTGATCACGGCCAGTACCGATCTCCGGGTGTTCGATCGGAGCATTCCTAATGGTTACACGTTTTCAACTTTCTTCAAAACATCTTCTTTTGTGTTCAACAGAACAAAAAAGCTCATAAACGTTAGGAACCAACTGAGGGAGAGTAAATAGTGAGTAAATTTTCATTTTGGGTGAACTATCCCTTTAACACACTGTTAAGGTAGGGTTTGATCCTGGTTTACTGTACGCTGGTTCTTGCAAGCCATGAGTTGGTTTAAGCTTGTTTTTGCTGGTTCTTCAAGATCTAGAACATGACCAGTAAAGAACCAGCAAGGACCAACTTAAACCAGCATGCCAACATCAAAACCTGCCTTACCAGAATATGTTGTTTTGCAGCAGCATAAACATAGTGAGGCTAGCATAGTAGTTTTAGCAATTAGCACATGGCTAATATTCTAGTGTGTTGATGTATTTACTTTGCATGCTCTTTACATGATTTTAGCATGTTTGAACATGTCTGACATATTGTAACATTGTTCTCATGTATTAGCATGTTGATATGTTTCTAGTATTTTCAACATTTCTAGCATGAATTGTTAGTGTGCTTTATATTAAGGATGTTAAACACATTAGGATGTTTTAACATTGTTAATATGAATTACAGTGTTAGAACATGTTGCTATAATTAATTGACCAGCCTGGTTTAAGCTGGACATGGCTGGTTTTGGCTGGTCAAGCTGGTTTTAGCTGGTTAACTCCCAGCCTGACCAGCTAAGACCAGCCTGGAAATGGCTGGAAACCCTCTAAAACCAGGCTGGTCGACCAGCTAAAACCAGCCAACCATCTTAGGCTGGTTTAAGCTGGATTTTTCAGCAGGGTTAGCATGTTGGTATGTTTGTAGACAAGAAATTGTTTTACAAATTGTATGTTTTCATAATTACTTAGGCCCTCACATACATAACATGCTAGAAACAAGCTTGATGCAGTTGTACATTTTGTGTTAAAACATGCTAAACATGTATTGTTTCTAGCATTTTGTAACACATTGCTAACGCTGTAAGTAACTCACAGTTATCATGTATTAGCATGCTGAAACAATATTTATAGCATGGGTAATATTTTAGAAAACTGGATAGCATGTGTCTAGAAATGAATTAGCAAGCTGCTAGCATATGTCTAGGGAACTTAACATCACTATACTTACATCACATTTTAGGATGTGGCTTGTGTGCTCAACATTTCTTGCTACCATGAATTTGCATTTGTTGTCTAGAATGATTTACATTTCTTGCTATCATGTTGTAAAACTATGCTAGCATAACCCTGCTGAGAAAACCAGCATTTGCTGGTAAGGTATGTTTTGATGCTGCTATGCTGGTCTTGCTGGTTTTAATGCTGGTTTTGCTGGTCTTGATGCTGGTCTTACTGGTTTTAATGCTGGTCCTGCTGGTCTCAATGCTGGTCAGAACCATAGACTGTAAAAGATATGGATGTAGTATCCGTGACGTCACCTATAGGTTAATGAAGAACCCAAAAGAAGCTACTAGAAGGCGTGGCCGACCGTCGCCATTTTGTTCACGCGTCATCGCACCAACCCCGGGCATACCATACAAGGGCAAAGAGGCGGAGCGTGAGCGGATCTACAGACGCCCTGCTTAGACAGGCTTTCCTAAGGGAGAAACGCTTAATACTTCATCACCTGCGACTCGTTTGTGTTCTGACCACATGTGCTTGGTTGTACACTTTATCAATAAAGTGTTTAGACTTTTAAAAACACTTTTCATAAGCAACGTCATAAGCGCAATGCTTAGTGGCTCAATGCATTACACATTGAGCCACTAAGCATTGCGCTTATGACGTTTTTCAACAGGAGGAAAGTGCGAATTACTTCCAAAAACTTCAGATATAGTCTGTGTTAGTAAATGCAAGGCTATTTATGAAGTCCAGGCAGAACACTGTGTGACAACGCTTCAGATGACTGTTCTAGAGCCTACAGCTAATAATCTGTCAGATTCTGGAGTGCATTACAGCTCTAAAGAACATTATAAATGATAAATGATCTTAAATAAAACAAATACATTCATAGAGATGGTATATAATTATATAACTTCACTCACCTGGGAAATGGAGGCCACGTGAATGGTTTGTGAGCACAATTAAGTGCACACAGCATGCCAAATCATCTGATAATTGTAGGAAATAATTCCAAAAGGCAGCAGACTGTGTAAAGCCACATATATCAACACAAAAATACGATGAATATGCCGAGATCAGCAGCTAATCAGCCGTAATCAGCTGAGGTGAAGTGACGGCGACCAGCGAGACCTAGCTGTCACTCAAGTGGCCACGCCCTTAATTATGCAAACTTAATATAACCTAATATAAAGGAAACGGATGAGTTATAAAAAAATTCACCCCCTCACAGTTGTCATGAAGGGTAATAGTAGCTATATGAACCAAAATCGTTCTTTGTACCAGGCTGTAAACACCTTTTTTTCTGCTGTAAAGTTGGCCATTCTAACAGTGGGCTCAGTAGAAATTTGCTCTATTATGGAGCCAGGACTAGCGGAATTTCGATGAATTGCAGTTTCAGTTACTTCCGTATTGGCTTCCCGAGGGAGAGCGAGAGGTTGCCGCTTGGTCAGAACCAGCACTCAGGCCAGCAAGACCAGCACTGAAACCAGCAAGACCAGCATAGAGACCAGCAAAACCAGCATCAAAACCAGCAAAACCAGCACTGAAACCAGCAATACCAGCATTGAAACCAGCAAGACCAGCATCAAAACATACCTTACCAGCATATGCAGTTTTTTTCAGCAGGGAAATGATTGTTTATAACATTTTTATGCAGGTGTTGCTAGCATTTTTTTTATCCTTTTATCCCATTTCTATTATGATTTAGCATGTTATCAACATGTTTTTAAACACTTAACATTTTTTTATTTAAATGTTTTACCAGTAAATTGGATAAATTATAAAAGACACACACAGCATACAAAGTCAGAACATCTTGAATTTCTGATACAAGTTTGTTTGTAGCTTAAAAGCTAGGAAATGAGGTTATTATTTCAGTCTCAGAGGAAGCAGCTTAAATAATGAATCTGAATATGCCTAATGTGTTTACTGAGTATTAAAGCATGTAATCTAGTAGAACCACTAAACATTTATTATGTATTATTATTGTATGTACATAAATTATTAACTAGTAAAGTAGCATTCTATGGCCTTTTCAAAACATAAAGAGCATTAGTCAAGGCGACACAATATTTGACCCAGGTACCATATTCTGGCCCCAGGTTAAGCTGCTGTCAAAGGACTATGGCAAGCATCTTCTGGAGGTGGAGGACATGCTGCAGAAGCAGAGTTTACAGGAGGCCGACATCTCCATACAGGCAGACCGTGTTCAGACCCTCAACACCGCAGCTCTCAAATTCACTACTATTGAAGGTGAGTGTGTCCTAAAACAGTCACACGGTAAACATTGATTCAGAGACATCTGGCTGGAGATGTGATGGCAGATTGTGATATGAAGGTTACTGGATCTGTTTCTTTGGCTGTGATGTCCAGAGACCTCTGCAGGGTGGAGCGCGTAAAACAATATGACATTGCAGAATCTGCCACAAGAGGGCTGGAGTCAGTTTGCTCTCTATTCAGTGTATGCTACTGTGTACACATGTGGTCAAGGCTCAACAAGATGTTTTTTTGCTGGCCCTACTATGAAATAATGACATATTTTACAATTAATAATATTATATTCTTTTATGCAGGATTAATTTAAAAACTATGTTTTTTATTTTATGCATTTTTTCATTTTGATTTTTTTGTTTTGATTTTTACAAATCAACAATACAGACCTTTAACTTTTAAACAAAATATTAAATTAGAAAAAAAATTGCAAATAACATTCAATATAGAACAAGTACAATTTTGTATATGCATATAATTTATATGCATATTTGTTATGTTCTATATCATTATTTTTTAATATATATATTTCGATTGGCTTCAGAACAATGATTTGCCTAATTAACCTAGTTAAGCCTTTAAATTGCACTTTAAATTAAAATACAAGATACTACTTAATAAGTAGTAAAATATTATGTACTGTCATCATAGTGAAGAAAAAAAATAGTTATTAGAAAGTAGTATTAAAACTATGATGTTTAAATCTCCTCTTTATTAACCAGCACATGGGAAATATTTGAAAAAGAATTAAACTTTCACAGGAGGGCTAATGATATTTCCTATATATATTCATTCGTTCATTCATTCATTTTCTTTTCGGCTTAGTCCCTTTATTATTCTGGGGTTGCCACCGCGAAATGAACCGCCAACTTATTCAGCACATGTTTTACGCAGCGGATGCCCTTCCAGCCGCAACCCATCTCTGGGAACAACCATACACACTCATTCACATTCATACACTACGGACAATTTAGCCTACCCAATTCACCTGTACTGCATGTCTTTGGATTGTGGGGGAAACCGGAGCACCCGGAGGAAACCCACACGAACGCAAGGAGAACATGCAAACTCCTATATATATATATACATTTTTTTGACATTCTGACATTTTTCAGTGTCCTAATTAAAAATCAAAAGTTATTGTGATTTATATTTCTCAAATGTGGAAGAACGATATATGTCCAGTTTGTGTGGAATCACACTATAACTCCAATTCATCATAACACTTTAAACTGCTAAAGATCTGATTCCTTTATCTTAGTTTTAATACAGTAACAGAAACTTCAGGTTAATATTAAGCATTTCTTTTAAGTTTATTATTTTTATTATTATTATTATTATTTAAAAACAGAAAATACAATATGAGCAATGTACAATACACAGATCTTCTTACAGTACAGGCAATATCAATCAGTTATTAACAATAAACAATAAATAAATAAATACAAAAATAAAAAAGGCAGACATACATCATAGCTAAATATTGTCGTTTATATGGCTCCGCTCACCTGTGTACATGCTACTTCAAACTGTTCTCATGCTCCGTCATTTCACCATATAAATAAACATATAAACAAATAAACTCAGCTTGCCGTAGTTTACACAGCACTGTCGGGAAATATGCATTGATACAGCTTTATTATATATAATGGTATGTGGTTTATTTTGATAGGTTAACTGTTTTTGTGCTGTTTAGCGCTCCTCAGCGCATTCAGAGAGAGAGAGAAAGATCATATCCCATATACGGTTCTTCCACTCGCCTCTTTCGGTCATTTTTCTCCATTCTTCTTAGTGGACATAAATGGTTTTTCTGTGTGAAGCTATTTTAATGTTTAAAATGCAGACTCTTGGTCATGCGAAAATATCCCCAAACTGTTTCTGTATACAAAGTTTACACATACAATTAGTGTCACATGGTTATCTCTAGTGCTTAATTTGTGAATTGCGAGGTCCCAGAACAGATCGGGGTAACAGATTCGGCATGTACCGAGGATGGAGAGGTGTCGCGCACGAAAGTAGGGGGGTGGGGGTTGGTGCGGTGGATGGCGGAGGGGTGTCGCGGATGAAAGTAAGCAGGGCGGGGGTGTCACGCACGACAGTGAAGAGGGTTGGGGAATTGCGGAAGAAAGCGAAAGTGAACAGCGGACGGGGGAGAAGGGCGGTTGAGGTGGGGGATCGGTAAAATGAGGTGCCGGATCACATTTCAGAGGTTCCGGATCCGGCATGTTCCAGCACAAATTAACCCCTGGTTATCTCATTTTTAACTTATTTGGACTTATACGGTTGTTTGTTGCAGCACTCATTTATGTTTTCCTGATTTGGCCCTCTCAAAGTGATCAAATTCATGGAAACATCATCTATGTCAGCCTAAATACCATTGGTATTGAATCATTGAAATGTTCACCTTCTTGTCTGTGTCTCTCGCTCAGGTTACCAGCCATGTGACCCTCAGGTAATCTGTAATCGGGTGAGCCACGTCAACACCTGCCTGGAGGAGCTGAAGCAGCTGGCAGCAAAGCGCCGCTCGGAGCTGGAGGACTCGCTGGAGCTCTGGGCCTTCTTTCAGGAGGTGGAGGAGTCTGAGTCCTGGATCCGAGAGAAGATGTCTATTCTGGCCACGCAGAGCTGCGGTAAAGACCTGAGCAGCGTACTGCGGCTCCTGCAGAAACACAAGACGTTAGCCGGAGAGCTGCTGGCGAGGCGCGCGCTCCTTCAGCAGACCATGAAAAAGGGCAAGCAGATCCTCACGCAGAAGAGCTTCGGGACGGCAGGAATACAGGAGAGACTGATGGAGGCCAAGGCGGAGTGGAAGAGGCTGGAGGACCAAGCCGCGCAGAGGCTGTGCAACCTGCAGGAGGCGTTAGACTTTTTTCAGTTCACCACCGAGATGGATGACCTACTAGCATGGCTACAGGATGCATATCGGCTCGTTTCCAGTGAAGACTTCGGACATGATGAGTACTCAACACAATCGCTCCTTAAAAAGCACAAAGGAGTGAGAGAGAACATCGATAAGCATCGTGTGCAAGTGGTGGGCCTCCGGAAACACATGGTGGCGCTGCCCCTGCAGTATCGGGAGCTGGACGAGGTACGAGCGCGGATGGCAGAGACGGAGCAGCTCTACACGGAGGTGGCCGAAGTGGCTGTTTTGAGGCAGCAGTGGCTTCTGGACGCTCTGGCTGTGTATCACATGTTCAGTGAGGTGAACGCCTGCGAGGTGTGGATCGACGAGAAGGAGCAGTGGCTGAACAAGATGGAGGTTCCTGAGAGACTCGAGGATGTGGAGGTCATCGCGCACAGGTAATGCGACAATGACTGGGGTTGACAACAGAGGTGCGGATCCAAGTGCAGTCTAATAAAGATTAGTCAGGGAGGCAAAGGTCAAAACAGGGCCAAAGGTAGCATGGGGGTAATCCTAGAGATGGCTGACACGAAATTGACGTTTTGACACGGTGTCAAGAATTCGAACTGAAGATGTTTCAAAACACTGCTCCAAAACGTTTCGAAGTACCTAAGCACCTTTCGAAGCACTGTTTGATTGATCAGGCGGGTCGGAAACGAAACTACAATCACACATAACCTAGTGGTCTGTGCGTGGACATAGTGCAACTTACTCTTAAGCTTGAATCCCGGCATGTACAAGCAATCAAAGCTTGTGACCTAATGCCTTTTATTAATGTCTATTTTTTTATAACCAAAACAACACAAACAGTTAATTCAGATGTCAGACCAATGTTAAAACAAAACACTTTACAAGAACAGAGCAGTAAACAAAGTAACTTCAAATGACTATAGTTGCTTTATCCTGGATTCAACGCCATTATCTCCGCATGACAGTCAGGAACACTAACCACTCCACAATAGTTAAAAAAAATACCACTAGGTGTCACTGTAGAGAAGGGTTTTGAAATGTTTCGAAGCTTCGACACATTTGCTTTGACTGTTTCAGTGTTTCACGAAGCCTTGCTCTGCCTACCTCTCTGTAATCCAAAAAAGTAGAAATCACAGGCGAAGAGGCGACAAAACAAGATAAACAGTAAACAAACAAACCAGGGTAATAAAAACGGCTAAGAACAACAGGGAAACCGGTTGATCATAAAGATCACTAGTGATAACAAGACTCAGCATTGGATATCAGTGTGTGTGTAGTGTATATATGGTATGAGCAATCAGTAATGATGAGCTTCAGCTGTGTGTGTGTTATCAAGGGGTGATCTGGAACTGGTGTGTGAGTGCAGTGCGTGATAGGATATGTAGTTCAGTTGATTGACAGGGAGTGTTCTCCAGCAGCCTGCAAGGGAAACACTGCTGGTGATCATAACAGGTAACCCCCAAAAATCTGTATCAATGTTAAAGGGATAGTTTACCCAAAAATTTAAAGATGTTGGTGAATTTTTTTTCTTCAGTAGAACATTAAAGTCAGCATGAAACGGTAGTTAAGATTGTCCTTTTTTTTTTTTTACAATTGTCATGTTCTTTCACTTGCAATGGTCTTGAAAATAGAAAAAGATTGTAGGGCAGCACAAGATTTTGTTATCTGAAAGCTGATTGGATGGTTGGAAGATGGGCGTTGCTAACAAAGTGAAGTAAAATTGATGAACAGCGAATTCATAGCAGAAACGAGACATGACCCACTGATAGCCCTGCCCTGAAGGACGGATAGCCCCGCCCTAAAGGACAGATAGCCCCGCCCTAAAGGAATTCCATGTGACCAGAAGTGTAGAAATGTCATTTCAACAAAGGAGGGAAGGTTTATGGTATATGATTAAAGATTATGAGGGCAAAATTAATTTTTACAAAATAATGAAGTGCACAGATACATCGTTTATAACAGTGGTCCTCAACCTTTTTGTCACCACTGACCGGTTAACAATTGACAACTTTACCGCGGACCGGTAGGGGGGTGGGGCTGATGAGTGGGGATGACAAGCTGACAAAACATTGCTGTCACTCTGATACAAGTTTTATTTATGGATAAAATTACAAAGCACTGCAGTGTTTGTGTGTTCTGTGTTTGTCTGAGTTAATTAGTCGACCAAAATGTGTATATTCCATACAAGCTGAAGCTGATCGGTCAGTTCTTGTCACATAACTCGCGGTGCGCTTGCGGGATTTATTCAACTATGTGCGTCTGAAAGGCGTGAGTGCACGCTAGCCGCGCATCTCTTTTGGAAATAACTTAACGCGAACTCTAGAAAAGGTGCGATTTGCGATTGGCTCCTAAAAGCTCCAGCAGTTGATCTTCTTGCACAGACATGCAAGATTCACCTGATTTGTTGACAAATGGGTTGCGGATCTGTTGCTTTGCATGTCCTTTACTGGGCCTTTTCCCCTTCACAAAGAAACATCCCAAAGACGTCTGTTTCTTACTTATTTTGCTGCTTGTGGGTTAAATTTGGCGCTCAAGTGACCAAGATGTAAGCAAGAGAATACGGTAATTTTTCAAAATGAAAGACTTTTCAAAATAAAAGATTGTTCAGACTCAGAAAATAAACAAAAAGCAAAAAATAATTAATGATTTCTTGTGCAGCCCGGTACCAATTGATCTACGGACTGGAATTGGTCCGCGGCCCGGTGGTTGAGGACCACTGGTTTATAACAGACACTACTATATACATATAAAAAATACGAAAATTACATTTTGATTTCATGCCGACTTTAAAGTCTGAATGAACTGGAAGTTGCTGAGACTTATATTTCAGTGTGATGATGAACTTCCAAAGGAAACGGTACATTGAGTAGTGGGCGGGGCGATCACTTTCTCATAGAAAACTAATGGTAAGAGGGGCGTGGCTAAGAATATTGTGGCTAAAGCCGTCGTTTGTCCTAATTTGATTGAAAATAACAGTTCAATGGATTAACTTGCATAATTTCACCTAAAGAGTAACAATGGCTATGTTCACACTGCGAGGCTTAGTGGTCAAATTTGATTTTTTCTCATATCTGATTTTTTTGCCTAGCTGTTCACAATGTTGTTATAAATGTAGCCAATATCAGATTTGCAGTGTGAACAGATCATGGTCGTAAACTGACTCGCATGCGCAGAAGTACAGTTACGGACATCACAAAATGTCTAATTATGCACACAATGTGTATACTGTATGAAGCACGTCGTCAGATTATGCTTAATATGATTATTGCCCTTTTCACAGACAACCGTGGTGTATTACATGAACTGTAAAGGGTTGTTCTGCTACTACTAATGTGTATTTCGGCATTTGAAACCTAAAATAAGTCCCTTGTGATTGAAAACACTGATCATTTGTGATGTATGAAAACCGCGGTGCGCGTCTGTCTGACCACTGCTGTAGTGAACTCATCAAGGGTTAATGAGCAGCCACAGACTGAACTGTGAAGGCGGAGTTGGTTTATCTCCGTTTGCAGTTATTTTACTTTACTTCGTTATAAACAGCAGACACGAGTAGATGGGGGGTTTAGGTGCTTGAGCTCCTGCCCTTTATTCGCTCAGAGATAATGTTCGTCCCTAAAATGAAAGTGCCCCCTCCTTTTGTGCACGGATCCCCTTTCCGCAACACCCCCGACGCTCTTTAGCATCGCTATTAACCCGTGCCCCGATCGTTAACCAGAGTGGTTAACAAGCACCAGTTTTGCCTTCAAAATCTTTTTCAAAAGGAACAACCAACTTTCTGTGGTAAAGTAATCGCCCTGTGTGTTATTCTACTATGCTGCTGAGGAGTAGGTGATGTTTGCAGCACAGAATGATGACGTATGTCGCTCGAAGATTATGTAAAAGTCACATGAAATCCGACATAACCGTTCACACTGCGGTCGCATTACAAAACATCAGATCTGTGTCTGATTTAAGACTACATATAAAAGTGGCACAAATCTGAAGTGAAAAGATCAGATTCCATGCGGTTTGAGCTGTTCACACTGTCAAGACCTGAGTCACATATGGGCCAAAAGATCAGATTCGGGCAACATTTGCCTGCAGTGTGAACGTAGCCAATGTGTGCTAGCAAAATATACATATCCACGGCCATATCACCCTGCAACTCAAGACCGGTTACTCGCTGAAGCTAAATGGATGGAAGACCACATGGGAAAACTAGGTTGCTGTTGGAAGTGGTGTTAGTGAGGCCAGCAGGGGGCGCTCAACCTGTGGTCTGTGTAAGTCCTAATGCCGCGGTAAAAGTGAAGGGGACACTACACTGTCAGTAGGCGCTGTCATTTGGAAGAGATGTTAAACCGAGGTCCTGACTCTCTGTGGTCATTAAAAATTCCATGGCACTTCTCGTTAAGAGTAGGGGTGTAACCTCGGTGGCCAAATTCCCTCCATTGGCCTTTACCCATCATGGCCTCTTAATCATCCCCATCCACCGAATTGGCTCTATCACTGTCTCTTCACTTCACCAATAGCTGGTGTGTGGTGAGCGCACTGGCGCCGTTGTCCTGTGGCTGCCGTCGCATCATCCAAGTGGATGCTGCACACTGGTGGTGGTGTGGAGAGACCCCCCTCAGGATTGTGAAGCACTTTGGGTGTATGGCCATACATGATAAATGCGCAATATAATTACGTTACATTGTCAGTTTTGATTTCACACAGACTTTAAATAAGATTTGTAGCTGAATCTGCGATCCTCGGTCAGCTGTATAATGGACCTCAATGGTCAGTCGTTTTTGAGATTAAAAATAAACATATAAGCAAGTCCAAATCAATCCCTCTGGCTCCTGATAATATAATGAGCTTTTATGAAGCAAAACAATCAATCTGTGTAGGAAATTGAACATCATTTACAATATTATTAGCTTTATTTCCAAGTACTGGGTTGCGGCTGGAAGGGCATCCACTGCGTAAAACATATGCCGGAATAGTTGGCGGTTCATTCCGCTGTGGCGACCTCTAAAATAGAGACTAAGCTGAAGGAAAATGAATAAATGAATGAATTGTTAGCTTCAATCCGCATCCTTGTTGAACAGTTCTCAGCATGGTTGATGACGTATGCTATCATCAATGAGACTGCTGTTTTTCTCCTTTTTTATAGTCATAAAAGCCTAATCTAATGATGAATTGGATTGTAAGCAGTGATTTAACATTGGATATCTACTAAAAACTCTCTTTGTTTTAGGTTTGAGAGCTTGGACCAGGAGATGAACAGCCTGATGGGAAGGATACTAGATGTTAATCAGATCGTCCAGCAACTTTTAGACAGCGGTCACCCCAGCTCAACTGAAGTCCGAGGCTGTCAGGATCACTTAAACAGCAGGTAGCTCCACATCTGATGTTTCACATTAGGCATTGGATTTAATGGTAAACGTATAGACGAATTACCATGTTTGTAAACATTCAGGATGTACACACAGCTAGGTTGCAGAAAAAAACCGGGAGCGCTAGCATTTACAGCGAGGGAATGACATCTGATGGGGTACAGAGTTTGTTGTTGTATTAGAGATAAGTTATATTGATTACATATTATATATATTATTTACATAATGCTTTCAGCGTATTATAACAGCTTGTCACCCAGTGAGCGCCGTTCGTCTGACAGGTCCATTTGCGATAGCACCCTCCCAATGGATATTGGATAGGACGAAATGGCCAAGCATCCAGCCCCAAATATACAACTATCTCATTGAAACTCCAAGTAATTTTACAAGAGAGAAGTTAAAGGCCTACAAGTCTTTGGATGCCTACAATTTTGTTCTGCATGGTCATGTGCAAGAAATAATGTTCCATGATTACCAGATTCAAAACTATGTAGTGCTAAAAACCGAGGTTCGTCTGCGGTTGGTATTAAAAGCAGTGTGGTGTACAGTAAAAGTTAAGTTTTCAATTTTTGGACACTCAAATTTGGCATCCTACAGCTCAACATGACATGTTTGCTATTGCAACTGGTCTCTTTTTGCAACCGGGAACCCGTGTGACGTCATGTGTGACGTAGGTTGGTAATTCCTCTATAGTAGCTTGCAACAACAAGTGTAGATTTGTTGACATTTTTAAATATTGCAATAATGATTTTTAAATATTAAAAGATACAGTATGTTCTAGTTTATCACTAGAATTTCTGTACATTTTCATCAGCTTTTATCATCAAAAGATTATCATCATAGCTATGTGGGTGTTCATTTTTTCCTGTCCTTTTAATATATTTGGCCCAAAACTTCATGTTTTAAAAGATGAACTGCTATGCAAAGATCATGTAAAACAGCACTGCTGTGACTAAATACCAGACACTGGACCCTAAAACATTTTCATAAAGCATTTACAAGTATTAATATTAAATAAAAAGCTATACTTACCAGATTTTTTATATTAACTACTACAAATATACAAATATTCCTTCTCATAACCATTGACTTATTAATTAATTCGCAGTGCTTCATGGGCAGTGTTGGGTAAAGTTACTTTTAAAAGTAGTATATTACAATCTTAAGTAACTTTTTTTAAAAGAAAGAAATGTTTTACTTAGGTACTTTGAAGGAAAGTAATGTGAATGCATGCGTTTATTTATTTATTTTAAGATTTATTAGGTACTTTATTAGGTACACCTTACTAGTACCAGGTTGGACCCCCTTTTGCCTTCAGAACTGCCTTAATCCTTCGTGGTATAGATTCAACAAGTTACTGGAAATATTCCTCAGAGATTTTGCTCCATATTGACATGATAGCATCACATAGTTGCTGCAGATTTGTCGGCTGCACATCCATGATGTGAATCTCCCGTTCCACCACATTCCAAAGGTGCTCTATTGGATTGATCTCTGGTGACTCTGGAGGCCATTTGAGGACAGTGAACTCATTGTCATGTTAAAAAAACCAGTCTGAGATGATTCACGCTTGATGGCATGGCGCGTAATCCTGCTGGAAGTAGCCATCAGAAGATGGGTACACTGTGGTCATAAAGGGATGGACATGGTCAGCAACAATACTCAGGTAGGCTGTGGTGTTGACACGATGCTCAATTGGTACTAATGGGCCCAAAGTGTGCCAAGAAAATATCCCCCCCACATTACACCACCACCACCAGCCTGAACAGTTGATACAAGCCAGGATCCATCCTTTCATGTTGTTTTTTTCATGACCCTATCAATCCGAATGTTGCAGCAGAAATCAAGACTCATCAGACCAGGCAACGTTTTTTCCAATCTTCTATTGTCAAATTTTGGTGAGCCATTGCTAGTTGTAGCCTCGGTTTCCTGTTCTTAGCTGACAGGAGTGGCACCCGGTGTGGTCTTGAAATTTGTGTTAACGAGCAGTTGGACAGGTGTACCTAATAAAGTGGCCGGGGAGTGTATATATAAATACTTTTAAAAGTAATGTTCCCAACACTGTTCATGGGACTTTATTATAATATGTAAATAGTGCAAATGCATTTGTAACCAAGGATGTTAAAATTACTTTTCGTTTACTTATCGTTTATTATTTCTGTTTACACAAATGGATCATTAAGCATAACAATTTTGTATATCTCCGACCAATTATTCTTGTCTTAAGCCCATTTTTTGCTAGTAGATGTATTTTTTTTTTTTTTTCATCATCTCATGCAGTCTTTTGTCACTCTTATTTGTATTTATATCCAATGTTGTTTTCCTTTCATAATGGTTAAATCTAGAAAACCCTACATGTTCCTGATGCTGCTGCTGTTGTTCATCATTTTTAGCACGCGGCCGTCTTTAGAAAGCGGTTTGCTGCTGCTTTCACAAGCTTTCACTGAAACTGGCAAGCTGTGACGTATGTGTGAAAAACTCCAGTGATCCGTTTTAGAGCGACCTTGGCATAAATAGCGTCTCTCCGCGTGCTGCCATCTGCTGCGGCTGCCACACACAGGGCCGCCTGACCTGCACACTTCCACAGACATCCTGTTCCTCAATATTTCATGCCACTGTGTATTTAAAAGCCTGTTTGATTATTTAAAAGTGCGTTTGGTTTGAGATACTGTGTCTTGGGCCATGAGCTGCAGTCCACCGGTGTGTGTGTGTGTGTGTTCATGAATTGAGAATGATTCAGACTGAGTCATGTTTTCTGGAATCAAGTTATTTTTATTATCCTGCATCCAAGCTCTACCTTGAGTAGATTCAAACTGAATGATATAAATATGAACTTAATGGGATGTTGGGCGAAATATTGTGGACAGATTTATTATGAATTAGTTAATAGATTAATAGACATATTGTTTGTTAGAAAATACACTGTCCGGCCACTTTATTAGGTACACCCGTCTAACTACACGTTAACGCAAATTTCTAATCAGCCAATCACATGGCAGCAACTCAATGCATTTAGGCATGCAGACATGGTCAACACGTTGTACCTTGAGGCGGATTGGCTACAGCAGCAGAAGACCACACCTGGTGCCACTCCTGTCAGCTAAGAACAGGAAACTGAGGCTACAATTCGCACAGACCCACCAAAATTGGACAGTAGAAGATTGGAAAAACATTGCCTGGTCTGATGAGTCTCGATTTCTGCTGTGACATTTGGATGGTAGGTTCAGAATTTGGCATCAACAACATGAAAGCATGGATCAATCCTGCCTTGTATCAACGGTTCAGGCTGCTGGTGGTGGTGTCATGGTGTGGGGTTATTTTCTTGGCACACTTTGGGCCCATTAATACCAATTGAGCATCGTGTCAATGCCACAGCCTACCTTAGTATTGTTGCTGATTATTGCAGAGCAACACAAGCAGCACGCAGAAGTGCATGACTACGCGCAACGCAGGCATCGTGGGTCACGCCGAACACTGGACGCAGAAGTATAAACCAGCCTTTAGCCCTATGGCTTCAAGCTAAACAGAACTGGCACAAGGGTTAAAGCTAAGGGGTAGAATTTGGATTGGGCCTAAATTCAATGCCTAAAATCAAAACTAATAAAAAAAAAGAGGCTAATCTGTTTTACTTCTGCACATCTTCATAGGTGGAACAGCATCGTGGAGCTGGTGGAGCAGAAGAAAGATCATCTGGACTCCATCCTGCGCATCCAGAACTACTTATTGGAGTGCACCGAAATCAAGTCCCAGATTCAGGATAAAAGGAAAGCCATCGATGCCACACAGTACGTGGGCAGTGACCTGGGCAGCGTTTTGGCGCTCCAGCGGCGTCTCTCCACCATGGAAGGAGCTCTTGCCGTCCTCGAACCCAAACTCCTCCACCTTCAGGAAGAAGCAGAAGAGCTCGCAACATCCCATCCAGAGAAGGCCGTGGAGATTCTAGTTCCTTTCGAAGGCATCAGCGTGGAGTGGGAGGAACTAAAGCGGACGTTGCAAGGCTGCGAAGACTCTTTAACCGTCGCCGGCAGGTTGCAGCAATTCATCCAGGATCTGGATTCTTTCCTCACCTGGTTGGTTCAAACGCAAACCTCTGCCGCTTCAGACGAGCTTCCCAATGCTTTAGAGGATGCGGAACGGCTGATAAACCAGCACGCAGCGCTGAAGGAGGAGATCGGACGCTACGAGGAGGACTACGAGCGGCTGCAAGCGGTGAATGAGCTGCTGGAGTCTGAGGAAGCGCCGCTGCCTCACGGAGCTCTGCAGCAGTGGCTCCACAAGCTTGACGTGGGCTGGAATAAACTGCTGGAGATGTGGGAGAGCCGCCGGGAGGTGCTGGTGCAGGCGCACATCTTCCACCTGTTTCTGAGGGACGTCAAGCAGGCTGAGGCTTTCCTCAACAACCAGGTAAAGCTCCTCAATGATCTTTATGTAAGGAATTATTGATGACGAGCTGTTGAATTACTTGAAAAATAATGCACGGCCATGATGCGAAGCAAAGGTTACACCTTGCTGTGCATTGTTTTCTATTAATTTAGTGGACTTATACTATAATTCTGCTAACACCAAGGGTTTTCAAACTGTGGGGCGCCAGCACCTATTAAGGGGGGGCGTGAGAATTTGAGGCGTGCGCTCGAGTAATTATGATGACAACTTTTATGCATTTACTACTGTTTCAGTTGAAAGTACATCAATTTATTGAAATATAAGTCTCAGCAACTTTGGTCAACTTTCGATTCACACTGACTTTAAATCATTCAGCCAAATAATATTTAATACCCAAAGTGTGTCACTTCTATACTAGTTTTGAATGGGGAAACGTGTGATGGTCAATATGGCTGCTCTAGAAAAGGAAACAGCACCTTATAGACCATTTTAATGTGGTGATGTCATTGGCCCATAAACATTTCCTGCTTGTTATCAAACTATTTCATAACTGTAACAAGAGGCAATTCAATCGTAACTTAATGTTAAAACAACTATCATAACGTTATGTATTAATGTGTGGCTCTTTTTGGATTCTCGGAAGCTATATAAATAAAAAATGTAAAACAGGAAATACGTTGGGACCATTGTTTTTGTTTACATCCTTCCAAATGGTCTATAGTGAAGGAGCCAATCACTGATTGCTGTAGACTGAGGATTCTCTGGGGGAGGGGCTTGTTCCAGATGTCTGTTTTCAAAACAGTTTCTGCAGCTTCATTGTTATGGTCATTGTTATCTTCATTGTTATCTGCAATTTCAATACCTGCCTCACAGACATGTGGAATACGTCTACATACAGTTTGAAATCAACACTTTAAATAACAAACAAACTACACTTCAAGACAAATGGTCTCTTTTTTTGTAATCACGTGCTTATGATTGCTTGCAGCCGGTCCCCGCGTTATTCAATTTATGATTCACAAATCAGACGATTCCTAAGCCACTATAAATACCCTAAGTTCCATATAACAGACATCTTCGTTTTGAAGAATCCCCCCTTCCACCCCTACTCCTCCTCCTTTCCTAGATGGGTGGCACGGTGGCCCAGTGGTTAACACTGTTGCCTCACAGCAAGACTGTCACTGGTTCTAATCCTTACCAAGCCATCTGACGTTTCTGTGCGGAGTTTACACGTTCTCCCCATGCTCATGTGGTTTCCCCCGGGTTCCCCGGTTTCCTCCCACCGTCCAAAAACATGCAACTCAAGTTAATTGACTAATCCAAATCGGCACCATAGACATGCTCCTAGTAAGTAGTTATCTCTTAAGAGCAATCACTATCTGTTAATTAGCTACTACAGCAGGGGAGTTCTCGAGATATACCTGAGCCCCGGGCTTGAGGATCTTATGAGCTCAGGGCTCTCTCCCGGGACAGCATGCCAAACAAGCTTTACAATCAATCATCAGCTAAGTGTAAACTCTTGAAAGGTACCCTATGTTCTACCTGATCTTAATAAATTAATTCCTGTCTCCACTATACAAACGGAAATCACAACAGCAACAACAGTTTACAGTCTTGTAAACAAAGATGTCGCTATCATTTTGGAAAAGGATTTGTGATTACGAATAAGTTGAAAATTACTTCAAAATAGGCTTGTCAAAAGTATTGAGTTCAGTACTATTCAGTACTCAAATTTTAAAAGCAATATTTACTGATGACCTATACTAATTACCTTCATGGACATTCATTCATTCATTCATTAGTTTTCCTTTAGCTTAGTATCTCTTGCAGAGGTCGTCAAAGCTGAATGAACCGGCAACTCATTCATTCATTTTCCTTCAGCTTTGTTCCTGATTATCAGGGGTCGCTATTCCATTTTGTTTTACAGAGCGGATGCCCTTCCGGCCACAACCCAGTACTAGTAAACACCCATACACTCATACACTATGGACAATTTAGGCCCCGTTTACACTCTCAGGTCTTGATGCCCTATTCTGATTTGTTGCTTATATCTGATTTTTTTGCCTGTCCGTTTACACAATATTTAAATTGTGACCCATATCCGATTCATGAGTTTACACTTGCCATAAAATTTACGATGTCGCGCATGCGTAAATGCGGGTTCTAGCATCTGCGCCACACTAGCCACGATGGAAGAAATTGTTTTGCTTTTAGCTCTGTGAAATATGTGAAGTTCCCCCAACTTTAAAATGATTTTAAGGAGGAGGGAAAGGGCCGTAATCGCAGCTTGCGCCTATGGTTTATATATGGTGTCCTCCACTGACTCATCTCCCCTCAGAGCAAGAAGGCAGGTAACTTCTGCCGTCGACCACTGACCACTTTCCTTCTCCAAGTTTCCTCTGTTGTTGTTGTTTACCATGTCTGCGTCTCCACACACACTCTTCCTTCTGTGTCATTAAACCGTGGAGAAGAACCACCTTTTAAGTTTAATGACGTACAAAATGGAACGCCTCAATAAATCCGATCTGCCGGTTTACATGATAGTCGCGTTGTCACATATCTGATTTATATCTGATTTGTTTCCACATATGAAGGAGGTCCGAAACCGATATCTGAATATCCGAATGCATGTGGTTTTTTTTGTATTTGCATGGTCAGAAAGAAAAAGAAAAAACTGGCAGTGTAAACGGGGTCTTAGTTTACCCAATTCACCTATAGCACATGTCTTTGGACTGTCGGGGAAGCCGGAGCTCCCGGAGGAAATGCACGCCAATGCGGGGAGAACATGCAAACTCCACACAGAAATGACAACTAACCCAGCTGGGACTCGAACCAGCAATGTTCTTGCTGTGAGGTGACAGCGCTAATCACTGAGCCACCGTGCCACCCTACCTTCATGGACATCCACAGTCATTTCTGTTGAGCACATTAACACAATAGCCAGTCTGTGGTTTTTAAGAAAGTGCTTAACAACAAAAATAGACGCTTTTAAAATGTCAATACTGACTCGTACCAAACTCGATACTTTTGACAACCCTACTTCAGAAAACAAGTGTGATCAGACGCGGCATTATTCAGAGGATGATATAGTGTAACACATAATTTATTAATTCTTATGGTAGCTACATATTTTGATTAAACGGATGACCTTGAAATAAGGAACTGATGGAAAAATCAGAATGCAAATGAGGAAAATTTGGAAGAAGGTGGAGAAAGAATCTCAATTTGCTCCTTTAAAGGGGTGGTCCACTACGATATCCTATTTTAAACTTTAGTTGATGTGTAATGTAGCTGTGTGAACATAAACAACATCTCTGAATGTAAGGCGCTCAAAGTTCAATGCAAAGGGAGACATTGGCTTTTACAGAGTTAGCTTAGCAAAGCCTACAGCGAACGAAGTTTAGGGACTACAAAAAAATACATCCGAGCTAGTGAGATCACAAACACTTCAGGTTACTCACATTCACCTCGTGCATACACCCTGCACAGCGAAGGGGTGTGGCCAGAAGCGCTGAAATGTTAAAGCGGTGAAAGCTAAAATGTCGTCCAAACGCTGCTATTTCCACAGAGCTTCTGTTTCTGTATTTGGGCTTCCAAAGGACATGACACAAAGAGAGAAGTGCTTACAGTTTTATCTTAATTATGTTCCAGAAAATTATAAAAAAATATATAGCTAGCATTTGACAAAGGACAGCTTCCAGAATCTCTCCCAGTTCAGTGCTGAATTCGGTTAAAACTCCTCCAACCGGCAAGGCGGTGGATTGTGAGCCACAACCTGTAAGTGTTTTTATTTGTTAAATTGATCAACTACAGGCACAGTTTCTAGCGTTATTGGTATGTTGTAGCGAGGATGTAAACAAGAATGTAAACAATTTAGCTACAAGTTCATATTTATCAGTCAAACCTCTGTAAACAGCCACAATCTTCAGCAGCGCTTCAGTGTTTCTTTATGCGGACGCTTTCAGTGTCTCTCTATGCGGCCGCGTTCCCCGCGTTCTACATCTCAAATAACAAACTCGCTAAAGATATGTGAACGTTTTATATAAGCTTACACATGCTTATTCCGAATATATGTGAAAGACACTTGTCAGATTTTATTTTAGAGAGCAGGCGTTCATTTCATCCTTAATTTCTGTCTGATTCAGGCACCTAACTGTACGTTCACACCGAAAGCGGCGAGAGCGTCAAAGTAGCCGGAAGTCATTCATTTTCAATGGGAGCAGGCGGCGATAAGCGGCAAGGAGCAGCGCGATGCGTCTTCGCCGGTGTGAGCGTCGAGGAGAGTTGAAATCAAGTCAACTTTACGGTAATGAGCTATGACGCGGTTCGGTGGCAAGCAATCGGAATGTAGAAGTACACCGCTTGAGAGGAGTCAGAGAACACCGTCACTGTGAACTTTGGTTCCGACCACAGTTGTTCCCAAGGGTTTGATTATTGCGGTCGCTGGATTTACAATTATTTGCAATGTTTTCTTACTGGAAAGTAGATTTAAAAAGTTACTGGCGAGTTACTGATGTGCATCAATGTTATATATATTTTTTTTTTTCTTAAAAAAAAGCGGGAATTTCATGCGACAATACAAAACAGTATTGCTGCTTCAGAATATTTCAGGCATATGGACACATCGTGGAGCAAAGCCACACCACATGCAACTAGATCTTCCGTAGTTAAGTGAATTTGATAATAAGTGTGCAACATCTTCACGCTAGAAAGCATGTTTTATGCAGGAGTGTAACTGATATGATATGCTACAATGGCTCCTTTAAATACGAGATCAACGTGTAGCGAATTTTGACGCTCTCGCCGCCGGAGCTCAAGGCAGACAGCGTTGTCGCCAGGGCGGCCAGAGCGACCTTTGACGCTCTCGCTGCTTTTGGTGTGAACGTACAGTAACTCTGCTAACAGCTGCTCTGACTGGACTGTTTATACAGCGCAAAAGCATGCACTTGTAGGGGAGTGATGTGGAGCCAATCCGCGAATCACAGCACATTATGTTAGCTGACCAATCAGAGCCTCTTGAGGGCGGGCCTTTTAGAGGAACTAGGAAATATGTCGTTTTTATGTTAGCTGAGTAGCTGTATATAATTAAAGTAAGATGTATGAAAAAATTACGTGTTTTTATACAAATGAAGCATGAGCACACATTGCTTTGCATTTTATGCAAACACAACCAAGCCTTAAAAATACACTGTGGACCACCCCTTTAAAGATCTCATAGCTGTCTAGGAGAAATTACTAAGATGCTCAATAGGCTTCATGTATGCCATTTCCTTTCTATAGGTTAAAGTGAGCAGATGATTAAGAAGTGATCAGAATGGTTTTCTCAGGGTCACGTCTGTAAATGTCATAGGCTTCGGGATGGTTTAAGGTCATTGCTCAGCTCTTATTCAGAGACTTTTGCTGCGTTTCTGTTTGGGTCATCACTTCATAAAAATATCTTAAATGCAGTTTAAATGTCAGAGGACATGCATTTCCTCAGCCCTGTCTGCGTGTATGTTGGATGCTGTGTCTTTTCTGGTTGGTTAAAGCTCAGAATCGCTGTCTGTAGCCTGCGGGCACAGAGAAAGAGCCCTCCGAATCCGCACTCTATGTCATCGAGCGTGAACTGATTTGCACTAAATGCACATGGCGTTGACGTTCATTAGGCTAGTTTTCTGTCTGTTTTTAAATTTAAGCTTCACCTTTCTACCCTGAACACTGTAAGAGCAGATGACAATTATGGTGCTAAGCCTATATAAATATTGTTTAGTTCTAGCACATTGGCCGTAGTGTATGAGTGTATGTGTGGGCGTTTCCCAGTACTGGGCTGCGACTGGAAGGGCATCCACTGCATAAAACATATGCTGGATAAATTGGTGGTTCATTCCGCTGTGCTGACCCCTGATAAATAAGGGACTAAGCCGAAGGAAAATGAACGAATGAATGAAGTTCTGTGATTCTGTGATTACCATGTCTGAATTTCAACTTCAGCACTTGTGATAGGAACAATATCATTGCCATTGGTTTTGATATATCAGATTAAGCTTGATTCCTCATCCTGTGGATGTGCATGCAAAGTGTATTTGCTTTTGTAGTCCATAAAAAGTATTTAATACTAAATAAAAATGTCAAAATTATAAAAGAAATCTTTTTGTGATTTAAGTCAAAATCAGTGAGTATTTAAAATCTTCTTACCTTAGGCCGATTCACAACACAAAACTTGCAGTAATGTTTTCTAATTTGGTGGTACTGGTAGTTTTTAAAAAGAAATACAAGTTTGTCGTTGTCTATCTTTAAATAATTTCATCAAGTGTTTATACACACACAAGGACTCACGGCTGCTAGCATATATAGTATGTGAGGATCATTTATAATCTTAATATGAAATATGAATGTTATGGCAATTAAAGGTGCAGTAGGTGATCTGCCAAAATGCTAACCGTTTAGTATAATATCTTTGAAACACAATCCATACACAATCCATCCAAAGCCATGCCTCCTGAAATCATGAACGTGCACATTAAAGATAACAGTAGACAAACCACTAGATCATGTCATTCGCCAGTTAGAAAACTTAATAATACTTTATAATACTACAATTCTAAACTAAAACTGTATTATATCTAGTACGTTTTCAGTTGTGTAGCAAGCAAAACTTGTCATAATGTGCAATATTTCAACTAGGGTTGGGCTGATAGACGATGCCATCGTCCATTGCCGATGGCAGACGAACTTCACGATGCTGAGCCGGCATCGCGATCCATCGCCCCGCCCCACATTTATATTGATATATAACCTATTATTTGCATGTCATCTTAATAGCAATGACGGTCTTTTCATGAGCTGTGTTAAATTTTACATACAGCTGCCGCTTGCACGGCTGACAGCATCGTGAGGATTAAATGAAGGATTATACAGTACCTCTCACGCTTAAAATGTGTAGATTCAGTGGCAAACGCTGTTACCTCAAACCAAACCCCGTCCCACAGACTTTACAGTGAATGGCTTTAGTTATTTTCATAGCGGACTTGAAGCCACTGGAATTGGCATTGACTGAGTGATTGACAGCTGATATTAGCCAATCCATTCGCGTTCAGTTCTAGAGGAGTGGGCCAATATGAAGAGCACAAAGGTGGGGCGAGCATTGCAGGCTTTTTTTTACTTCAGCAAGTTCACATAACATGTTTGAATCTGTTCCTGAGCTCTGCGTTTGGCGTTTTTAGATGCAAAGATGCATTCTGCATAAATGTCTCCTAAATCCGCGCAATCGGTGAGGATTTTGCAGTGAAAACAGTGAACATTTATGCACTCGCACAAATGCTTCCAAATATATTTTAGGTCGCATAGATAAAATTTCGGGCGCATATGCGACCAAACCGGTCGAGCCCTATAGCATCTTTACTTGTTATAATTTCCTCATAATAATAATAAAATAAGGAAGTTATCATCAATCACAATACAAATTACAGTTAACTCCAAACAAACTCTCGTCTCCTCCACCAGCTGTGGGAAAAAGCCATTATAACAACACAGATCACTCTGCCTAATTATGTCAGAGTCCCGCGGAAAAAAGTGATTGACAGGGGCTAATTTGTGTGTAACTTTATTTATTTAAGGTTTGGTTATGGGTAAAGCAAAGACCATGTGGATCAGGTAGTGAAAACGGTAGGCTACAATTAATTAATTCGTTATGAATTAATTGATATTTAACAACAATCACCCCCCACCCCCACCTACGACGACGATTCCATTGTCCATCGCGATGTTTCACATTAGACATTGTATGATGCCAAATTGGTCAACATCGCCCAACCCTAATTTCAACGCTCATATTTCAGCTCCACGTCCACAACTTCACACATTGGGTTAAATTAGGCTTTGCAGTCTCCGTTTTGAGACCATTAATTCCACTGTATCTGTTCAGCTGAGGGAACGGAACCAACCCCGTGACGTCAGGTGGTATTCCCAGATGGTGGCGCCCTAGGTCTAAAAGCTATAGTAAAACATGCTGTTTTCTGCTAAATGGTTCAATTAATTGAGTTTGTTTAATATATTTTCATTTAAGTGGAAATGAATTCACAGAGTAATGTAAACTTGACTGAGTGCTTCATTTCCCCTTTAAGGTGAATTCTAGTCTCTTGAAAAATATCTAGTGAAATATTATGTTCTGTCATCATGACGAAGATAAAAGAAATCAGTTATTAGAAATGAGTTATTAAAACTATTATGTTTAGAAATGTGTTGAAAAAATCTTTCCGTTATACAGAAAGTGGGGAAAAAATATACAGGGGGAACGTAAACACACAATATTAAAGGTGCTGTATGTAAGTTTTTGACTCTTCTAAAGCATAAAAATACCATAATATGTGTGCAGATATTTAAGAAACATCCCAAGTGAACATACTTGTTTAACTGAAAAACAATGCTGAAGTCAGATATTCTGCTTTGAAAATGGGTTTTCCGTGCCGGAATGCTGTCTTTGTTTAGATAAATTTCATATGCACGATGCCAGTTTAGCCAATTATATGTCAGCACCCTGGGTTGCCTTGTTGGAAAACAGCGTATTTCATTCATTCATTCATTCAGAAAGACTCTGAAAGCATGCGTCCGTGACCAAAAAGAACAGTATGGGAGACAGATTCAGTTCCACATGAGGTTATTAATTAGCAAATTACATAAATATTACGAACGTAAACATTAGGTGAGCAGGTTACATTGTAACCGCGTGTCCTAACAACACGCTGTGACAAGAGAGGCAGTGATCAGCTATTTGGCTGTTTGCACCAGAGGAAACACGGCAGAAATGTAAATACAGCCTTTCAGAAGCACAGAATATGCACTCACTCACGAAACGGTAAGGTTTAGAATCTATTTAATACATGTTAACCCACTTTAACATCAGATGCTGAATCACTCATATGTGTTTAGTTCTAAAGTTCAATTTCAGACGGTTTATTGTATTTTCAAGATCTGAGGTGAACTTTCTGCTTTCAGTATATGGCAACAAATGCCATGTAAAATGCATTCAAACTCGCATTGTTAGCATTTAGCACAGAATAAAGCACACAAGGCTTACCTGAGGTGATCTAGCTGTCATAGGTTTCTGTTGTTCAGCTGTGAGAAATAGAAGCCATTTCTAATATATCAATTCGAGGTGTTGGTTGGGACAAAAACTCCTTTTAATATGGAAAATATTCCCTCTATCGCGTGTCGTTGCTTTTATTTAGAACACAGTTTAAATCACTCGCTCCTGTACACAATCTGGCATCCCAGCGTACTTTTATTATGATCCAGGAGTGCAATACCTAGTTCAACCACTGGGTGTCAAACTTACATACTGCACCTTTAAGAAAAACACAACAAAACATAACCCAAGTAACTCATTTCAGATTTGCAAAGATGCAGACAGCACCCTCTAGTGGATTTGTCACCTGAAACAAAATGCAAAAAGCCTCAGCTGTCCTAAAAGCAGTTTTGTGAATCATACAATAAGTCTATTAAACCGACTAGAGTTAGAAAACATTTTGTGAATTAATCATCAAAGAATTTCACAGTGTTTACTTATTTATTTATTGCAGTACCACCATTTGCCATGATTATAGACTTGCTGTTAATGTAATTGATCTGATTTGGGACTCTTCCATTATATTTGAGCGTGTGCCGCTTTTGTCTGGTCAGGAATCAGCGCTGGCTCATGTGGAGCTACCTAGTACTGTGGAGACGGTGGAGGCGGCCATCAAAAAGCACAAGGACTTCACCACCACCATGGAGCTGAACCTGCACCGCATTAAAGCTGTGATCGAGGCGGGAGAGAGCCTGATCAGCCAGAACAACATCTACTCGGAGCGCATCAGAGAGAGAGTCGACCTGCTCGCCAACAGGTCAGATATAACAGCCCCATCATCATAGTTATAACACATCAGTTATTGTTCCGTCCAACCATTAAATGTGACATAATTTCAAACACTTTATAATATGTCTGGAAATCTAGAGGCTACTATTTGGGCACATTTTGGTAAATTGATAAATTACGCATTTTAATTAATAATCAATGGATGCGTTTCAATTAGCATTCTTGTTCAGTAATCAGTGCACTGATCTGGTCGCCAGCCATTTTAAGTCTTCCAGCGCACTCAGACACTGAAAAGTCCCGTAATCAGTGTTGGGTGTAATTAGTTAAAAAGTAAGTGTAATTAGATTACTTTTCTGCTTAAAAAGTAAAGTAAGGGATTACTTTTTATTTTAGGTATTTTAATTACAGTTACTTATAATGTACTTGTCTTAAATACTATAGATAAATTCAACAGTTCTGTTTAAATCAATTCAGAGATGCAGAGACATAGTTTTTGTTTGTAATACCAAAATAGTTTGCAGAATAATTGTTTTTTATTGGTATTCAGATATGTTGTATAAAAACCCGAATTTCAACTAAAGAATGTTCAATTTGTCCAACAGTTGCATATGCAATAAGAATGTTAATTAATGGTATTTATGAAATATGGTGCTATTAATTTGAAATATTTTGAATTGATACATATAGGCCTCTGTTTTAATGATCTAGCACAGAGGTGTCCAAATTTGGTCCTGGAGGCCCGGTGTCCTGCAGATTTTAGCTCCAACTTGCCTTAACACACCTGCAAGAATGTTTCTAGAAAGCCTACTAAGAGATTGATTAGCTAGCCCAGGTGTGTCTGTTTGGGGTTGGAACTAAACTTTGCAGGGCAACGGCCCTCCAGGACCGAGTTTGGACACCCCTGATCTAGGCTCAAAGTTTAAAGTGCAGGCGCAAAAGCGCAGAGATTTGTTTCAAAACTATTTCTAAATTCAGTTCTAATTTTCAGCAAATTAATAAATGAACAATAATAACAAATTGTGTGGTCAAAAAACTGAGTTATATCCAAACACACATCCTATTCTTATGCCCCATATGGTGATGCAGACCTCTCCAAATCCTAATAGGTGGACAAATATAACCCTGTTTGGTCCCACTTTATATTGTGTCGCTTATACCTGTGAACTTACATGGTAATTAGATGTGTAAGTAGTATGTAACTACAGTGTATGTACACACTGGTACAGAGTATTTACTTGTGCATACTGGTGTAACTACACTCATGTAACAACCAACTGAATAGTATGTGTAAGTACAAATGTGTAACAGGACATTGGTAACAACACTAGGAAAGTACACATCTGTAACAAGAATTATGTAAGTGCATTGTGTAACAACAATATGTACTTGCAGATGTTTTCCCACTTCCACACCTGTTTGCAGATCATGTACTTGTGAACACTGTATGGCAGAACTAATGCTGCATTAGAAGGGGTCACCTTGTGATACAAGTGTACTTGCATGGTAAATCCACAGGATCCACTCAATATAAAGTGTAAAATGGTCACAAATTACTGTTCATAAATTCATTCATTTTCTTTTCGGCTTAGATGGGTTGCAGCTGGAAGGGCATTCACTGTGTAAAACATATGCTGGATAAGTTGGCGGTTCATTCTGCTGTGGCGACCCCAGATTAATAAAGGGACTAGGCCGAAACGAAAATGAATTTTATTTTAAACTTTATATTGTGGACCGTTCCTGCGGAGTTACCATGTAACTACACTGTTATTAAAGTGTTGCATAGAAGATATTTCTACAAGTTACACAGTAATTTGTGACCATTTTACACTTTATATTAAGTGGACAGTTCCTGTGGAGTTACCATGTAAGTACACTGGTATCACAAGGTGAAACCTTCTAATGCAGCATTAGTTCTGCCATACAGTGTTCACAAGTACATGATCTGCAAACAGGTGTGGAAGTGGGAAAACATCTGCAAGTACATATTGTTGTTACACAATGCACTTCCATAATTCTTGTTACAGATGTGTACTTTCCTACTGTTGTTACCAATATCCTGTTACACATTTGTACTTACACATACTATTCAGTTGGTTGTTACATGAGTGTAGTTACACCAGTAATACAAAAGTAAATACTATGTAAACGTGTGTACATACGCTGTAGTTACATACTACTTACACATCTAATTACCATGTAAGTTCACAGGTATAAGCGACACTTAATATAAAGTGGGACCATATGGGTCTTTATTAAAACAAATATAAATATGCGTATAATAAATAATTCTGCTAATAATAATAACACTATACAAAAGCAAATTGTCATGAATGAACTGAAAAAAGCCCCCCGAGATGAGGCATGGAGGCAGTAGTTTTTATATTCATGTAGAAAATAATAATTTTTGTAATATTTTAATCCTTAATTTTTTTTCATATGAAAAGAAATTTGTGTATTGCTGTACATTGTGTGTGTATTAACCGTTTGGACCTGCATAGGCGCATAACTAACGCGCTCTGCGCGGGACTTTAGAGCAGCTTTCAGTTCCTCAAAATAGCAACTCTCCACAAAGTGGTGCAAATGGATTTGCTATTTAAAGAACGTGGCGGAAAACTACTGCTACTGCGGAATGCATTTCCGAAAACCATCGTTAGCCAACTAAGGTCGCAAGTTCCGTCATTACAAACATAGTTTGTTGATTTGGCGTTTCCCAAATCCGTTGTTCCAACGAACATTCACAAACTGCATCGCAAACTTGTGCACTTGCAACTACACCTCTGGAGCTGTAGTTAAAAACATAGTTCCTGGCTGTGTTCTATTTCCAGTTATCCCCCCTATGCCCTATTCATTTAGAACATTCTAACATTCAAAGTTGGAATTATTTAAAAAAAATTAAAAAGCATTAAAGTCATCTCTCTTAGGTGTAATTTGCTTTCAAATTTTCGTCATTTTTACAGTTCAATTTTAGCGATCTTCATGTTTATAATTGCGCTCCCTTCGCAGTGCACTTTGATGTCATTTTGCTTCACAAAACATTGATGTCATTTTGAACACAGCCGTGGCTCATGACGAAAGCTATAGGTGACCTTATTTAAAAGCGGAATTTATGTTACGTCTCCAAAGCTTGTGAAAACAATAATAATAATAATAATAATAATAATAATTCCTTACATTTATATAGCGCTTTTCTGGACACTCAAAGCACTTTACACATAGGGGGGAATCTCCTCATCTACCACCAGTGTGCAGCATCCACCTGGAGGACGCGACGGCAGCCATTTTGCGCCAGACCGCACACCACACACCAGCTGATTGGTGGAGAGGAGACAGAGTTATTAAGCCAACTATAATATGGGGATGGTTAGGAGGCCATGATGGACGGAGGCCAGTGGGCAAATTTGGCCAGGATGCCGGGTTTAAACCATTACTCTTTTTCGAAAGACATCCTGGGATTTTTAATGACCACAGAGAGTAAGGACCTTGGTTTAACGTCTCATTTGAAAGACGAAAAAACATAGCATACATTAATGCTTTTCATTTATAGTGGGTTATTTATTAAGTGTCTGTACTGTATATGACATGGGCCTGTTGGTTAGAACCTTTCTGCAGTGGTTTGCATGTGTCAAATTGTAAAAGTTGACTTTAAAAAATAAAAAAATAAATAAACAAGATCCTACTTAATAATAATATTAATCATCCTAATCATTAATATTATTAACATTATTTTTAAAGTAGGATTTTCTTCATTTCCTAATAAATAATAAATATTAAATTACATTTCTTAATAAATAGCCTCATTATTTATTTATTTATATGATTTATATATGATATTAGAATACGTGTTAGCTTTTGTAAGTGGCTTTAGAATAGGATGTGTAATGTTCTCAATAATATGTGTAAAGGAAACACAGGCCCTATATGTGCCTTTACATATTTCAATTAATATGGAAAGCGAGTGCATGTTTTTACCAAAACTAAAATTGGATTTTTGTTTTTATTGCGTGTGCGTGTAAAACAATATAATTTGCACAAAGAAATTGGGTTCTTCTCTAAAGAAGTTGTTACCACTCCAATTAGAGCATCATTATCATCATTTACATCATAACTAACGTGGTTCAAACGACGGATCTGCGACGGAGAAACTACAGGTCACTACATCATTCTTTTCCCAAACGATGCATCGTAGTGTACTATGATAGTTCAACGTAGTTCAATTACGTTGTTGTTTAGGAAACGCACTCCTGGTCTGAAAATAGCAACAAATCGCACAAAACATGTCTTGCGCCTTATTGTGCCGGGTGTATGATAGGGCGCTAAATGTTTAACATTTTTCACATTTTTTTTTTATTAAAATGTGCTGTTTGACTCAAAATTAAAGAATTTAAAAAGTTGAATATATGTTGTCTATGCATGGAGATTCAAATGTATTTTAAGCAGAACTAAGTCAAGAAATTAAATTGCTTGTTGAGTAATTAAATTACCTCTTTTACTGAATTTAGGGATTTTTTGTGTACTCTCTAAAAACGTAAATTAAAATTTAAGTGGAAAGAATGAAAAAAAGAACTGTGAATTAATATAAAAAATCCATATTAACATTAATATTAGCAATCGTTTCATGTTTTTATATCTCAAAATTGGTATTCTGTTATCAAACAGTTGTCTTTATATAAAAAGAAAAGCGTAAAAACGTAAAAGTTATTGGCATTGATTGTTCTGTTAGAGAGCTTTAAAATCCATCCAACCTTTCCATTGCACATAAGCTTTTTTCAGTGGTGTAAAGTAACAAATTACAAATACTCAAATTACTGTAACTAAGTCGTTTTTCTCAGGAATTGTAATTTACTAAGTAGTTTTAAAAATGTGTACTTTACTTTCACTTGAGTACACTACAGTATTAGTGCTGTATTGGTACTTTTACTTCACTACTTTCCTTCAACCTGCTGTCACTACTTTATTATTTCTTGTCTATTGGGATTAGAAAAATTAGTCCTGCAATTCCTGTCCAATCAAATCGCACATAGAAGGTAAATCGCACTGAACTACCTGACATGGGAGATTTATAATTGCAGCAAACTGTTTGGAAGCATTAAAAGTGTCCAAGAAGATGTCCAAAGTCATCACACACATTGACCCAGTGACTGTTTAGATGCATGTCACTGATGAATAGATGAATGGCCTTAAACACTTAGCAGGCACAAGACGTCAACATGACGTCAGACTGACATAGTACCCCAACGTCGTGGGGACGCTACATTTTGTTTGGAAATGAAAATCAGGTTGACGTCAGAACCCAACGTCAGGCTGACGTCAATGTCCAACATCCAACCTAAAATCAACCAAATATCAACATCTAATGATGTTACAGCTTGACGTTGTGTGAACGTTACCATTATGACATCTATCAGACGTTGGATTTTGGTTGCCGTACCTGATGAATAAATGTCAGTATTTGAAGTTAATATGACGTCGGTTTAAGATGTTGGCTCAGCGTTGGATTTTGGTCACTTTCCAACACAACCTAAAATCAACCAAATATCAACGTCATTATTGGACAGCAAGTGTTGTCCTTAGACGCTGGCTAGACATTGAATTTTGGTCACCTGACATCACAACCAAAATCTAACACAGAATTAACATCTTATGACATTGTGTGCCTGCTGGGCAATAACTAAATGCACTACAGAATGTTACGTTTACACACATCCACAAATTGTATGTAAATGCATCAGTTTTTTACAGGGTAAAAGGGCTACTCTTTACTCATACTTTGAGTAATATTTACAACAGATACTTTTACTCTAGTTGCACTAAATTTTTAGGCAAATAATGGTACTTTTACTTAAGTATGATTTTTCAGTACTCTTTCCACCACTGGCTTTTCTATAGTGTAAATAGTTGTTTAGATCGTTAAAATAATCCATGCAGCAAGTATTAGACTGCAGAACCTCCCTTTTGGGACTTTTATTTTTACTAGTGTAAGACGTCCTGCCACCTGACATCAGTATCTGGCCTCCATTCATTGTGGGACAGATCGTGCAGCTGCTCCTGTAGACGCTGTGAATTTACAATGTTTTTCCATACAGCCATAACAAAGAGTCCACGCTCACTGATCTGAATGCCGTCTCAGTGAGGAGCATGAAATTGGATTTGAAGAGCAGTTGTATGTGTGGAATTGCTTATACGTCTGCCTTCTCCCCTAAACGGAGACTCTGCTGTAAAACACTGTTCATAATAATTGATGAGAACTTGGTATTGTTTTAGCACTTACAGTAGGAGAGTGTCTGATTTGTTTGTGGTGTGTTGCTCACAGGGGGAACCAGAACAGACAACACGCACAGCAGTGGCTTCATAAACTCAATGACCAGTGGGAGCTGCAAAGGTTTCTACAGGACTGCCACGAGGTAGAGCAAAGCTACAAAAACACTCATGCTTTGTCTTTGGTTTTGGTAAATGCGTGAAGCTTTTCAGGGTGAGATATAGTTTCAGTACATGGATTCTAAAAAGTAGCTTATTTAAAATATTAATAAAATAATAATAATAATAATAATTCATAATAAATAATAAGTTCATTTTTTTATTTTTTATATATTCTTAAAATAAAAATAATAATAATAAATAAAATAAAATGTATAGTTTAATAAAATAGTTAATGGTAAAATTCTAAAATAATAAGAAATATTAATAATAAAACATGTACTTATTTTATTTTTAAAATGTATTTTAAATATATATTAAAATAATAATAATAATAATAATTAAAATAAAATCATATAGTTTACTAAAATAAAGTTAATAATAAAATAATAAAAATAATAATAAGTAAAAATAATAATAAGAAGAATAATAATAATAATAAGAAGAAATAATAATAAAAAATGTTTTTATTTTTTAATTTTTTACATTTATTTAAATTATTTTTTAAATAATAATAATAATAATAATAATAATAATTCTAATAAAATCATACTGTTTAATAAAATAAAGTTAATAATAAAAATAATACTAAGAAATGATTATAATAAAAATATTTTTTATATTTTAAAATGTATTTAAATTTTTTTAAAATAAAAATAATAATAATAATAATTAAAACAAAAAATGTAGTTTAATAAAATAAAGTTAATAATAAAACAATTAAAACAATGATAAAAAATAATGATAAAAAATGTATTTTTTTAATTTTTTTTTATTTATTTATATTTTTAAATAAAAATAATAATAATAACAATAATACAATCATATATTTTTTTTTAATAATTAAATTTTTTAATAATAATTATAAGATATAATAATAATAATAATAATAATAATAATAAACATATATTTAATATTTTTTGTTTTTACATTTATTTAAAATATTTTAAAAGTTATAATAATAATAATAATAATAATTAAAATAAAATATAGAATATAAAATATAGTTTATTAAAGTAAATAATAAAATAATAATAAATATTACAATGTACAAAACAAAAATCATTTAGCCTAATAAAAATAAATTAATACAATAATAATAGCATTACACATATAATAATATATACAAATTAATAAATAAAACAATTAAAATAATTTAGCTTATTAAAAATTAATTACTCAAGAGTATTCCGATTATAATGTTTTTGATATATTTGTGTTTTTGTGTATTTTTGCTGGTAAAGCCACTGGACATTTTATTGGACTTTTTTTTTAGACTGGGTTTTTGGGTAACTCCGCACAAAATTTGCTCCATCTAAGCATCAGATACAGTAGATTTGGTTTTCTGTAACTAACTGGGTAGTGTGGATGTAATGTTCTTCAAGTCAAGTATTTATAATATATATATATATATATATATATATATATATATATATATATATATATATATATATATATATATATATATATATATATATATATATATATATATATATATATATATTAACTCTACTTTCAGATAATGTTAATGAAATAAAAGGCCACTTAAGTGCATTTAACATTTTATTAAAATTAAAGAAATGTATTTTGAACATTTTAAATCATTTTAAATAATAAATGTAACCATCTTTTGTGGTGCTTCAATCAACTACAGTTATTTGAAAGTGTGTTGCATCACATTTACTGTAGTTAGTTTTGTATGATGTGACATTATTAATTGTAATAAATTATATTTTCATCATTACAATAATGATATCACATACGCATGTAAATGAATATGACCTTAAAAACCATTTTAGTTAGCCATAAAAGCTTGTGAGTACATTAAGCTGATTAAAAAGATAATAGAGGTTATGAAATTACATACTATATAAGCATAAATCTTATTTAAATGGGCCTGCACATTATTGGAAACAACTGACTTTATATTTTTATATTTCTGGAGTATATGTACTTTCACCAGATGACTTTAGAGCTCCATTTGTAAAGAATTTACATTATTTGACAAAGATTTGGGAGATTTTATGTTTATTTCAGGATACAATATGCATAAACAAATACAGCACAACATTAAAATACTGAGTACATATCAAGCAATCTGTAATAACATGTAACATTTTACTTAGTCATGCTTCTCTGTACGTGTGGCATCTTGTGTGTGACTTGGAACTATTAGCAAAGCATTGTGGGTAAATGCTGTTTAAAATCAGTTCAGTACAGTAGTAGGAGGCTCCCGCTGTTGCCCAAACCTGCAGGTTTATTTAGCCATTGCTTGTTCTTCCCTTTTCAGATTCAATAATTTAGCAGGACGCCTCATCACTTATTCAGAGAGAGTGAGAGAACTTCAGCGGTGAATGTGTGTGTGTGTGCTTGTGTGTTTATTTACTGGTCTGAGGATGGTTCTCTGCTGAGTTTTTAAACACACGTAGTTACTAGGAATGGGCGAAATGGACTTTATCACAATATTTTCTGATATTTATTACGATCACAATTAGGTCTGCACAATGTATCGTTTCAGCATCGATATCGCAATGTGCACATCTTCAAAAGTCGCATGGTAGGATGTGCAACGTCAAGTTGGGATTATAATTAGCCAGAAAATAGTTCAGAACACATGTAAAGTTTAATCATAATATAGTGAATTTTTTTTTTAAAGGGTCACTGGTTCGAGTCCCGGCTGGGCCAGTTGGTGTTTCAGTGTGGAGTTTGCATGTTCTCCCGATGTTGGCCTGGGTTTCCTCCGGGTGCTCTGGTTTCCCACACAGTCCAAACACATAGGTGAATTGAATAAACTAAACTGGCCTTCGGGTATGAGTGTGAATGAGTATGTATTATGTAATATACATTTCTGACATTCAAAAACAAAACAAAAACAAATCAGTGACCAATATAGCCACCTTTCTTTGCAAGGACACTCAAAAGCCTGCCATCCATGGATTCTGTCAGTGTTTTGATCTGTTCACCATCAACATTGCGTGCAGCAGCAACCACAGCCTCCCAGACACTGTTCAGAGAGGTCTACTGTTTTCCCTCCTTGTAAATCTCACATTTGATGATGGACCACAAGTTCTCTATGGGGTTCAGGACAGGTGAACAAGGAGGCCATGTCATTAGTTTTTCTTCTTTTAGATCCTTTCTTGGCAGCCAAACTGTGGAGTACTTGGACGCGTGTGATGGAGCATTGTCCTGCATGAAAATCATGTTTTTCTTGAAGGATGCAGACTTCTTCCTGTACCACTGCTTGAAGAAGGTGTCTTCCAGAAACTGGCAGTAGGACTGGGAGTTGAGCTTGACTCCATCCTCAACCCGAAAAGGCCCCACAAGCTCATCTTTGATACCAGCCCAAACCAGTACTCCACCTCCACCTTGCTGGCATCTGAGTCGGACTGGAGCTCTCTGCCCTTTACCGATCCAGCCACGGGCCCATCAAGACTCACTCTCATTTCATCAGTCCATAAAACCTTAGAAAAATCAGTCTTGAGATATTTCTTGGCCCAGTCTTGATGTTTCAGCTTGTGTGTCTTGTTCAGTGGTGGTCGTTTTTCAGCCTTTCTTACCTTGGCCATGTCTCTGAGTATTGCACACCTTGTGCTTTTGGACACTCCAGTGATGTTGCAGCTCTGAAATATGGCAAAACTGGTGACAAGTGGCATCTTGGCAGCTGCACGCTTGACTTTTCTCAGTTCATGGGCAGTTTATTTTGCGCCTTGTTTTTTCCACACGCTTCTTGTGACGCTGTTGACTATTTTGAATGAAACGCTTGATTGTTCGATGATCACGCTTCAGAAGCTTGGCAATTTTAAGAGTGCTGCATCCCTCTGCAAGATATCTCACTATTTTTGACTTTTCGGAGCCTGTCAAGTCCTTCTTTTGACCCATTTTGCCAAAGGAAAGGAAGTTGCCTAATAATTCTGCACACCTGATATAGGGTGTTGATGTCATTAGACCACACCCCTTCTCATTACAGAGATGCGCATCACCTAATATGCTTAATTGGTAGTAGGCTTTCGAGCCTATACAGCTTGGTGTAAGACAACATGCATAAAGAGGATGATGTGGTCAAAATACTCATTTGCCTAATAATTCTGCACTGCCTGTATATATATATATATATATTACCTCAGGAGCTGAGCCTCCCTAAAATGAAACTCCTAAAATCGCCCCTGGTGGACACACTTTACCTACACACAGCTCTGTCCAAACAGCTTACAAAAGATGATTTTCATCATAAGTGCCCTTTAAAGTCTTAACTACAGTAGGTTAATCAGGCAGGTTAGGGTAATGGACAAGTCATTGTATAATAATGGTTTGTTCTGTAGACAATCGGAAAAAAAATGGGTTAAGGGGCCTAATAATATTGACTTTAAAATGGTTTTAAAAAATAATAAAACTGCTTTCATTCTAGCCGAAATAAAACAAATAAGACTAGTTAAATTCCTTGTTTTGTTAAACATAATTTGGAAAATATTTGAAATTGGAAAAGAAATTCACAAGAGGGCTAATAATCAACTGTATATATCAAAATAAATATAATAGAATAAAATATATAAGATGTATTATCTCTCTTTTTTTTCTCTTAGTGTCTCTCGCTGCTCTCTCTCTTCTCCCTCTCTGTCTCTCTCTTCTTTCTCTCTCAGTGTCTCTCGCTGCTCTCTCTCTCTTATTCTCTCTCAGTCTCTCTCTCTCTATTCTCAGTATGTTTCTCTCCTCCTCCCTCATGCTCTTCTCCCTCATCATTGATGCTGCAGCGTTAGAAACGTCTCTTTCCGCTCCGCCGTCGCAGTATTGAGTCAAGCTTACAATACAAAACAGGAGGAGGAGAGAAAAGAGGGCAGCGCGGGACCCAAACGAGACAATATGGATTTGTTTTGGAGGAAAGACGCTGCACAAACGGGCTAAAGAGAGTCTGGATCTCCAGGAGGAGGGCAGAGGGGGTAAAAAAAAAAAAAGAAATGCTCCCTCTCCAACGCCCACTCTCTTTTTATCTCTCTCTATGTCTCTCGCCCACTTTCTTTCTCTTTCTAGCGTTTGTAACATCAATAATAATCAGCACTGCTGGGCTCATTTCCCTCTTCTCCGTCAGTGTGCACGGGCTCAACACTACACCGCTTCTCTACCGTTTTCTGTTTTGGTCAAGATGCAAGCCACTTCTTGCGCTCGCTGGATTTTTTATACAGTCATTTGAGGATTTAGTTTGGTCCAAAAATAGCGCACACTGAGTTCTCTCCGCACATGTCCTGAATCTTTCATCCAGCGGTGTGTGTTTGTGGACTGTACAATGAACGATGTGGATTTGGGAAGAACTGACTGATTCTTCACTACTTGATTCAGGTGGTAAATATTATACGAGATCAGTAGTTTATAAATAACATAAGACATTAAGTGTTATTTTAATGTGAAGTGTTTATTTTGGTGCTGTTTTAATATTTAATATTTTTATAGTTACCCCAGTGTTACTTTTGCATGCTGTAACTACACTGTGAAAAATGCTGGGTTCCACACAATCGATTTGTGTTGGGACAACATGAAGGAATTAAGTTAAATGATTAGTTTTTACTAATTTAAGTGGATTAAACATAAAACAATGAAGTTGTCCCAAAAACCTTAAGAATTGTGTTGTTTCAGCTCATTTTAAATAAGTAGTTTGAACAAACAACAAAAAGATTTTCAGTGTTTTGAGGAATGTAAACAATAACAATGGTCCTAATGTATTTCCTGTTTTACATTTTTAATTTCTATAGCTTCCGATAATCCCAAAAGGTCAACATATTGATAAATAATGTTATGATAGCTGTTTTAGCTTGAAGATATGATTGAATTGCCTCTTTTTACAGTTTAAATAGTATGATAACAAGCAGGAAATGTTCAAGGACCAATGACATTACCACATTAAAATGGTCTATATGACTATAATAATAATAATATTATTTATTATTATTATTAGTAGTAGCAGTTTACTGTTTTCATTTACATTAATAGTTTGAATTGGGGTGGCATGGTGGCTCAGTGGTTAGCACAGTCGGCTCAGCAAGAAGGTCGCTGGTTTGACTCCCGGCTGGTCCAGTTGGCATTTCTGTGTGGAGTTTGCATGTTCTCCTCGTGTGGCGTGGGTTTCCTCTGGGTGCTCCGGTTTCCCCCACAATCCAAACACATGCGCTATAGGTGAACTGAATAAACTAAGATTGTGTAAAACATATGCTGAAATAGCTGGCAGTTCATCCCGCTGTGGCGATCTCTGAAATTGACACTAAGCTGAAGGAAAACGAATGAGTTTGAGTTTGAATGTTTTTTTATTTTTATATTTTCACTTTACTAAATGTTTTAGTAATTTGGTTGTGCCTTTTTAAGTTATTTTTATTCATTTTCTGATGTTTGAATCGATTGACTTTTAGTTATTTTAGTTTTTAGTTTTAATTGCAATTTTGGCATCCAAAATAAAAGTTTGTTTTGACATAATATCTATCTATCTATCTATCTATCTATCTATCTATCTATCTATCTATCTATCTATCTATCTATCTATCTATCTATCTATCTATCTATCTATCTATCTATCTATCTATCTATCTATCTATCTATCTATCTATCTATCTATCTATCTATCTATCTATCTATCTATCTATATATATATATATATATATATATATATGTATGTATGTATGTATGTATGTATGTATGTATGTATGTATGTATATATGTATGTATGTATATATATATGTGTGTGTACTGTGTCTATTTATTATGTTTATATATACAATTCATGCATATATTTCAGAATATTTTATTTATATTTGGATATAAAATATATATGTACTGTACATGATAAAATTATATATACATTTAAATATCTGTGTAACAATTTTTTTTTTTAATGTATGTGTGTGTGTGTGTCACATATACATAATATACTGTATATATACAGTTGAAGTCAGATTTATTAGCCCCCCTTTGAGTTTGTTTTTCTTTTTTATATATTTCCCAAATGATGTTTAACAGAGCAAAGAATTTTTCACAGTATGTCTGATAATATTTTTTCTTCTGGGAAAAGTCTTATTAGTTTTATTCCAGCTACAATAAAAGCAGTTTTTAAATTTTTTAAAACCAGTTTAAGGTCAAAATTATTAGCCCCTTTAAGCTATATTTTTCTCGATAGTCTACAGAACAAACCATCGTTATACAATAACTTGCCTAATTACCCTAACATTAACCTAATTACTGTAGTTAAGCCTTTAAATGTCACTTTAAGCAGTATTAAAGTGTCATGAAAAATATCCAGTAAAATATTATTTTACTGTCATCATGGCAAAGATAAAATAAATCAGCTATTAGAAATGAGTTAATAAAACTATTATGTTTAGAAATGTGCTGAAAAAATCTTCTCTCCGTTAAACAGAAATTGGGGAAAAAAAATAAACAGGGGACTAATAATTCTGACATTAACTGTATACTGTATATATATATTTTGTGACAACTTGCTAAAATTAGTTTTTAACATTTTAAAGTCTTGCTTACAATTTATTAGATGTAACTGAGCAAATTTTTGTTTAATTATTTTAATTAATTATAATAAACCAGAAACAGAAAATGAAAAAGTACAAATATCTATCTATTTATATTTATCAACATTTTAAATTGGATGTATAATCAAATGTAGTGAGAAAATGTTGTTTAAAATAGTAACATCTGTCACACTGAATATTGTCTGAAATATTGTATTTAATTATTTATTGATTTATTTATTTTTGATCAACAAACGCCATGCTCTAATCAAGTAAAATAATAATACAATTTTTACTTATTTTTATACACATATTAAGTATTTTAGAATGATGAATATCATTTATCTAGAGTTTTTCAATAAAATTCTTTAGAAAAATAAAATGTTGATGACGCCACACTTTACAATGTTAATATTAATTGTGTTATTATTTTTATTTTAAAAAACACTTAAGTGTTGCATTAAAGTTAGTCTGCGTTACATATTTTTAACTTATAAATCAATGTTTTACATATTTATTTATTTAAAAAAAAATTTTTTTAGTCATTGAGTTATAAGTGGGGGCGGCACGGTGGCTCAGTTGTTAGCACTGTCGCCTCACAGCAAGAAGGTCGCATGTTTGAGTCCTGGCTGGGCCAGTTGCCATTTCTGTGTGGAGTTTGCATGTTCTCCCAATGTTGGTGTGGGTTTGCTCCGGTTGCTCCGATTTCCCCCACAGTCCAAAGACATGTGCTATTGGTGAATTTAATAGGATAAATTGGCCGTAGTGTATGCGTGTGTGTTAATGTGAGTGTATGGGTGTTTCCCAGTACTGGGTTGCTGCTAGAAGGGCATCCAATGCGTAAAACATATGCCGGAATAGTTGAATTCCACTGTCGTGACCCCTGATAAATAAGAGACTAAGCTGAAGGATAATTAATGAATGAGTTATGAGTGTGATTCCTAACATGTGCTTGTTTATGTGTGTTTCACAGATTGGTGATTGGGTGGCAGAGAAGATGCTAATGGCTCGCGACACGTCCCGCGACGAGACACAGAAGCTTCATAAGAAGTGGCAGAAGCACCAGACTTTCATGGCTGAGCTTGCTCAGAACAAGGAATGGCTGGACAAGATGGAAGAAAGTAAGTTGCGATTGAGCTCTATTATACAGTCTTATACTGAACTGAAGCTGTTTCAATTATTTGTACTTGAAAAACTACACCAGCATTCTACACTACTCCTCCTGCCTGCCTGAATTGCTGGAATATTCACTATTCGAAATATTATGGCTTGTACTCTCTTCATTTATGTCTATGTTTACATGGACATCAGTACATCAAACTGTACTGACTTGTTAGGTGCAGAGAATGCAGTGTCAAACAGCCATATGTGTATGAATTATCCTCTCGCGAAATACGGCCTGAAGTCCTACACACTGTGAAAAGTTCTTGCTGTTTTTACATTTTTGAGTTGAATCAAATGAACTTTTCTAGTCCACTCAACTTTAGTCAAACTGACAAAAAATATTAAACTTTTCATTAAAAAATTACTTGAAACCTGATTAACTTATTAAAATGAAAGCAACATATAAACATTTGCTGTCAGACTTTGACATATAGTTTTTTACAGTGCACAATGGTAATAGTTTGATTAAGGTTGTTTATTTACATGTCTGTACTGCATTTCAATAATGCGACTAAAATAGGAATACTCCACATCTCTTAAAGGGGTAAGAATCTCTTAATCTCTGAATGTAAGACGCTCAAGTTCAGTGCAAAGGGAGACATTGGTTTTTACAGAGTTAGCTCTTAGCAAAGCCTACAGCGAACGAAGTTTAGGGACTACAAAAAAATTACCATCCGGGCTAGTGAGATCACAAGGGCTTCCGGTTACGTGCAAACACCCTGTGCAGCGAAGGGGCGTGGCCAGAGGTGCTGTAATGTTAAAGCAGAGAAGCTAAAATGGCGTCCCAAACTCTGCTATTCCACAGAGCTTCTTCTGTTTCTGTATTTGGGCTTCCAAAGGACACGACACAAAGAGAGAAGTGCTTACAGTTTTATCTTAATTATGTTCCAGAGAGGCGACGCGGTGGCGCAGTAGGTAGCACTGTCGCCTCACAGCAAAAAGGTCGCTGGTTTGAGCCTCGGCTGTGTCAGTTGGCATTTCTGTGTGGAGTTTGCATGCTCCGGTTTCCCCCACAAGTCCAAAGACATGCAGTACAGGTGAATTGAGTAGGCTAAATTGCCCGTAGTGTGTGAGGGTGAATGAGTGTGTATGGTTGTTTCCCAGTGATGGGTTGCAGCTGGAAGGACATCCGCTGCGTGGAACATATGCTTGATAAGATGGCGGTTCATTCCACTGTGGTGGACCCCAGATTAATAAAGGGGACCTGAGCCGAAAAGAAAATTAATGAATGAATGTTCCAGAGAATTATAAAAAAAAAAGATATAGCGCTAGCATTTGACAAAGGAGAATTTCCAGAATCTCTCCTAGTTCAGACGAAGCTGTGTATTGTGAGCCACAACCTGTAAGTGTTTTTATTTGTTAAAATTAATCAACTACAGGCACAAGTTTCTAGCGTACGGTATGTGTAGCGAGGACGTAACAAGGATGCAAACAATGAGAAATGCTGTTTGGCACAGCTACTATTTAGTTACAAATCCAGATTGAAATACGGAGACTCCAGGAAAAACAGGAGTGTTGGCAGGTATGCTCACACACCACACTCTCTGCACTGTGACTACTTCAAATTGTTGATGAGCTGCGCTGGGCAATTTCACTCTGTCTCGCGCTAAACGCTGTCTGACCAATCATAACAGGCTGTCATCCATCCAATCAGCACAGATTAGCTTCGCGCTAAGGAGAGGTTTGGGAACAAATGAATCGCTAACGATTCATATGGGAGTCGCCTGGGATAATTAGGGTAAAAATAAATGCATGACGTCACAGGGGTCCCTGGTTTGCAATAGCCAACATGTCGTGTTGTGTGATGCTAAATTCAAAAACTTAAATAGAAAACTTAAATTTTACCGTACACCACACTACTTTAATGCAATCGCAGACGTCTTTGTCTAAAAGGGAGCTGAATGGAGTGAGGACCTAATAAAAAATGCTCGACTCTGCAGTTCTCATGTTATATCAGGTAAGTTCACGCTAGGTTAAATCATACACATTACTCGTTTTGAATGCAGCAATGATTTCAGCAAAAACAGTTAAATATGGTGAACTAAACTGCGGTCACTGAATGCTTAGAATGAAATGTAAAATGTAAGTTCACACACCCTGCCGTAAAGGTGCAGTTCGCTGTCAGAATGCAGTTGTTTTGCTTGTTGATGATTACCCAGGTGATTATTCAGGCCTTGTATAGTCCGTCTTCTTTCCTTGTCTTTGGCTCGGCAGAAACTCGGTTTTTTAGCACTACATAGTTTTTGAATCTGGTAATCATGGAACATTATTTCTTGCACATGACCATGCAGAACACAATTGTAGGCATCCAAAGACTTGTAGACCTTTAACTTCTCTCTTGTAAAATGACTTGGAGTTTCAATGAGATAGTTGTATATTTGGGGGCTGGATGCTTGGTCATTTCGTCCTTATCCATATCATTGGGAGGGTGCTATCGCAAATGGACCTGTCAGACGAACACTGCCACTTTAACGTTAATTTTGCAGAATAACTGTGCTTATCACTGGGTGAGACAAGCTGTTATAATACACTGAAAGCATTATGTAAATAACATATATAATAAGTAATCAATAAACTTTATCTCTAATACAACAACAAAACTTTGTACCATTCTCTCGCTGTAAATGCTAGCTCTCCCGGTTTTTTCAGCAACCTCGCTGCGCGCGCATCCTGAATGTTTACAAACATGATAATTCATCTATACACATAGAAAGCTTGAAGAATCTACAGAACAAAACCACCAGTTATACAATGACTGCCTAATTAACCTAGTTAAGCCTTTAAATTGCACTAGTATCTTGAAAAATATCTAGTGAAATATTATTTACTGTCCATCATGGCAAGATAAAAGAAATCAGTTATTAGAATGAGTTATTAAAACTATTATGGTTAGAATGTGTGAAAAATCTTCTCTCCGTTAAATAGAAATATACAGGGGGCTAATAATACAGGAGGGCTTCAACTGTACATCATTTTGGTTTATAGCATTAATGTAGATGTTAATTTGCTCTTTTATTTTCCTCTCCAAAAAATACTGGAATCGAAAACAACCGGATTCGATAAGCAGAATCGGAATCGCTAAAATGAAAACGATACCCAACACTAATGCTCAGGTGTCGTTCTCCTGTTGGCATGAAAAACGCCGTTGGGCACCTTGAAATGAAAGCAGGGCTCAGCTGAAAGTTTGGACTCATATTGCATGATAGTCAAGCACTAGTGTGAAACGGAGCCAGTAATCAGAGACGGGCGCAGCATTTAACAGGGCAAATCTGCTTACTGCATCGAGTTACGTTTAGTGGTACACGTGCACCTTCTGTGTTGTTTTGCTTGCTGATTATTGTTAGTTGTTTTTATTGGGGTTGTATTGTAAAATGTTTAATGTGCAAAAAAATGCCCAATGCTGTGTCTCGCACTTTTTTGCTACTGCCATGAATTATAAATGAATAATACATTTATTATTTAGGCAACACACTTTACACTTTACGGATTCATTAGATAGTGGTAGCAAGTTGGCATTTCTGAATGGAGTTTGCTTGTTGGCGTGGGTTTCCTCCTGGTGCTCCGGTTTCCCCCACAGCCCAAAGACATGCGCTATAGGGGAATTGGATGAACTAAATTAGCCTTAATGTATGAGTGTGTCTGTGAATAAGTGTGTATGGGTGTTTCCCAGTACTAGGTTGCAGCTAGAAGAGCATCCACTGTGTAAAACATATGCTGGAATAGTTGGCGGTTAGCATTCCGGAATAGCATTCCGCTGTGGCGACCTCTAAAATAGAGACTAGGCCGAAGGAAATGAATAAATAGCCAGTGGGTAATGGACTGGCCCTATAGGTGGCGCTTTAATGGCTTGAGATTTTAAACTACTTTAATTCAACATATATGGAAATGTAGGGTTAAATTATTATTTTTAGGATGATCTTGTTGTATTGGGAGCTTAACATGCAGATAGAGTTATTTCTGGGAGATTTTGGATGGATTCACATTAGACATTGCTATATACCCCAGGAGTAAAACTAAACAGCCATGAACTCTGCTTTATTCATCGTGCTATGAAAGTGTTGTGTAGATAACTTATACTTATAGATGTTTGATGCTTTTAATTTTGTCTGCGTATTTTGTCTAATAGTATTTAATTTTTTTATTTTAATTTGTATAAGTTAGTCATTTTAAGTCATTTTGTTTTAAGTCATTTTGTTTTTGTGACTTGGTGTGTGTGTGTGTGTGTGTGTGAATGCGCTGATTTGTACAGTTGAAGTCAGAATTATTAGCCCTCCTCTAAAAATTTCATATTTTTCCCCGATTTCTGTTTAACAGAAAGATTTTTTCAACACATTTCTGAACATAATAGTTTAATAACTCATTTCTAATAACTGATTTATTTGATCTTTGCCATGATGACAGTAAATAATATTTGACTAGATATTTTTCAAGACACTTCTACTGTATTCATCTTAAAGGGACATTTAAAAGGCTTAACTAGGTCAAATTAGGCAAGTTAGGGTCATTAGGCAAGTCATTGTATAATGATGGCTTGTTCTGTAGACTACAGAAAAATATTGCTTAAGGGGGCTAATAATATTGACCTTAAAGGTTCAAGAAACCCTGTAGTAGCTTTTTTTGAGATTTTAGACAGATTTGTGTGTGTTGAGCACTCATTTAAGACAATGTTAGCAGCTGTTGTGGGCAAACTGGATAATTTTGAGCTTTTGTCAGCTAATTTCCTTCTTCCGGGTTTAATATAATTTTTGGGGGCGAGATCAAAATTCGGTGACTGTAGCGCGAATCTGCTAGGTAGGAGTGATGATTACTGTTACTCAATATTATTCATTGGGGAGTTTTCTTATCCTATGAGAAGACCCTGCTTCTTATCTATTCGTGAGAGCACGTGCTTTCCGAAGGCAAAGCAGACCTGCCAAGCTGTGAGACCCAATGACTGGGTGAGACGTGAGGCGTCCACGGACTCCGCATATGGCATCGCAGTATTTAGCCGTTCATGAAGGGTTAGTAACGTTATGTGTTTGTTTCCATGATCCACAGGGTTTATTGTGTGTTTTTTCCGCGATCCAGTCAGGGCCGATACAGCAAAGCTGTTGGTTTGCAGCAATCAATTTTGTCGGGAGAGCTGTACGAGAATTAGAGAATGGTGGAGTTTGTCTTTTATCAGTTGAGTTCGTTACCACTCAGACACATCGCCTATATCTGTGCTGCTGTGTTCGCCTATGTTTAAAATCCTCTAGATTACCTACAGTGTTAATGGTTGGAATAGACACGGCAAGAGACCTGCTGCACTGTTATCCACTGTGTCTGCAGTCAGACCCGAGAAGGAGAGAAGTCCTCCTCATTTATAGTGTTTATATAAACATGATTATCTTTATTATGATATAACAAATTGTGTTTATGTGTATATGAAATTAGGAATAACAAATGTAGCAGGACATTAAATTACCGTTTATTTATTTGCATTTTAACTTTGTAAACTATAAAATCATGCGTCTCCTCACGGTTTGCGTCTCATTTTGTGAGTTGACTGACAGCATTGTTCCGCTCTTTCTCCCCTATGGCTATGTCCACTCCTTCCTCTGCTCAGCGCTCCACGCCCATCATGGAGCATTTTTTGAAAAAATTCTGAGGTAGACTTGAACCGACAGAGGGGGGATTCATGGCCCTTTAACCCTACTATTAACCTAGGGGTCAATTTTACCCCATTGAATGTTCAGTCAGTAAATACATACTTGACCTTTTTTTTTGTTTCAAATTTAATGACTTTTCCTAATTTAATGTGGACGACTCTATAAACATTCAATTAACATGACCATTTTTTATGTTCTGTACTCATTTTATTTTATTTTATTTTCTAGTCGTGCATTTAGTAAAATTTTATGGCAATTTGGCAATGGGTAATCTGAATGTATAAGTGGCAGGGAGATGGGGAGTGGGCAATGGGTTATTTCTAGCGCTTTTTAAGAAGTCAACCATGGCATGAATTATTTTACACAAGCCTTTTAGTAAAAAAATAAATAAATAAAACAATTGGAAGTTTAAATTGCTGAGGTCCAATTGATCACAGAAGTTAAAAAGTGTTACCAGAATTGTATGTTAATAGGAAGGTTAAAATGGTTAAAAAAAAATTAAAAACTGCTTTTATTCTAGCCGAAATAAAACAAGTAAGACTTTCTCCAGAAGAAAAAATATTATAGGAAATACTGTGAAAAATTCCTTGCTCTGTTAAACATAATTTGGGAAATATTTCAAAAAGGAAAAATATTCACAGGGGGGTAAACTATTTGGACTTCAGCTGTATTTTTTTGTTATGTGTTTGTGTATTTTTATGTATACTGTTGTAAAGATTTCTCTGCTTCTTCTTGACCTAGTATTTTGCTGCAGGACAGCTGAACGCTGGGGCTCATTTCTCTGTCATATAACCTTAAATAGTTACCAAGAATAGAAATATGCTGAACTGTGCTGGCTACATATTTATAAGAGCGCCGCGTCCCTGGATTCATGTACTACACTCTTACTTTTCTGCGAATTTGTACACATTTACCTTGCTCTACCTGCTGCACATTGTGTTCACGGGTGCATTAATACGAAGACTGGACAGTTTTTCCTTTCTTTTATATAATTTGTATATTCCTTCCAACTGTTTTCAGAAACTTTGACAGGTTTTCACAAACAAAATCACAAACGACTGTGTATAAGTGCGGCACAGGGAAGCAGTGTATTCCTGCTCATGCTGTTGAGTAGTATGTATTTTGTGATAAACCGTGTTGTGTACACACGTGTTATAATGACATCATGTTAGGACTGGTTGTCTGACAATCCAAAGCAGTCAAATTTAGGGAGAGAGAGGGGGGGATGGGGGGTGGTTGTGTTGCTAAGTTACAGCCTCCTCATCCTCCCCAACACAACCCCAGAGCTGCCATGCGTGAAGGTCATTTCTCCTCACACACACACACATACATGCATGTGCGAAGTGTACAGGAAGTGATGGGAAGCACTTCCTGGTCACTGCCAATTAGGGTCATTTATTTATTTTGTTTAGTTGGCATTTAAATGCAAGAAAATGTAATTAACTCGTAGGTTTATGCAATTTGTAATACAGTACTACTTTTACAACAAGATTGCTGTTAGTTTACATAAATCATTGCACTGAGCATTATAGACATTACAGTATGGATTGTTTTTATTATATTATAGGGCTGTTGAATGCTTGATTCTGATTGGCTGGTGAGATTTTTTTGTGTGCGGTTATTTTTAGATAAACACACAGCTAAAGCAGTTCCAGGCCATTCCATATCCCTTTCGCTGAATGATTTGAGTTATTAACAGTAGAAAATGTGTGCATGGATGTTTCCCAGTGTTGGGTTGCAGTTGGAAGGGCATCCACTGCGTAAAACATTAGCTGGAAAAGTTGGTGGTTCATTCAGCTGTGGCGACCTCTGATGAATAAAGGGACTAAGCCGAAGAAAAAAGAATGAATGAATGAACAGTAGAAAATGAAATCAAAACAGAACTTAAGACTGTGGATGAGAAGTGTATGAATCTAGCCCTACACACAGGAGCAGTTTGAGGACGAAAACCACAGCGTTTTCAATTCCGGTCCTCGTGCCCCACGGATCTGCATGTTTTGCTTGTCTCTCTTATTTAACACTGATAACACTTGATTTAGTGGCTTTTTACACCTGGTCATGCATTTTTTTCTGATCAGATAGCTATCCAATCGCCAAAAGGACAGGTGTAAATGCCTTCTGAAATGAGATGAATATTAAACAGATCTCTGAAATCACTTCAGGAGGTGGTCTGGGACGCATTCCAGATGAAATTGAACAGGTCTAAATGCATTTGTTTTTTAAAACCACATACAGTATGTACATTTACTCCTCCCAAAATGTAAAGCAATAAACTTTTCATAATGTGTTTATTGGCTTTGAGTCAGATATGATAGCTCCAGTACAACACTAACCACAGACTGTTTGTTTTGAATGTTAGTTTTGATGATTATATGATTAGATGATTATATATATATAATATATATATACAGTTGCAATCAGAATTATTCAACCCCTTTAAATTTTTTATCTTTTTTAAATATTTCCCAAATGATGTTTAACAGAACAAGAAAATTTTCACAGTATGTCTGATAATATTTTTTCTTCTGGAGAAAGTCTTATTTGTTTTATTTCGGCTAGAATAAAAGCAGTTTTGAATTTTTTTAAAACCCATTTTAGGTCCAAATTATTAGCCCCTTTAAGCTATATATTTTTCAATAGTATACAGAACAAACCATCATTATACAATAACTTGCCTAATTACCCTAACCTGCCTAGTTAACCTAATTAACCTAGTTAAGCCTTTAAATGTCACTTTAAGCTGTATAGAAGGTCTTGAAAAATATCTAGTCAAATATTATTTACTGTCATCATGGCAAAGATAAAATAAATCAGTTATTAGAGATGAGTTATTAAAACTATTATGTTTAGAAATGTGTTGAAAAATTTTTCCCCAATTTCTGTTTAACGGAGAGAACTTTTTTCAACACATTTCTATACATAATAGTTTTAATAACTCATCTCTAATAACTGATTTATTTTATCTTTGCCATGATGACAGTAAATAATATTTGACTAGATATTTTTCAAGACACTTCTATACAGCTTAAAGTGACATTTAAAGGCTTAACTAGGTTAATTAGGTTAACTAGGCAGGTTAGGGTGATTAGGCAAGTTATTGTATAATGATGGTTTGTTCTGTAGACTATCGAAAAAAAAAGTTAGCTTAAAGGGGGTAATAATTTTGACCTTAAAATGTTTACTTAAAAATAAAAACTGCTTTTATTCTAGCCGAAATAAAACAAATAAGACTTTCTCCAGAAGAAAAAATATTATCAGACATACTGTGAAAAATTCCTTGCTTTGTTAAACATCATGACATTCTGACTTCAACTATATATATACATTTTTTTAGGATGTTAAATTAATACGAAATGACAGTCCGGTGAAGAACGGTTACAGAAAACAGGTAAAACAAAAACAAAAGGCAAAGAATAAAATAAACAAGTGAAAAAACAGGGTGAGAAAAATCTGAAAACGTGCTAAAATCAGGCAAGGGTTGGATTGTATTTCTGGATTGCTTTGAAAACTCTATCGGTTGGGTTTAGGGAAGTGGGTGGGCGCTGGTCAATCGGTGCGTTTAAATACACTGTCGGTTGAATTTAGGGAAGGAGGAAGGTGGGTCGGTCGATCAGTCAGTCAGTCGACAGTGGCCTCTGGTGGATTTACACAAGAACAACAGATGCAAATGACACTCGCGAGAGAAATTTGAGATCTGAAAAAGCCTACACAGTGGCCTCTAGTGGATTCATGCGAGAACAACAGATGCAAATGACACTCGCGAGAGAAATTTGAGATCTTAAAGTGTACACAGTGGCCTCTAGTGGATTCATGCGAGAACAACAGATGCAAATGACACTCGCGAGAGAAATTTGAGATCTTAAAGGGTACACAGTGGCCTCTGGTGGATTTACACAAGAACAACAGATGCAAATGACACTCGCGAGAGAAATTTAAGATCTGAAAAAGCATACAATGCGGCCTCTGGTGGATTCATGCGAGAACAACAGATGCAAATGACACTCCGCGAGAGAAATTTGAGATCTTAAGTGTACACAGTGGCCTCTAGTGGATTACAGCGAGAACAACAGATGCAAATGACACTCGCGAGAGAAATTTAGATCTGAAAAAGCATACAATGCGGCCTCTGTGGATTCATGCGAGAACAACAGATGCAAATGACACTCGCGAGAGAAATTTGAGATCTTAAAGTGTACACAGTGGCCTCTGGTGGATTTACACAAGAACAACAGATGCAAATGACACTCGCGAGAGAAATTTAAGATCTGAAAAAGCATACACAGCGGCCTCTGGTGGATTCATGCGAGAACAACAGATGCAAATGGCACTCGTGAGAGAAATTTGAGATCTTAAAGTGTACACAGTGGCCTCTGGTGGATTTGCGAAAACAAAAACTGCAAAAAACGTACCTCCCGGGACATATTTGGCGATCTCCAGAAATGTATACTGGGTACCTAACAATAATGAGGCTTGGCTGCCCATCGCCTATATCAAAAGTATTAATTCTGAAACTTTTTATTGAACTATCTGTCTTTCAGTTTGAATTGATGATTTATTACTTGAATAACTTCATATACCTATGAGATTTACATTAGCAAAAAATCTGTTATTATATGTTTAAAAATAGCCTGAAAACCGTCCATTAAAAAGAGATAGCAAATTAAACTCATTGTTCAAATCTAAATCCAAATACTCCCCTTTCAAGTCTTTAATCCAACTTCAATTAGTGCTACTTCATTTCTTAAAATGGCCTGTAATGACTGTTTACATCCTTGAAGGACTTTCTGATATTAGCATAATATCTCCCATCTTCTGCCAAAACAATGTTTCCTGGAGGGTGTTTATTATGGTCTGCGCCTCTGGGAATGGTCTTAACAGCTGGGCCTGGGGAAACTAATTCCCACAGCAATATGGCACCTCACTAGTTCACTATTGTGTGTCATTGCCTTTCTTGTGCGTGTGATTTGCGGGTATTCTGCATATTAATTACCAGCGCATTAAAGGACATGCAGAATCACAGTGACAGTATGGCTTTGAAGAGTCCTTCATTGTGACTCATTACACACTCAGACACAGATTATCTGTCGTCTTTCTCTCCCACACACACTCTTCTCAAGTGTGCACTCTGTAGTGTTTCAGCACGGCGACATGAAAGTGCGTTTGTGTGCTCGCAATGCATGCTGGGAGAGTTCAGGCCAAACTCCTGAGGAGAAAAAGAGAGATGTGTTATGTAAAAGCTGTGCGCAGCTTCATGTTTAACCCAGTTTTGCTGGAGACCAAAATCACCACACACACACACACACACACACACACACACACACACACTTAAAAATAACGTATGAGGTTATAGGAACTACCCACCAGGGGTGCATTTCTCAAACAATGACGTAACTTGTGGATAAACTACCAAACTATGGTGCTTGGTTAATATCAACCCAGGCTCATTCTGAAAATGTACCCCTATATACATTTCTGGAGAGCGCCAAATACGTCCAGGGGTACGTTTTCTTGCAGTTTTTGTTTTCGCGAATCCACCAGAGCCCGCTGTGTACACTTTTGAGATCTCAAATTTCTCTAGCGAGTGCCATTCGCGCCTGCTGTTCTCACGTAAATCCACCATAGGGCGCTGTCGACTGACTGACTGACTGACCGATTGACTGACCCACCCTCCTCCTTCCCTAAACCCAACCTATAATGTTTTCAAAAGCACCGATTGACCCGCCCACCCACTTCCCTTAAATGGTTGTTAATTGATCGTTAATTGGTTAATTAATCCTTAATTTAAATTATGATCGATCACTGGATTTTGTGGAAATTGACATCCCTAATCCCAAGTTTTTTAAACAATTGATTAATATTGGTTTGATTCATAAGCGGTCTCATAAAAATATTTACATGCCTCTAGTAACCATAAACCCTTAATTATTTAACTGATCTTTTGCCGATATCTTCATTACATAATAGATCAATGGGCTATCCATACTGGATTAATAAACGTCATTAATAAACGTCAAGTTATAGTCAAACACTGTTAAATAATTAGAGAAATTCTGCGCACACTGCCTGTAACGTTACTTAAGTTACGCTAGGTTACTATCCTAAGAAACACAGCGAAAATGGACCTCGACCTCTATTACATGTCATGATGGACATTTATCAAGGAGAAAATAACAAAAATCTTACCTGAGACTGTGTGTGGGAGCACAAGTGCCCAGCCATTTTGCTCGGTGAGCTTCCTTTAGTCAAGAATCAGGATCTCATCACGCAAGGCGCACCGTTGTCTGAGTGTCACAGAGTGTCGCTTTTTTGATTCGTACTCGTTATCATGGTCTTCGTGTCCGTGGTGAAACTCTATTTCGGTTTGTTAAGTACACCACCTGTAAATTTATCAGTCGTATACAAACAGACAAAGACAATGTCGCATCTGTGTCTGTTCTAATCAAGATTTTGGTATTGTACCCTTGTAAAATTACGAATACGAATACGTTTCCTTTACGTTTTATAATTACAGATGCGTGAATTTTATTTACACACAATATATTTATAGAACAGCGATTTTATTCCATACTGACCCACCCTTCTCCTTCCCTAAATCCAACCGACAGTGCTTACAAAAGCAATCCAGAAAAAGAAAAACCCTCGCAATTTTACCACGTTTACAGATTTTACCACATTCTCACCCTGTTAAATACTTGTTTATTTTATTTTTTGGCTTTTGTTTTTTTTTTACCTGCTTTCTGCAACCGTTCTTCACTAGACTCGAACCCCGTCATCGCAATCAACTCCGCTCCATGTCACAAGTCCGCCGACGTACGCGGCGAGCCACTGGACAAACTGGTAACAGCAGAAAAAGCCGTCCACACAGAGGTAAGCGGTCAGCTGGTAAGCGCAAAAAGGAATGGCGTTATATCGCCCCGTATCGTTTGTTTAAAAGACGAAATGCAGCCATACGTACCTCTGGCTACATAATTTGCGCTCTTCAGAAATGTATATAGGGCTATGTTTTTAGATTGAGCCTGTGTTGGTTAATATACCATATCACACCAGGGAATCCAACCAAAGTAAATGGCACCATGAAAAAGGAGCAACACATCAAAATTTTCAACAACTACATCAAGCGGTCTGCAGAGAAACTTGACATTGGGCAACAGTGGACATTTCAAAGTGGTAAAGAAATGGTTAGCAGACAAAAACGTTTCCATTTTGCAGTGGCCCAGCCAGAGTCCTGACCTAAATCCAATTGCGAATCTGTGGATTGAGTTAAAGATTAGGAAGGAACCCCTCCAACCTAAAGAGTTGGAGCTCATTGCTAAAGATGAACGGGCAAAAACACCAGTGAAGACATGCACAAAGCTGGTTAGCAATTATAGGAAGCATTTGATTGCCAATAAAAGCTTTTCTGTTGATTATTGAGAAGGGTTATCATTTTGAAATGCCACTTTTTGTTCAAGCTGAGAAATATTTCTTTTTCCACAATGATGCCTTTTGTACATTGTTATGTTTTGGGAGAAGTCTGCATACGCCTATTATACACCAGTAACCTGACCAGTACACACTGTACAGTACATCCTTCTTTGTCTTTTCTCACACTTCAGTTAGGCTGTGATGTCATTGATTGGCAATCGACATGAGCCTGTGTGCTTGTGCATATGTGTGTGTTTGCGCAAATGTGTGTTTGTTTGTACATATATGTGAGTATGTGTGTGTGTGTGTGGGAAGCAGCCGGTCTGATTCCTGCGCTCGTAGGCATCATTTCCATGGTCACTGCTGTATCTGAGTATCAGCCCCTTCCCCCTCAACCGGTCCTGACAGAGAGGATGAATTATAATGGGGGAGGAGCACCGCGTATGTGTCTGCGTGTGTATAAGTGTGTTTGAGCATGTGCAATTTAGGACCCCATGGTCTGTGTGGAGATCAGGTGGAGGAGGGGTGATGTGTTTGTGTGTGTGTGTGTGTGTGTGTGTGTCGTTCAGCTCATGCCAGCTTCTGCAGACCTGGGCACTGTCTGTAAAGCATATGGAGGGATATTTGCTTGTTTATGATATAATTTGGTGGATATATATACAAGGAAAAAACTGAAAAAGCAATGAGCTGTAAATAAAAGTGCAGAAATGTTGAGTGGTGTTTGAGTGGTGCTTGACCTTGCATTGAGCATAGCAGTGTGTGCTCTCACCTTCACCTTGCAGGTATTGCTGTGGGGTTGGTAAGATGCTTTCAATGGTTTATTGCTGTAGATTGCTAGGACATTCTTTAAAGGGGTCCTATTATGCCCCTTTTTAGAAGATGTAAAATACGTCTCTGATGTACCTAGTATGTGTGTGTGCGTGCGTGCGTGTGTGTGTGTGTGTGAAGTTTCAGCTCCAAATTACAAACAAATAAGGCCCTATCATACACGCGGTGCAATAAGGTGCAAGACATGTATGGCACGATTTGTTGCTATTTTCAGACCAGCGCAACAGTAATTTTCACATTTTGCACCACGTTGTTTAAATAGCAAATACATTTGTTTCACTTTGTGGACTCATGGGTGTGCCGGTCTATAAAGGACGGTGTGTTAAGGTGCATTGTTGGCGTGTTGCTATTTTGAGGAACTGAAGTAGGCCGCGCCATTGACCAACTAAAAGCTGCTCTAAAGCCCAGCGCAGAGCGCATTAGTTATGCGCCTATGCATGTCCAAACGCGTACACATTGCTTAATACACACAGGATGTACAGCAATACACAAATATCTTTACATATGAAAAAAAATTAAAGCATTAAAATTATACAAAAATTATTATTATCTACATAAATATAAAAACCACAGCCTCCATGCCTTATTCATGTCGGGGGGCTTTTTTCAGTTTATTCATGACAATTTGCATTTCTATAATGTCATTATTATTATCAGTATTATTTATTATATGCATATTTATATTTGAATTAATAAAACAAGTTTAGATTTGTCCACCTGTCGAGTTGGAGATGAATGCATCACCATATGGGGCATAAGAACAGGATGTGTGTTTTGATATAACTCAGTTTTTTTACAGCACTTTGTTATTATTGTTTATTTATTCCCTTGCTGGAAATTAGAACTGAATTTAGAAATAGTTTTGAAGCAAATCTTTGCACTTAACAAATGAAATTAAATATGTAGGCTAATTGATGTCTTCAGTGGAGTGCGTACAACACCGTTCCCGTTTCCTCCTTGTGCAGCCTTTTTGCGGTCGCAGACCCCTCACTGTGGCCATCAGCAACGCTGATGCGCACCTCTCAAAAAATATAACTACACATCACAACGACGAGCAGCGCAAGCTCTGTGATTGGTCGGCTTGGTAGCGCTGATGAGTGTGGGCGGGGTGAGAGCCGCGCGAACCTGTTGGAGCAAGTGTTTACAAGTGTTGAGTCCCATGAAGGAGCTCCAGATGGAGACTGTTGTTTTGTGTTTTCTGTTGTTACACATCTGCTGGTTCCCGCCACTGAATGAGCGAGTTTTAGCTACTTGTACTGTACATTAAGGTAGCGTTTCAGAAAAAACAAAACACCAGCGAAGAAACTCGACACAGAGGAACATAAAAACCTAGCGTTTTGGAAGTGTTAACAAAAACAGTAACAAAAACAGCGCGCAGAAGTATAAATGCACAGCAACGCGCAAGGCAAGTGTCGTGACCCCACACCGATCACACGATGCAGAAGCACAAATCAGTAAGAAGTATAAAAAAAAGTAAAGAGGCTGAATGGACGAGGCTCGTTCTTTATCCTCGCGCTGCAGATTGTTTGTTAACTGTTTTCTCGCTAGTGAAGCGTTCAGTTTATCCATTTACAAAGTCCGCCATGTAAAGAGCAAATGCGCCATGGCGCAGCGCAACTGACTCTTAAAGGGAATGGGAGATGAGACCCTGATTGGTTTAATGCTCGTTATGCTCAAAACACACCCAGAACTCATTAAGAGAATAAGCACAACCCTGTTAGACCATGCACTGTGACACAGAGCGTATTTTTCAGTCCACAAAATAGCAAAAGTGGTTTCAGACACGCCTCTAATGCTTTTGCGCCTGCGCTTTAGACTTTGCACCTAGATCATTAAAATAGCGGCCATAATGTTTTTAACTCTTTGAAACGGCCCCTTTTAGGCTTTGATCCTAATTGTGCCATTTTGGTGACTGTCTCTTTAAATTCAAATGAGATTGTGCTCTTTTCAAAAGAGGGCGGAGCTACGAATACCTATGAATCAGAGTAGTGGCAGATTCAAAAGAAAGACTATCGTTCTCTAATGAGAAGGAGATGGTCCCTAGTGGGTGGAGCTTTCCACCTCTGATGACACGTACAAAAGGGAGAATGTCAGTGTGTGTCAGAATGTGCATGTGTGTGTTTGTGTATCAGTGCATGTGTGTATGTGTCTGTAAGTCTGGTTGTGTGTGTTTGTGTATTGGTGTGTGCGCATGTGTGTGTTTGTATATCAGTGTGTGGTTGTGCATACAGTAAGTGTGTGTGGTTGTGTATAAGTGTGCGTGTATGTGTGTGTGTGTGTGTGTGTGAGTGTGTGTTTGTGTCAGTGTGTGTCTGTGTATCAGTGTGTATGTGATGGAGCATCTGCTGTGGTTGTGAGGTCAGCGTTCTCTGTCCTGAGCTGATCTGAAGTGACGCAGGTGTGGTTTTCGTTTAGTTCTGCTGGAGTCCAGACGCGCTCAGCTTTACTCATGTGACTCATGTGAATCTTCACTCACTGTGATCTGACATTCATTAGACGTTTATTGTTGAAAAGCCTGATTAATGATTTGAATGATCACTTTTAATTTAATTTGTTATAAAACAGATTAATTGATTTAAGTCTCTCTTCCACCTGACATAAGAGACAATGTGTATCATTGCGTATGTGTGTGCTTCTGTGTGTGTTTATGTGCGTGTGTACATATACACCCAATACTATTTGATATTATACTGTTGTTAAAGGACACCTATGATGAAAATCAACTTTTGCAAGCTGTTTGGACAGAACTGTGTGCATGTATAGTGTGTCCACAGTCATATTGGAATAATATAAACACAACAAGTCTCTTTAAAAAAAATTCCCGACGTTAAAATAGGATTCAAATCCCAGTGATGTGATATAGCAGTGCGGTTTCCATGTCCACCAAAAGTGATTGACAGCCACGTATTAACATGTCTCTATAGTAATGCGTATAAACATGTCCACAGAACAGGATTTGCTAAGAAACTGGGATTAAAAGATCTGTTCCAACTGTCTGTGATCAGCTGCACCTCAAGAATAACTGTAAAGACAGTAAAGTAAATAGTAAAAGAGATTTGTAATTCATAACTGCTGCAATCACCACAGGCGCATTGTGTCAGAAAACGTGTGTGTGTGTGTTTACTGCAAACTTTGTGACTGCATTTGTGTGTGACTCATCATTTCAGAAAGGCTTGAATAAACTCCAGCACAAATACATCAAATAAACTTACTTGGTATTTTTGATTTGATTGGAGTTCTGCGTCATCCATGGGAACGTTGGGTGGGGAGAACCAGCCAGAGATGGGAAGTAACGAAGTACAATACTTTATGTACTTAAGTAGATTTTTCTGGTATCAGTACTTTACTCCACTATTATTTTTTTGACAGCTTTTTACTTTTACTCCTTACATTTTTACACAAATATCTGTACTTTCTACTTCTTACATTTTTCAAATCGGGCTCGTTACTTTCATTTTCATGTGTTTGGTATTGTGATTTATATTATTTCTTGTCATCGTGCAATTTGAGTGCCTTTTTGATGGAGTCAGTCTATTTTTCCTACGTGCTGCAGTGCGCGGCTTTTTCAACCAAAGCTATCACACACCGTATGTTAGCTAGTTTATGGCGATTACTATGAGAAAGGCAAGGATGACTACAGAGGGAGACGGGGAATTTAACATGACTGATGCTGTCCTGTTTACACGGTAATTAGACACATTTTACTCAATCAGATCACAGGTAAACAAGAGAAACACATTCCAGTTCAAAAATATGCCATACAAATGCTTAAGGTAAACAGTCTTTTGTCCACTTCCGATCATACTATACGGGATTTCTCTGCGCTTTAAATCTAATACCATGAAAAAAAGTGCTTTTTTGTAAAGATAAACAATCAAATACTTTACAAAAACTTTATGCAAAGATATTTATTTCCTTTATTTCTGATGAGTTCATATTTCCTAATACAGATTTTTATTGATTTTTTATATTTATTTACTGTATGATTTTACATATAGGCCTATTAATCTTCAATTCATATTTTAAACAAATGTTTTACAACAACAAAAGTAACTATACTGGACATATCATGAATAAAAATATAATGCAAAAGATCCTGAATTTATCATGTGAATAAAAGATCATGCACATGTTTTGTAGGTTGTAGTCATGCCTGTGTATGTAGCTTTTAGCATAGAATAAATAAACAGAATTATTGTTTATCCATTAAATAAAATATCCACAATAACCTGGAAAAAACCCACTAAAATAACGGGTTACTGTATGTTTAAGAGCTGCTAATGCAAAAAAATTGTTTGCAGTCAAATACGATAAGTATTTATTTTAGCAAAAGAAAATATATTTTCAATATATTCAATAAAAGATATTCAAATATAAAATCCAAAAAAATCTATATATTTTGGACCGAATTCAGTGTAAAATGTAAGACATTATTTATAAAGATATACAGGCCTACAGAATTATTTTTAGAGTATATGAACATGAATGGCAGCTGTTGTTTGCAACGCTGTGAGTTTGCATCAAGACGATGATACATGGGGTGGGGGCGGGGCGGTAGAGACCGGATATTTAACTACCTAGTAAAACTAAAACGTGTAGTAGTAATGGGTACTTTTTACTTAAGTACATTTTTGAGGCTGTACTTTACTTTTACTTGAGTACAAAAGTGTAGTGAGTACTTCAACTTTTACCAGAGTCGTTTTAAATATGAATATCTGTACTTCTACTTGAGTAAAGGATTTGTTTACCTTTGCCATCTCTGGAACCAGCTCATTTGTATTTAAAGGCACAGGATACAAAACCAGCTACACTTTGCTCTGAGCACAAAATGGGCATATTCTGCATTGTATAATAAATAATTTAATTGGGTGTTACACATTCTGGAGACACCAAAGACTTATGGTAAATCGTGTCTTACATCGTGGCCCTATAAAGCATTTGACCTGATGGTTTCCTCTGTGTTTTCAGGAGGGCCAGCGGTTAATGCAGGAGAAGCCGGAGCTGAGTGCGCTGGTCAAGAAGAAGCTGGAGGAGATCCGCGAGTGCTGGCAGGACCTGGAGAGCACCACGCAGGAGAAAGCCCGGCAGCTGTTTGAGGCCAACCGGGCCGACCTGCTGGTGCAGAGCTACTCCAGCCTGGACCACAGACTGGAGCGGCTCGAGGACCAGCTGGCACATGTGGATTACGGCCAGGACCTGACCTCTGTCAACAAGCAGCTAAAAAAACTGCAGGTCCTTACTCTTTCCTATACACGCACACGGTAGGGCTGCACAATATATATTGTTTCAGCATTGATATCGCAAAGTGTGAATCTGCAAGTCACATCGCAGATCCTGCAGTATCCATTTGGGAGTATTTACCAGGAAGCACAGATTAGAACATTTAGTTCTATTGTATTCATTTAGGCTGTGTGTCCACTGAAGTGTATTTCTCGAGCTGAGCTTTTGTTTTCTGTTGTTATTAATGGTAGCGCCGCATTTTTGAGTGCCTGCAGCATAGCAGGGCATAGTGTTGTCACGATACTGGAATTCAATACCAATCGGTACTGAAACTTTGGACACTGGAGCGCTTTAAAGCCGTAAAGATCAGTCGATTCATCAGCGGATTGCTCGTATGTCAGCTTATAAACAGACCAGCTGATCTTCAAGGCTTTAAAACGCTCCAGTGTCCCTGTATCTGTCGTTACATTCAGTAAACAGTGGTGAGTTTGGTGTACTGATGACCTTCATGGCCAAATCACAGTCATTTCAGTTGAGCATGTGAACACAATACGCTTATTACAAAATCAAATCAAATCAAATCACTTTTATTGTCACATCATCAGCAGCACGTGTGCTATGATGAGTGAAAAGCTTAGGTGCTGGCTCCAGACAGTGCAAAATACAGACAGTGTAAATACAACGACAGTGCAAAATACAGAAAGTGCAAATACAACGACAGTGCAAAATACAGAGAGTGCAAAATACAGACAGTGCAAAAATACAGACAGTGCAGGATACAGACAGTGCAGTATACAACAACATACTCACAAAAAACAAGACAAAAACAAAAAACAAAACAAGACAATGTAAAGCGGCCGCCATTTTAAAACACGAAAGCGAGGCTGCGGTGGGAAAAAACACGGAACTGTAGGATCAGCACTGTAAACATTGCAAAAACATGCTGTGTACTACAAACCTCCAGCTGTTGCTGCGATTTCAAAATGCAGATATGGTGTAAACATCACTTTAATATCACTCAGTTCAGTTTAATTTAAACAATTAAAAGCACATCAAGCATTAAACAACATCACAATCTCTTTAAGAGTGATACACTTAAGTGTACTCCTAGACTTCAGTTCATGGCAGCAGGTAAACACCAGAGAGATGCTTCCGTGCTTCAGCCTATGTAACCCAGTGAGCGATTAAACAATGCAGACCTCTGTAGCACATCCTCGTGTTGTCTGTAATAGTGTTGTCCCGATACTGAAGTTTAAAAATGTTTCATTTCCCGCAAACATTTAAGCGCAGCTAAACGCGTTCATAAACATCGCTGATTTGCCATAGTATAGACCATTTCGAGGGATGTAAACAATCCCTGCTGAAAAAACAGCTTAAACCAGCCTAGGCTGGTTGGCTTGTTTTAGCTGGTCGACCAGCCTGGTTTTAGAGGGGTTTTGGCCATTTCCAGGCTGGTTTCCAGCCATTTCCAGCCTGGTCTTAGCGGGTCAGGCTGGAAAATGACCAGCTTAAACCAGCTAAAACCAGGTTGACCAACCTGGTTTAAGCAGGACATAGCTGGTTTTGGCTGGTCAAGCTGGTTTTAGCTGGTCAACTCCCAGCCTGACCAGCTAAGACCAGGCTGGAAATGGCTGGAAACCAGCCTGGAAATGGCCAAAACCCCTGGTTTAAGCTGGATTTTTCAGCAGGGATAACAATGGTCCTAATGTATTTCCTGTATTACATTTTGAATTTACATAGCCTCCAACAATCCAAAAAGCTCCACACATTGATAAATAATGTTATGGCAGCCATTTTAGCATTAGGATATGATAAAATTGCCTCTTGTTACATTTCTGAAATAGTTTGGTAACAATCAGGAAGTGTTCATGGGCCAGTGACTTGGCCAAATTGAAATGGTCTACAGAAATGACTGTGATTGGCTGTGAAGGTCATCAGTTCACCGCTCTTCACAGATTGCAAATACAGATAGACGGACCTTGGAGCGTTTTAAATTCGTGAAGTCGATTCATCAGCGGATCGCTCATCTGTGTTTGCACTCGGTAAACATCGCTGAAGCACTGATGACCTTCACGACCAATCACAGTCATTTCTGTTGAGCACGTGAACACAATGGCAAATCAGCGCTGTCAACAGTAAACGCCATCAACAGTGCTTAAATGTTAACGGGAAATTAACATTTTTTTTATTTAAGTACCGAATTTTTGTATCCTGACAAGTATAATATAGTGAAAGAATCTAGTCTATTAACTTGAGTTTGATGAATGGCATCTAAAATGTGTGTTTGAGAAAGAAAACGTTTGCTAACT
>LR812536.1:61167111-61179611 GCA_903798195.1 Danio kyathit | reverse complement strand
CATAATAGTTATTTGTGATTCTTTATCTTTGTTATTAAAGGCAGTCGAATGAATACAATATAATGTAACAAAAAACAAACTACCCTGCTGAAAAATCCAGCTTAAACCAGCCTAAGCTGGTTGGCTGGTTTTAGCTGGTCGACCAGCCTGGTTTTAGAGGGGTTTTGGCCATTTCCAGGCTGGTTTCGAAAATGGCTCGAAAATGACCAGTTAAACCAGCTAAAACCAGCTTGACCAGCCTGGTTTAAGCTGGACATAGCTGGTTTTGGCTGGTCAAGCTGGTTTTAGCTGGTCAACTCCCAGCCTGACAAGCTAAGACCAGGCTGGAAATGGCTGGAAACCAGGCTGAAAAGGGCCAATACCCCTCTAAAACCAGGCTGGTCGACCAGCTAAAACCAGCCAACCAGCTTAGGCTGGTTTAAGCTGGATTTTTCAGCAGGGATACCAAAGAATTTAAGTAAAAACCTATTAAATCAAATTAGTGAGTGATTCTCTCATTATTTTATATTAATAACATTAATAAGCCAATATTGACTGCATCAATAGCCTTGTGATATTGCATTTTGGGTGTCCCGAGTTTAAGTCCCAGCTCACAGACCTTTTTTTATCCCACCCGCCCTCTTTCTCTCCTGGCAAATGTCCCAAAATGAAGTCTTTAGAAATAAAAGAATAAAAAAATGTGTTAATAATGAAATAATATTTGTAATTTTCGTCAATAATTACAAATATTATTTACTTTCCAGCATATACTTTTAACAAAAGTGTACTTAAATAACCCACACGCACACACACGCACGCACGCACGGACGCACGCACGCACGCACGCACGCACGCACGCACGCACGCACGCACACACACACACACATATATATATATATATATATATATATATATACACACACAAACAGTTGAAACCAAAAGTTTACAAACACTCTAAAAAAAAAAGAAACCATTTTTTTTTTAAATGTCTGGTGTTAAATCATACTAAACGTTTACTATTTTAGGTCCCTTAGGATTACCTAAATCATTTACATTTGCTAAATGCCAAAATAATGAGATAATTTTTTTTTTTTTTTAAGAATTTTTTTATTAATTTTTAGCGAGTCAAAAGTTTACACACATTTCCTTGGTATTTTTTTAGCTTTGCTTTTAAACTGTATAACTTTGGTCAAATGTTTTGGGTATTCTTCCACAAGCTTCTCACAATAGTTTGCAGGAATTTTGGCCCATTCCTCCTGACAGAATTGGTGTAACTGAGTCAGATTTGTAGTCTGTCTTGCTCACACAAGCCTTTTCAACTCTGCCCACAATTTTTCTGTAGGATTGAGCTCAGGGCTTTGTGATGGCCACTTCAAAACATTCACTCTGTTGTCCTTAAAGCACATTTGAACAAGTTTGTGGCCAAGTTTTAATTTCCTGGCTGATGTCTTGAGATGTTGCTTCAGTATTTCTACATAATGTTCTTTCTTCATGATGGCATCTATGCTGTGAAGTGGACCAGTCCCTCCTGCAGCAAAACAGCCCCACAACATGATCCTACCGCCCCCATACTTCACAGTTGGGACAGTGTTCCTAGGCTTGTAAGCTTTCCCCTTTGTCCTCCAAATGTAACACTGGTCATTATGGCCAAACAGTTCAATCTTAGTTCCATCAGACTACAGCACAAGTCTCCAAAAATTATTCTTTTTCCCAGTGTAATTTAGCAAATTGTAATCTCTTTTTTTGTTGATTCTGGCTTGTTGATTTTCTCTTGTTGTCACACAAGGAAGCAGTGTGTTTGAGGTTTTCCTTAAATACTATTCTACAGTTGTGCCTCCAATTAACTCAAATGTTGTCAATTAGCCAATCAGAAACTTCCAAAACCTTGACACCATCATCTGAGCTTTTTCAGAGGCATAATAATCTTATTGTATGTAAACTTGACTTTCAAGAAAAGTTATAACAATTTCTCAAAAAATCTCTCTCATTATTCTGCTATTAAGCATAACAGAAACAAAATTGATCATCCTAACTTACCTAAAAGAGAAAAAGTTTAGTCACATTAACATCTGACTTTTTTAAAATGGTTATGTGTCTTTTTATACAGTGTATGTAAACTTCTGGTTTCAACTGGATATATGTGTGTAATCAATAAATGGAAGTTAAAATAAATATTAAGTTATTAGTAATAATGAACATACTAATAATCACAATAGTTATTTGTGATTTTTTTTTTCTTTGTTATTAAAAGCAGTCGAATAAATGCAATATAAGGTAGTAACAAATAAAAAACAACAACAATTTACCAGAAGCATTCAAGTAAAAGCTAATTTAATCAAACTAGTGAGTGATTCTCTTATTATTTTATATTATTAACATTAATGAGCCATTATTGTCTGCATCAATAGCCTCTCAGTATTGCATTCCAGTTGTCCCGAGTTCGAGTCCTGGCTCACAGTTTTTTATTCCACCCCCCTCTTTTTCTCCCAATATGAAGTCTTTAAAAATAAAACATTAAAAAATGTGTTAATAATAAAAAAATATTTGTAATTATTATTTCAATAATTACAAATATTATTAACTTTTCAGCATATACTTTTAAAAAAATGTACTTAAATAACATATATGTGTGTAATCAATAAATGAATGTTAAAGTAAATATTTATTTATTAGTCATTAACGTACTACTAATGACAGTAGTTAATTGTGATTCTTTATCTTTGTTATTAAAAGCAGTCGAATAAATACAGTATAAGCTAGTAACAAAAAAACAAAAAACTATTTACCAGAAGCATTCAAGTAAAAATAAATTAAATCAAATTAGTGAGTGAGTCTCTCATTATTTTATATTTTTAACAATAACAAGCCAATGTTGTCTGCATCAATAGCCTCGCAGTATTGCATTTCAAGTGTCCCGAGTTCGAGTCCCAGCTGACAGACCTTTTTTTATCCCATCCCTCTATTTCTCCTGGCAAATAAATAAAATAAAAAAAATCCAATATACTGTTACGCAGTTGACTTTCCCCCCTAAACTGTTTAAGTTCACTTAAGACATAACCAGCAATGTTTTCATGAATACAGATATTATGAAATAATTCTCTGTGTTTCCATTTGGTCAGTCAATGCACACAGTTGGGGTCTGAACTAGAGGATCTAGACTAGAGCAACGCAAGTAAATACTGCACTAGATAACTTCAACATCAGGCACATTGTGCACTTTGTTGCCTCATTCGTCTTACTTTCATTCAAAATGATAGATCAGCCGTATACAAGAGCAGTAAGTTGCTGTCTGCAGTTCACTGAGCGGCCACCGGTGTCGCTAATAACAAGGTTTTCTGAATTCTACATACAGCCCATTTAAATCGCCATCAGTCTCCAGCAGAATATATTTCATCTGTGCATCATAGGTTGTGGTCACTGCAGACTGACTGGTCCTATGAGGTGCCTGTGAGTGTGTGTGTGTGTGTGTGTGTGCGTATGGGAGTGTGTCTTTTTTATTGTGTTATATTTCCTGTCCTTAAATACATCAGCATATTTCAAATTGTCACTAAAGAAACATTTGTTTTATTTAGTAACTCGTACTATGATTTTAAATAGTCTATCATTTTAAAATCTCTGACGCTCAGTTTACTTGGTATTTATTATTGAATTAAACATTGCTATTATGTTTTTTATAATGTTCAGTTGCATTTTTGTGATACTAGTAAATGATCGGCAAAAGTAAAGCAATGCAAAGTCTCTTTTAGTTTAAGTGTCAGCTGTGCTTTAAGTTAAAGAATTGCTGCTTCTCATTTCAAAATGACAGTAACTAAGGCATGTCGGTAATAATAGGTCACAATTTAAAATCGTATTATTGTTAATTAGTCTTTGATATATGAGTTTGGACTGGTCATTTACTGTAATTTACCTCACTGTCATCATTTATGTAATGTATTTTTTAAACTGGATCTGCAACACTGGATCTTTAACATTACCGTTTTAAAGTTTGAGATTTTTCAATAGTTTTTCTATGTATTTATGACATTTTTTTAATTTACGACTGCATTTTTTAACAAAATACAGTGAAAATGACTACATACAAATATATACACTCATCGGCCACTTTATTAGATACACCTACTAGTACCGACTTGGACCCCCTTTTGCCGTCAGAACTGCCTCAATCCTTCGTAGCATAGATTCAACAATGTACTGGAAATATTCCTCAGATTTTGCTCCATATTGACATGATAGCATCACACAGTTGCTGCAGATTTGTCGGCTGCACATCAATGATGCAAATCTCCAGTCCCACCACATCCCAAAGGTGCTCTATTAAAGGTGCTCTATTGGATTGAGATCTGGTGACTGTGGAGGCCATTTGAGTACAGTGAACTCATTGTCATGTTCAAGAAACCAGTCTGAGATGATTCACGCTTTATGACATTGTGCGTTATCCTGCTACAAGTAGCCATCAGATGATGAGAACACTGTGGTCATAAAGGGATGGACATGGTCAGCAACAATACTCAGGTAGGCTGTGGCGTTGACACGATGCTCAGTTGGTGCTAATGGCCCCAAAGTGTGCCAAGAAAAAATATCCCCCACATCATTACACCACCACCACCAGCCTGAACCATTGATACAAGGCAGGATTGATCCATTCTTTCATGTTGTTGATGCCAAATTCTGCCTCTATCATCCGAATATCGCAGCAGAAATCGAGACTCATCAGACCAGGCAACGTTTTTCCAATCTTCTAATGTCCAATTTTGGTGAGCCTGTGCGAATTGTAGCCTCAGTTTCCTGTTCTTAGCTGACAGGAGTGGCACTCAGTGTGGTCTTCTGCTGCTGTAGCCCATCCACCTCAAGGTTGGACGTGTTGCTCTTCTGCAGACCTCGGTTGTAACGAGTTACTGTTGCCTTTCTATCAGCTCCAACCAGTCTGGCCATTTTCCTCTGACCTCTGGCATCAACAAGGCATTTGCGCCCACAGAACTGCCGCTCACTGGACATTTTCTCTTTTTTGGACCACTCTCTGTAAACCCTAGAGATGGTTCTGCGTGAAAATCCCAGCAGTTTCTGAAATACTCAGACCAGCCCGTCTGGCACCAACAACCATGCCACGTTCAAAGTCACTTAATCACGTTTTTTCCCCATTCTGATGCTCAGTTTGAACTGCAGCAGATCGTCTTGACCATGTCTGCATGCCTAAATGCATTGGAGTTGCTGCCATATGATTGGCTGATAAGAAATTTGTGTTAACGAGCAGTTGGACTGGTGTACCTAATAAAGTGGCCGTGAGTGTATATATTTCGAATACTGTCACATGACCTTTCTTAATTATTAACAAAAACAGAAAAATAAAACCTTTTTTTCATGACAAATTGTTTACATTTTTAACACATTTTTCATGTACGTCAATAAGAAAAAATAATGTTTGTAACATTGTAAATAATTTATCTTTCACTTTTTTTTATCAAATTAATGCATCCTTACTGAATATAATATACATTTATTGATCCTTTTAATGCCTTCTGAACTTAATGCTACTGTAAATGAAACATTTGCAATGACTTCAAATTTTCTTTGGAAGTTTGAAACGTTTATGATGATGTCATAACTCACTTCCTGTCTCCTTCCCTGTTTTTCTGGTGTTCTTCCTCTCCTCTTTCCCACTATCTATATTGTCCTCTTTTTAACTGTGTATTCTTATGTTCCTCTCTCTCTCTCTTTGACGTCCACTTGGTTCTCCTGCCTTTCTGTCATGTTCTTTTCCTCCATTGACGTCCTTCTGCTTATTGGTTGTTTTGACCTATTGCAGACAATGGAGTGTCAGATGGAGGAATGGTATAAAGAAGTTGGAGATCTGCAGGCTCAGGCGGCCTCCATCCCGCAGCAGGGAGAGGTGATGGAGAAGGTGTCTGTGAAACAAACCGGTGTGGAAACGCGAATCGTGCGGCTGATCGAGCCTCTGAAAGAGAGACGTCGCATCCTGCTGGCTTCTAAAGAAGTACATCAAGTGGCCCGGGACATCGAGGATGAAATTGTGAGTTTAATGGCCATTAGTTTCTACTGAGCGGTACGGTTCGGCACTGTACACGTTAGGGCTGGATAATTAATCGAATACATAACATGTAAGTGATGCAATTTCCCCATGTTGTTATTTCATTTTAAATCCTGTTAATACTTATCTTTTAAAGACATATTATTGTGTTTGGACAAATTCTAGGGATGTGCGATACCAATTATTTTCTTTCCAATCCGACACCAAGTATTTCAAGACTAGTATCGCTGATATCAATACCAATACTTCAATCAAATAATTAATAGTTTTTTTTATTATTAATATATAAAATATATTTCAAAATATGTTTTCAAACATGTTTTCTTTGTGTTTGTCTGCAGTTGTGGATACAGGAGCATATTCCAATGGCCACTTCTCAGGAACACGGGACAAGTTTACAAGCTGTACAGCAACTCATGAAGAAGAATCAAGTAAGACGACAGTATAAAAAAAGCACAGGAAAGGTCAAAAATGTATTTAAACCGAAACTGAAACTGGTGGCTTATGGGAAACGTGCTAAACAAATGACTGACGAATCATTCAAGAAATCGATTCTGCATCAATTTTGAGATTTTATAAATACATCACTATTCTCTCGTGAATCGATTCTGAGCTTAGTTTTTAGTTTTTTTTAGCAGATGGCGCTGTATGCTTTACAAACAGCTGTTCTCTGCATTCATCCAGCTTTTTATAAATACCACTTGAAGCTAAAATAATCATTATTTAAGTTGGGAAAGATTTAAGCAAATTACAAGAGTGTCCATAGTAAGCTGTGTTTACATTAATCTTGTAACATAAAAGCCAAATTACATGACTCAACCAAACGCACAACTGCTCTTCCTCGTGAGCATTTGATTGTAGGGATAAAAAAAGCTGTTTTTTGCCGTTTAAAAAAAAGCCTAGAGCGCCCTCTGCTGTGAAAAACTAGTCTAGACCATCGTCTGCTGTTTAAATCTAGCCTAGAGCGTCCTCTTCTGTAAAAAAAACTAGTCTAGACCACCATCTGCTGTTTAAAACTAGCCTAGAGCGTCCTCTTCTGTAAAAAAAAATAGTCTAGACCACCGTCTGCTGTTTAAAACTAGCCTAGAGCGTCCTCTTCTGTAAAAAAACTAGTCTAGACCACCGTCTGCTGTTTAAAACTAGCCTAGAGCGTTTTCTTCTGTAAAAAAACTAGTCTAGACCACCGTCTGCTGTTTAAAACTAGCCTAGAGCGTTCTCTTCTGTAAAAAAAAATAGTTTAGACCACCGTCTGCTGTTTAAAACTAGCCTAGAGCGCCCTCTTGTATAAAAAACTAGTCTAGACCGCCGTCTGTTGTTTAAAAACTAGCCTAGAGCATCCTCTTTGGTAAAAAAAAATAGTCTAGACCACCGTCTGCTGTTTAAAACTAGTCTAGAGCACCATCTTCTGTAAAAAAATTAGTCTAGACCCCTGTCTGCTGTTTAAAACTAGCATAGAGCGCCCTCTTTTGTAAAAAAAAAAAACTAGTCTAGACCGCCATCTGCTGTTTAAAAACTAGCCTAGAGCGCCCTCTTGTGTAAAAAAACTAGTCGAGACCACCGTCTGCTGTTTAAAAACTAGCCTAGAGCAAAATCTTCTGTAAAAAAATAGTCCAGACCACCGTCTGCTGTTAAAAACTAGCCTAGAGCGTCCTCTTTTGTAAAAAAAACTAGTCTAGACCGCCATCTGCTGTTTAAAAACTAGCCTAGAGCACCCTCTTGTATAAAAAACTAGTCTAGACCACCATCTGCTGTTTAAAACAAGCCTATAGTGTCCTCTTTTGTAAAAAAAAAAATAGTCTAGACCACCATCTGCTGTTTAAAACCAGCCTAGAGCGCCCTCTTGTATAAAAAACTAGTCTAGACCGCCATCTGCTGTTTAAAAACTAGCCTAGAGCGCCCTTTTGTGTAGAAAACTATTCTAGACCACCGTCTGCTGTTTAAAAACTAGCCTAGAGCGCCCTCTTGTGTAGAAAACTATTCTAGACCACCGTCTGCTGTTTAAAAACTAGCCTAGAGCACCATCTTCTGTAAAAAAAAAAAACTAGTCTAGACCGCCGTCTGCTGTTTAAAAACTAGCCTAGAGCGTCCTCTTTTGTATAAAACTAGTCTAGACCACCATCTGCTGTTTAAAACTAGCCTAGAGCGCCCTCTTGTGTAGAAAACTAGTCTAGACCGCCATCTGCTGTTTAAAAACTAGCCTAGAGCACCCTCTTGTGTAGAAAACTATTCTAGACCACTGTCTGCTGTTTAAAACTAGCCTAGAGCGCCCTCTTGTATAAAAAACTAGTCTAGACCGCCATCTGCTGTTTAAAAACTAGCCTAGAGCACCCTCTTGTGTAGAAAACTATTCTAGACCACTGTCTGCTGTTTAAAAACTAGCCTAAAGCACCATCTTCTGTAAAAAAAAACTAGTCTAGACCGCCGTCTGCTGTTTAAAAACTAGCCTAGAGCACCATCTTCTGTAAAAAAAACTAGTCTAGACCACCGTATGCTGTTTAAAACTAGCCTAGAGCGTCCTCTTCTGTAAAAAAAACTAGTCTAGGCCGCCGTCTGCTGTTTAAAAACTAGCCTAGAGCGCCCTCTTGTATAAAAAACTAGTCTAGACTGCCGTCTGCTGTTTAAAACTAGCCTAGAGCGTCCTCTTCTGTAAAAAAAAACTAGTCTAGGCCGCCGTCTGCTGTTTAAAAACTAGCCTAGAGCGCCCTCTTGTATAAAAAACTAGTCTAGACTGCCGTCTGCTGTTTAAAACTAGCCTAGACCATCCTCTTCTGTAAAAAAAACTAGTCTAGACCGCCGTCTGCTGTTTAAAAACTAGCCTAGAGTGAACTCTTTTGTAAAAAACTAGTCTAGACTGCCGTCTGCTGTTTAAAACTAGCCTAGAGCGTCCTCTTCTGTAAAAAAAACTAGTCTAGGCCGCCGTCTGCTGTTTAAAAACTAGCCTAGAGCGCCCTCTTGTATAAAAACTAGTCTAGACTGCCGTCTGCTGTTTAAAACTAGCCTAGAGCGTCCTCTTCTGTAAAAAAAAACTAGTCTAGGCCGCCGTCTGCTGTTTAAAAACTAGCCTAGAGCGCCCTCTTGTATAAAAAACTAGTCTAGACTGCCGTCTGCTGTTTAAAACTAGCCTAGACCATCCTCTTCTGTAAAAAAAACTAGTCTAGACCGCCGTCTGCTGTTTAAAAACTAGCCTAGAGTGAACTCTTTTGTAAAAAACTAGTCTAGACCGCCGTCTGCTGTTTAAAAACTAGCCTAGAGCGCCCTCTTGTATAAAAAACTAGTCTAGACAGCCTACTGCTGTTTAAAAACTAGTCTAGAGCGCCCTCTTCTGTAAAAAAAACTAGTCTAGACCACCGTCTTCTGTTTAAAACTAGCCTAGAGCACTCTCTTCTGTAAAAAACTTGTCTAGACCGCCGTCTGCTGTTTAAAAACTAGCCTAGAGCGCCCTCTTGTATAAAAAACTAGTCTAGACCGCCTACTGCTGTTTAAAATCTAGCCTAGAGCGTCCTCTTCTGTAAAAAAAACTAGTCTAGACAACCGTCTTCTGTTTAAAACTAGCCCAGAGCGCCCTCTTCTGTAAAAAACTTGTCTAGACTGCCGTCTGCTGTTTAAAAACTAGTCTAGAGCGCCCTCTTCTGTAAAAAAAAACTAGTCTAGACCACCGTCTGCTGTTTAAAACTAGCCTAGAGCGCCCTCTTGTATAAAAAACTATTCTAGACCGTCATCTGCTGTTTAAAACTAGCCCAGAGCACCCTCTTCTGTAAAAAACTAGTCTAGACCGCCGTCTGCTGTTTAAAAACTAGTCTAGAGCGTGCTCTTCTGTAAAAAAAACTAGTCTAGACCACCATCTGCTGTTTAAAACTAGCCTAGAGCGCCCTCTTGTATAAAAAACTAGTCTAGACCGCCGACTGCTGTTTAAAAACTAGCCTAGAGCGTGCTCTTGTGTAAAAAAAAACTAAGTCTAGACCGCCGTCTGCTGTTTAAAACTAGTCTAAAGCGCCCTCTTCTGTAAAAAAAAACTATCCTAGAGTGCCATCTGCTGTTTAAAACTAGCATAGAGCGCCATCTGCTGTTAAAAACTAGTCTAGAGTGCTGTCTTTTGTTTAAAACTAGCCAGGAGTATCATTTGTTGTTTAAAAAACTAGCCTAGAGCTCATCTGCTTTTCAAAAGTAACCTAGAGCACCATCTGCTGTTAAAAAGTAGTCTACAGAGCTGTCTGCTGTTTAAAACTAGCCTTGAGCGCCTTCTGCTATTTATAACTAGTCTAAAACATTGTCTGCTGTTAAAAACTAGCCTAGATCGCCGTCTGCTGTTTGTAACTAGTCTAGAGCATTGTCCGCTGTTGTAAACTAGCCTAGAGCGCCATCTGCTGTTAAAAACTAGCCTAGAGTGCCGTCTGCTGTTTAAAACTAGCCTTGATCACCGTGTGCTGTTTATAACTAGTCTAGAGCGCTGTCTGCTGTTAAAAACTAGCCTAGATCTCCGTATGCTGTTTATAACTAGTCTAGAGCATTGTCTGCTGTTAAAAACTAGTCTAGATCACCGTGTGCTGTTTATAACTAGTCTAGAGCATTGTCTGCTGTTAAAAACTAGTCTAGATCACCGTGTGCTGTTTATAACTAGTCTAGAGCATTGTCTGCTGTTAAAAACTAGTCTAGATCACCGTGTGCTGTTTATAACTAGTCTAGAGCATTGTCTGCTGTTAAAAACTAGTCTAGATCACCGTGTGCTGTTTATAACTAGTCTAGAGCATTGTCTGCTGTTAAAAACTAGTCTAGATCACCGTGTGCTGTTTATAACTAGTCTAGAGCATTGTCTGCTGTTAAAAACTAGTCTAGATCACCGTGTGCAGTTTATAACTAGTCTAGAGCGCTGTCTGCTGTTTAAAACTAGCCTAGATCACCGTGTGCTGTTTATAACTAGTCTAGAGCACTGTCTGCTGTTAAAAACTAGCCTAGATCGCCGTATGCTATTTATAACTAGTCTAGAGCGCTGTCTGCTGTTAAAAACTAGTCTAGATCACCGTGTGCTGTTTATAACTAGTCTAGAGCATTGTCTGCTGTTAAAAACTAGCCTAGATCACCGTGTGCTGTTTATAACTAGTCTAGAGCATTGTCTGCTGTTAAAAACTAGCCTAGATCTCCGTATGCTGTTTATAACTAGTCTAGAGCGCTGTCTGCTGTTAAAAACTAGCCTAGATCACCGTGTGCTGTTTATAACTAGTCTAGAGCGCTGTCTGCTGTTAAAAACTAGTCTAGATCACCGTGTGCTGTTTATAACTAGTATAGAGCGCTGTCTGCTGTTTAAAACTAGCCTAGATCTCCGTATGCTGTTTATAACTAGTCTAGAGCGCTGTCTGCTGTTTAAAACTAGCCTTGATCACCGTGTGCTGTTTATAACTAGTCTAGAGCATTGTCTGCTGTTAAAAACTAGTCTAGATCACCGTGTGCTGTTTATAACTAGTCTAGAGCATTGTCTGCTGTTAAAAACTAGTCTAGATCACCGTGTGCTGTTTATAACTAGTCTAGAGCGCTGTCTGCTGTTAAAAACTAGCCTAGATCGCCGTATGCTATTTATAACTAGGCTAGAGCATTGTCTGCTGTTAAAAACTAGCCTAGAGCGCCATCTGTTGTTAAAAGTAGTCTAGAGCACCATCTGCTGTTTAAAACTAACATTAAACGCCATCTGCTGTTATAAAATAAGCTCAAAATGGATTGAAGACCCAATGGTGATGCATTTTAAAAATCGATGAGATGTGGCTAACTCTGTCCTGTTCATCTGCTCTCAGACTCTTCAGCGAGAGCTTCATGGCCACCGCTCGCGGGTGGAGGATGTTCTGGAGCGAGCAAGTCTGATCTCCTCCATCCGCAGTCCAGAGGCCGACAGCATCCGGGCCGGCATGGAGCAGCTCCATCAGCTGTGGGAGGCGCTGTGGGCAGAGACGGAGCGCCGGCAGCTCACACTGGACGCCATGTATCAGGCCCAGCAGTACTACTTTGATGTGGCAGAGGTGGAGGCCTGGCTGAGCGAACAGGAGCTGCACATGATGAATGAGGAGACCGGGAAGGTACAGTAGGACAACTGTAGTGATTAGGGTTTTCCCTTACAGCTACTAGTATTACAACTCACCGATACTGCAACAATTCTGGCATCGGTATCGGTGAGTATTTGAAACCATAAACCAGGGCTATTCAATTAGTTTGTAATGGGGGCATGTTCATGAAAAGCATCTCAAATGAGGGGCCCGAGAGCAATATAAGTGATGACACAACAACAAATGAGAGCCCATATGCTGTATTTTTGCTCCTTAAGGGCGTAGTCACACTGTACAGTTATGTTGAACCAGGCCAAAGCACGCTTGAACTGCATGCTTGAACTGAAAACAAATATTGCTTAAGGGGGCTAATAATATTGACCCTAAAATGGTTTTAAAAAATTAAAAACTGCTTTTATTCTAGCCGAAATAAAACAAATAAGACT
>LR812536.1:59856033-59931033 GCA_903798195.1 Danio kyathit | reverse complement strand
ATGGAAAAGTAGCCAACCCAGGCTCACAGGAAATACATGCTCAGGGCTACATTTTTGAGAACCGCAAAATATATGCCCAGGGCTACGTCGGCCTGCAGATTGTTTTCCACAAATTCTCTACACTGTGTACATTTCGGACAATCTTAATTCACTGGGGCACATTTTCTCATGTGTCATTTGCATGTCCTTCTTGCTCCGCATCCCAAGTTTGATGTCTTACAAAGTGAGTTACTTAGCAAACTGACCGTGCTAGAAAAGACATCCACAAGGAGGTAAGTGGTCAGCAGTAAAACAATGGAAAAGTAGCCAACCCAGCCTCACTGGAAATACATGCCCAGGGCTACATTTCTGATAACTGCAAAATTTGTGCCCAGTGTTACGTCCGCCTGCAGATTGTTTTATACAAATCTACTACACTGTGTACATTTCCGACAATCTTAGGTTACTGGGGCACATTTTCTCATGTGTGCCATTTTGATGTCTATCTTGCTCCGCATCCCTGCTTTGATGCCTTACGAGGTGAGTTACCAAGCAAACTGACCATGCTAGAAAAGCCGTCCATAAGGAAGAGGTCAGCAGTAACACAATGGAAAAGGAACCAACCCAGGCTCACTAGAAATAAATGTCCAGAGCTACATTTTAAGAACCACAAAATGGCCCTGTGTGGCCCTTGATAACTGCAAAATATGTGTCCAGGGCTACATCTGCCTGCAGATTGTTTTCCCCAAATTTATTACGCTGTGTATATTTCTGACAATCTTAGGTTACTGGGGCACATTTTCCCATGTGTGCCATTTGCATGCCCTTCTTGCTCCGCATCCCAAGTGTGATGCCGATCGAAGTGAGTTACCAAGCAAATTGACCATGCTGGCAAAGTCGTCTGTAAGGAGGTAAGTGGTCAAGTTACTGGGGTACATTTTCTCATGTGTGCCATTTGCATGTCCTTCTTGCTCCACATCCCAAGTTTGATGCTGTACAAGGTGAGTTACCGAGCAAACTGACCGTGCTTGAAAAGCCATCCATAAGGAGGTAAGTGGTCAGCAGTCAAGCAATGGACAAGTAGCCAACCCAGGCTCCCTAGAAATACATGCCCAGGGCTACGTTTTTAAGAACTGCAAAATATGTGTCCAGGGTTACGTGGGCCTACAGATTGTTTTCCACAAATCTACTACGCTGTTTACATTTCTGACAATCTTAAGTTACTGGGGTACATTTTGTCATGTGTGCCATTTGCATGTCCTTCTTGCTCCGCATCCCAAGTTTGATGCTGTACAAGGTGAGTTACCGAGCAAACTGACCGTGCTTGAAAAGCCGTCTATAAGGAGGTAAGTGGTCAGCAGTAAAACAATGGAAAAGTAGCCAACCCAGGCTCACTGGAAATACAAGCCCAGGGCTACATTTTGGAGAACCGCAAAATATATGCCCAGGGCTATGTCTGCCTGCAGATTGTTTTCCACAAATACTCTATGCTGTGTACATTTCTGACAATCTTAAGTTACTGGGGCATGTTTTCTCATGTGTGCCATTTGCATGTCCTTCTTGCTCCGCATCCCAAGTTTGATGCCTTACAACGTAAGTTACAGAGCAAGCTGACCGTGCAGGAAAAGCCCTACTTATAAACGGGCTATGTAAGGGGTTAGCAGTAGCATGAAAAGGAACAGAAGATGTTGGCGACGTTATACCCTCCCATAGCATTTGTTTTACACACAAAATGCAGCCAAACATAGACTCGGGCACATATTTTGCGGTTTATGTAGCCCTGGGTACATATCTTCAATAAGGCTATGTTGAAAGTAGTGCAATGTAAAGGAAAAATGGGTTCTATATGAACAGCTCTGAAAAAAGTAGCTTGCTGTTCATCCAAACAGCAACAGTGACATCCAAAATATGCAAATAAGAACATTAACCCAGGTTTTAGGAATGTACTTAGTGAAACGTCTGTTATGAATACACAGGATTAACATAGTTAACCCCATGTATATTATGAGCAGTTTAAAACTTGATTGCAGATAACCCAGGATTCCGTTTATCTGAGTTTAGGATGACCCAAGGTTAACAATTTCAAGCCCTAGAGAGTAGGGTTAACACAGTGTGTCAAGATCTGCACTGTTTACGAGGCCTGGAACTGAGGAAAAAGCAGCATTATCACTATTTCCCCCGTTATTCTTCCACCTTCCAGAATGTTTTTTTTTTTTCTGTGGATGAAAAAGCAGGAGTGTGTTGTGCTGAAGTGTGTACTCCAGGGCACTGAGAGCTTTCCATTAGGGGAGCATGAATCACAGTGCGCTTCCCTCCTCTTCGGCGCCCTTCAAAACAAAGTGATCTCCAGTAGACTCATGTGAAGCAGCTCCTGCAATCTCTCATTCTGTCAGAGACACCAGCACGGCCCTGGGACGGTCTTTACAGCTTGCATCTGCCACGCTTATCTGAGTTTTGCTGCTGAAGGCCTAAGCAATCCAATTCGGCATTGAAAGAGAGCACCATCAGGTATTAACACAGGGGGTCCCGACGGGGAGACTGGGATAAAAGTTCCTTTAACAACTAGCAACGGCTATAAAACACCTCAAAAGAGCATCTCCTGTTAGGAAGCCTCAGGGCTCGGAGATTGAACATGATTTATTTTGGATCTTTTTATGAAGGACTTTTTTCTTACATGCACAGTAAACCTCAGGGAAGAGCAAGAGAAAGGTCAGAGCAGGTGAAAAGTCACAGCGGGTTTTTTGGATTCACGGATTAGTTTTGGGCAAAATGGCCTTATTTTACAACTCTGTAAAAGTAACTGTGAATCGTCTTTCACGAAAATCTCCATGATTGCAAGATTTTCAGGTGCTGCGTAATATCATTATGCCTGCTGCAGCCACGATTCTTGATTATTACGCCACAATGAGAGTATAGTTCCTAGAAAATCCTAAACAGATCCTAGAAAATAGCAACTTTTCATTTTCCGTTGGTCTTAGTACACGATGTAACTACAGAAGAGTCAAGCTATAAATATGCAAATTATCAGAAGTCTTTGAGCGAGATGCTAATGGTCTAATCTGATTCAATGAATTATGCTAAGCTAAGCTAATTGTGCTTCCACCAGGCCCGGAGATCCTTTGAATGGATGCAAAAATGATGTAAATCAACTGTTTAACTCTAGAAGGAGTAGTAAAATGAGCCTCTTTCCAAAGAAGTTGGTTGTTCCATTAAGATTATAATCTAAACTGTTGTTTGAGCACTGTTTATCCAAATTGGGTATTTAAGATTTTAAGGTTTAAACACAGAGAATATCTCTAGGAGCATTATTTCGATGCGTTCTGGACTCAAAACACCTTAGGACAAAATATTTCCCCTGGTGGATGGACGTATAGTTAGTAGGTCATTAACCAGGGGTACCCAAACTCAGTCCTGGAGGGCCGGTGTGCTGCAAAGTTTAGTTCCAACCCCAATCAGACACATCTGGGCTAGATAATCAAGCCCCTACTAGGCTTTCTAAAAACATCTGTGTAGGTGTGTTAAGGCAAGCTGGAGATCAAATCTGCAGGACACCGGTCCTCCAGTACAGAGTTTGGGCAACACTGTGCCTTCTCCATGTAAAATTGATGGAATAATGATTTCTGCAATGGACATAAATGTAGAATCCAGTCATAAATATGGAATCTAATGTATATGGAATTTAGCAAATAGTACATAAAATGATATTTTACTTTATTATGATTTTTAGCAACTAAAATTCATTTAACCATTTAAACTGAATTCATTTATATAAATAAACAGACAAACAGAATACAGAGAAATTAAAACAGAAAAAAATCTGAATTATTTTTATATAGAAATAATAAAGTTTTGAAACAAAAAATATAATAGATTTCACATTGTCTAAAAAGCTGAAGAATATTTTGTAGCTATTATTCATCATATACACTACCTGACAAAAGTCTTGTCGTCAATCCCAGTTGTAAAAGCAACAAATAATAACTTGACTTCTAGTTGATCATTTGGAAAAGGCAGAAGGTAGATGTGTCAGATGAATCATCTGTTGAACTGCATCCCAATCATCACAAATACTGCAGAAGACCTACTGGAACCTGCATGGACCCAAGATTCTCACAGCAATCAGTCAAGTTTGGTGAAGGAAATATCATGGTTTGGGGCTACATTCAGTATGGGGCATGCAAGAGATCTGCAGAGTGGATGGCAACATCAACAGCCTGAGGTATCAACACATTTGTGCTGCACATTACATTCCAAACCACAGGAAAGGCCAAATTCTTCAGCAGGATAGCGCTCCTTCTCATACTTCAAAATTCATGAAAGCAAAGAAAGTGAAGGTGCTCCAGGATTGGCCATCCCAGTCACCAGATATGAACATTATTAAGCATGTCTGGGGTAATATGAAAGCGGAGGCATTGAAGATGAATCCAAAGAGTCTTGATGAACTCTGGGAGTCCTGCAAGAACGCTTCTTTGTCATTCCAGATGACTTTATTAATAAGTGATTTGAGTCATTGTAGAGATGTATAGATGAAGTCCTCCAAGCTCATGATGGAGTCAGACACAGTATTCATTCTTTTTCCACTGCACCATGACTTTATATTCTATACTGGACATTATCTCTGTTAAGTGACAAGACTTTTGTTTAAGCAAAGTCAGACCTTACTGCCCTAATTAAATCATTAAAAGTCAAGGCATGATCATATATTATTTTGGTAAAATAAGTGTAATCTAAAGGCCTTTGCCTTTCATATAAGCCACTTCTGACACCAAATAATCAACTAGATGTCAAGTTATTATTTGTTGTTCCTAAAACTTGGATAGGCGACAAGACTTTTGCCAGGTAGAGTATAATCAGGGCTATGCTATTCATATTTATATAACTACTGTCACAGTTGTCTTTTTTATTTACAAGATATAAACCTGCAATAAATGAATGAGACATACAATTCAAAACTCAACAATGTTTCTCATCAAATTCTTTCCCAAAGCCAAATGATGTGAGATATGCTAATTTCATAGCTTTATATTACTACTGTAAGTAAAAGATACTGTCTGAGTTGCCTATTTTTACTTCTTCTAAGAAACTGAAATGAGGCTGAAACCTAAATCACAAATAACTCCTAACCTCTTGAGCTTTGTGTGCAATAACACTGTTTTTTTTTCTCAGATGATTCATCATATTTAAAGTCTTACTCTCAAGTTGCACACATGCAGATAACTTCTGGCCTGCTCACATATTCATTTTTATATTGTTTGTACCAACTTTTTCTTTTTTATTGGTATCTTCTATCTTCTTTTTGAAGTAGTTCCTAAAAGCAGCATTAAAAAAAGTTCTCTTGAGTTTTAGAAGATATATAAACTTTGTCTGTAAAGACTTCCACAACAAACAAAGTTGCAGATTCCACTCATAAATATTTAATTTAATATATAATACAGAATTTATTAAACATAATAAACATTACTGTTAAACTTATTTTTAAATTGGTGACACACTGCATGGTGTCAAGTAATCCCTTTTTCATGAACAAATTTTCATTTACCCATTAAAACAAAACAAATTAATAAATAAGATTACAAATTATTAGCCTTAAAAGGTTAGAGAATATTTAAAAAACCATATTAATTATGTTTCATCATAAGTTATATGGGTTATACTATAATTTGTTTCCTTAAAATATATAACTATTGTCTTAGTAGTTTGTATTTCTATGATACAGATGATGATTCCATGATAAACAATTCCTACCATAGAACAAATATGCATAATTCCATACTACAGTAAGAGAGTATGTGATTCCAAATTCATAGTTGTTAAAATGTACTGAAAGCAACATTCACTTAAAAAAATGTAATTTCATTCTTTCCATACACATTGCTGCTATTTTTTAATGGTTGCAAGGAGTTCAAGTTCAAGTTGGTATGTACAGTATGAAAGGTCAAGCTCTGTAGAGTACCGATTTTCTCTAAGAACTAGTAAGACATCTAGTAAGTAACTCATTTAGTCAGAAAGACCTGCTTTGTGTTAAAGTATGGGTAAATAGCACGCTTATTCTAACAAAAACAGGTTCTTTCTGGCGTTCCTTCCAGGAAAATTTCTATTTGTACAGTAAATTTGTATGGATAATGAACAACCCCGGCTCATTACGGATACGTACCCAGATCTAAAGGACAGCAAAATACATAATCAGAGGTACATCTTCTTACTGTTTTTGTTTTTGCAAATCTGCCAGAGGCCGCGGTGTACGCTTTTTGATGATCTCAAATTTCTCTCACACGTCCCATTCTCACATGAATCCACCAGAGGGCGCAATATACACTTCAGCCGACCAGGCCAGCTAGCTGTTGACAGACTGACTGACCAACTGACCGACCCAACCACCCCCTTCCCTAAACCCAACCGATAGTGTTGCAATCTTTGCAATCCTTGTTCATCTATTTATTTATTTTATTTTTTTGCTTTTGTTTTACCTGGTTTCTGGAACCAATCTTTGCCAGACTCGAACCCTGTCATCGCATTTAACTTTGCTTCACATCCTAAGTCTGCTGATGTACACGGCAAGCCACTGAGCAAACTGGTAACACCAGAAAAGCTGTTAACACTGAGTTAAGCAGTCAGCTGGTAGCGCTAAAAGGAGCAGAAGCTGTCATCATACTGCCCCGTAGCATTCGTTTTACATACGAAATAGCCAGACATACCTCTGACTACATAATTTGCGCTCTCCAGAAATGTAGACGTGAATACGTATCTACAATATATATATATATATATATATATATATATATATATATATATATATATATATATATATATATATATAAATTAGCATGTTATTAGCATGGTTCTAGAATGAATTAGCATGTTGCTAGCATGTTTCTAGTATAAACTAGCATGTTGTTGGCATAAATTTTGTATAAATTAACATGTTGCTAGTATGTTTATAGTATGAATTAGCATGTTGCTAGTATGTTTATAGTATAAATTAGCATGTTACTAGTATGATTAGTATGTTATTTAATATGTTTCTAGTACGGATTTTGTTAGTATGAATTGGTATGTTGCTAGTATGTCTAATGTAAAGTCAATGGCAGTTTTTTACAATGGAAGGCTATGGGACAGTTGCTAGGGTGCCCTAAGTGGTTGCTAGGCTGTGGGTAAAAAGTTTAAAGGTCATCAGTGATTGGCAGATTGGTTGTGTGAGTCAAATGAGCCCAACTTTAAGTCTGTATTACAGTCTGACGGAAAGTTATGAGGTTACAAAATTTGATCCAATCCTAAGTCAATGGGACTTTTCAGAATTTTCCGGGTCAGTTTTCGTAAAAACCGTAAGTCTGATCAGTTTGAAAAGATATAGCAACCCGAGTCATACCAGTTTGGAGGTTTGGAGTAAGTTTGGTGGCTGTAGTATGAACGGTCTAGGAGGAGATGCATATAGAAATAAATCTTAGAGGAAGAAGAAGGAGAAGAAGAAGCAGAAGAAGAAGAAGAAGAAGAAGAAGAAGAAGAAGAAGAAGAAGAAGAAGAAGCAGAAGAAGATTAAGTTTATGTAGTATAACAGCATGTTGGCTTTCTCAAGCCACCATAATTACGACCTCCAAATTTTACGAACTCAGCAGTTATCACTGTTGCCTCACAGCACGAAGGTTGCTGGTTCGAGTCCAGTTGACATTTCTGTGTGGAGTTTGCATGTTCTACCCGTGTTGGCGTGGGTTTTCTCCGGGTGCTCCGGTTTCCCCCACAGTCCAAACACATGCGCAATAGGTGAATTGGGTAAACAAAATTGCCAGTGGTGTATAAATGTGTGTGAATGTGAGGGTGTATGGGTGTTTTCCAGTAGTGGGTTGCGGCTGGAAGTTTGAGCTGCGTAAAACATATGCCGGAATAGTTGTCGGTTCATTGCACTGTGGTGACCCCTGATGACTAAGGAATTAAACCGAAGGAAAATTAATAAATGAATGAAATTTTACAAACTTGAGATATTAACAGATTAATCTATGTTGAACGTCAATCGAGACTGCGTTGATATCTGTTCGTTTTATTTGTAGCTTTGTCAGAAAGACCAGCTTTCTGTTTCAGTCCATGAAAACAGCACACTTATTCTGACAAAAATGAGAAAATGTGTATTGCTCAGAGGTTGATCTTACCAGCACTACCCCACAACCTGAACCAGCATGGAAATCTACGCCGGTGTAAGCTGCATTTATCAGCAGGGTTTACAGCCCCCTCTCTCAGGAGCCCTTTATTGTTTCTCAGCCTCCTCGAAGCCAAGGGCAGCCGTGGGTTGTGGTCTGCACAACCTCCACACACACACACGCGATAATTCTCCAGCAACCTGCCTACACACTCCAGAAACATCAGCGTCAGTCATCTTCCACAATGGCTGAGCCTTTCTGATGAAGCAAACACCACATTTCAGAGGAGCGCTCAAGCTAATACATCAACATTTCACCATCCTGAAAGCGGATGTAACATGAACTCCCGATGCTACAGCAGATTCTCTAAAGAGTCTGGTGGCAAAGCACCCAAAAGCCATTATCACAGATAAAACTAAATAATGGGTAACAATCAATATTTCACGAGCTCGGCTAATGCACCCACTTAAATGTTCCAGTTACAAATGCCATGATGTTTGTTTGTGGATATGAAAGTATATAAGTGTGCATCTCTGCCCTTTGGATGCAGAAAACATAACATTTAAGTGAGTTGTTTAGGGCTTTAGCATTGCAGTGATTTGTTTCCCTGACAACCACTTAAGGAAGGACGACGGCAGGCTTGATTCCGAGCAAATAAACTGAAGCTTTATTGAACATTTGCCGTACTAACATGGTATCGCTTTTTTTCTAACACCTCGTTTGTAGGTGTTAAGGACCTCTTGCATGACTCATGTCCGAGTTTCAAGACACGTGACTCTCACATTGAAAAGCTTTGCAGATCATAACAGACAAGTTGATCCACACTGATGTAACTGAACTGCTAAGATAAAGATTAATAAACATTACAATTTCTTTGGAAATAGACTCATTTTATGTCCTCTAGAGTTAAAAATTAGAGTTTTATCATTTTTAAATCCATTTAGCCGATCTCTGAGACTGGCGGAAGAAGTTTTAGCTTAGCTTAGCATAAATCCTTGAATCAGATTAGACCATTAGCATCTTTCTCATAAATGGATATTCTGAATCACGGATCACAGTGTGCACTAAACCATGGGAGGACAGTGAGACGATCTGATTTTTTACCGAGAACCGTTGCATCCCTATGCCATACCATGGTAAGCCTTGTTACAGCAGGAATAGGAGGATAGGAATATTATCTAAAATTAGTTTTTTTAAAAATTGGTCTAAAAATGTATAAATACTAAATAGTTTTTTTGGAAAAAGACTCATTTTATGTCCCCTAGAGATAAAAAGTTAAGTATTATTAATTTTAAATCAATTCAGTCGATTTCTGAGACTGACTGAAGAAGTTGTAGCTTAGCTTAGCATAAATCATTGAATCAGATTAGACCATTAGCATCTTGCTCATAAATGCATATTCTGAACCGTGGATCACAGTGTGCACTGAACTGTGGGAGAACAACGAGACGATATGATTTTTTACTAAGAACCATGCATCCCTATGCCATACCATGGTAAGCCTTGTTACAGCAGGAAAAGAAGGATAGGAAAATTATCTAAACTTAAAAAAAAATGGTCTAAAGATTAATAAACAATACAGTTTTATTTTTTAAATAGATTCATGTTTATGTCCTCTAGAGTTAAAAATTTGAGTTTAATCATTTTAAAATCCATTCAGCCGATCTCTGAGACTGGCAGAAGTTTTAGCTTAGCTTAGCATAAATCATTGAATCAGATTAGACCATTAGCATCTTGCTCATAAATGCATATTCTGAACCACGAATCACAGTGTGCAACGATCCGTGGGAGGAAAACGGGATTGATATGATTTTTTTTCAGAGAACCATTGCATCACCATGCCATACCATGGTAAGTCTTGTTACAGCAGGAATAGGAGGATAGGAAAATTATCTAAACTCTTTTTTTTATTATTATTGGTCTAAAGACTAATAAACACTATAAATGTTTTGTAATAGACTCATTTTATGTCCCCTAGAGATAAAAATTGTTGTGTTTTATCATTTTTAAATCTATTCAGCTGATCTCTGAGACTAACAAGTGAAGTTTTAGCTTAGCTTAGCATAAATCATTGAATCAGATTAGACCATTAGCATCTTGCTCATAAATTTAAAATTTCAATCTTTGCCCATTTAAAGATGGACTATTGTTCTTAGCCATATCGACCTGGAAAATAGCAACTTTTTATTTTCAGTCAGTTTTAATACACAATGTAACTACAGAAGAGTCAAGTTTTAAATAAGAAAATAAGCTTTTTAGAATTAATTTTTTAAGAGCTGCTAATGTCTAATCTAATTCAATGACTGAATTCAATTCAGTCACTTCAATGACTAAGCTAAAAGTGCTCCCACCAAACCCAGAGATTGACTGAATGTATTCAAAAATGGTAACTCTGCGGTGTTGTGAATCAAGCCTTTTTTTTTCAAAAAAGTGTAGTGTTCCTTTAAATCAAATAATCTAAAGACTTAATGTGGAAAATCTGCAATATTCAACTCAGGCAGTAAAACACAGACAAATTGTATTCCTTTTCACACAGATGATGATAATATGGGCAGACTTTGCGAAATACTAAATTACAAACTCCAAAATCTTAAAGGGTCATGGAACCCTCGACTCAATTGAGCATCAATTGCAAATCACTTGCATTTTCAGTGGATTCTTGAACACCTTCTATTGGCTATTATGTTCAAGCGCTGAACAGATATGACTGCGATTGGCTCTAATGATCATCATATTACAACATGCTGACACATTCGAAATCTGCATCTATCAGAGGATCAGATTGGAGATTGACATGGCGTTCGGATGCTGACAGACATGACTTTCAGGTGCTCGAGGACTTTTCTGTCCCTTCAAAATAGGTATGTGTGTAAATTTTAAAACAAGCTTTAACTTTTAAAAATTGTGCATTTCCTCATGTTTTACAACAGATGTTTAGTCAGAGTCAGGATGGGCCACTGACAGATGACAGTTGCTCATTGCTCGGTGGTTTCTAGACCTTTTAACGTAGTAATTTTCATCAAATTTATCAGTTAATCTTCATAAATGATCAACACTGTAAAAACAAATATGTAATATAGCAGTTTTCTGTATTTTGTGATTCAATTTTTCTTTTTTTATTTATCCCCGTTTATTTCTGCTTTTGAATTGCATTATGGGACCTTGAAGGGAAAAAGGGTCTTTTATTAACACTTCTAATAGTTTAAAGTGATATATTGTCTGGGTTGGTGTTGTATATTACAGTACAACAACCTAGTAATAAAGTGCCAGTACATTTTCTGTTATTTTACAGATTTATTTCTCAATATATATAATTTTTTATACATCTATTTTATTTAAACTACTAAAATGTCAATAAAAGTAACTTGTTAAACCCATCGCCCTGACGCGGACATCCTGGGGTGCTGTTTTTCCACATATAGAGTTGAATTTTCAACATCAAAAGTCGTCAGAGCAGAGATCAACATCCTATAATGCAATTCACAACCGTAAATAGATGGAAAACACTTGAGAATCACAAAATACGAAAACTGTTAATTAACAGATATTTTTACAGTGTCAATCAGTGGCGGAGCCAGAGGGGTGGCCGGGGTGGCACTGGACACCCCTGACATCCGACTGGCCACCCCAGGTGCCACCCCAAAATTGTATTTGCTACTGGCAGTTTCTGATGCTGATTGACATCTCTTTGTCTAAAGAAGTTTTTAAATTTTGCCGGCAATGCTCAAGCTATTTTCAAATCAATGACGAGCCGAAGACAAGAGCATGGTTTCAAGTAAGACGAATAATAATAATACATCATAACATAATATTTGAAATACGCTTTATAGTTTATTATTAGGTTTGTATGCTGAGGAACGTTTATCCGCTGCGTAAGTTAACGAGGTACCTACGACATCAGTTAACTTAATGAGAGAGATCAATTCGCTCTTTAGACAGTTAACGCTATACTTCATCTGTGCTAGTATTACATGCACATTCCATGTAAGTTATTATTATTAATTTACGATGCTCAAATATTTTGCTAATATGGGGAAGTAATGTTAGGCTAGCTGTTTGTGAGTTAAATTTATTTGAAATGGAATAGCGAGCTCATATACTTTCATCAGAAAAATGTTTTTTAGATCGGTTGTTGATTTTAATGTGCAGGTATGATAATGGATATTTTTAATTAGGATAAATGTGTTTCTAACTGGATCAGATGTAAACAGACAGTTACAATATTTTTGCACAGGGTCAATTAAACATAAAAAGCAACAGCGAGATCAGACTTCTTTATAAAGTAACACAAACAGGCAGATCAGGTTCAAACATACCAGCAACCCAGTGTTTCCATCCAAAAATGCGAATGAACTTTATGCGCAAAACTGGATTATCGCATAAAAGATGTGCGAATAAAGCAGCGTTTCCATCCAACGAGTCAAAGAGAACAAAATGATCACTTCCTGATTAACTGGCGCCAAATATCAACAGTTAAAATGGAATATGCTGCGATAACAGAGCTGCGTCAGTCTTTTCTTCATGATAATAAATGATTTGCGCCTCAGAAGACAATTCTCACGCAGTAAACGTGCGGTGGCGTTTGAAGGAGTTTGTGAGATGCGGAGCACAGACGCTCTTGATTCTGGAGGTAATTAATAATATAATAACACTAATACTGAAATGGTTAAGGTGTTTTACAATGACCAAAACAACATTTCAGATGTTTTACAATGTGCTCAGCCTGCTGATTTGTCTATTCACACACATTTTTATCATCACATGATCTCTTATAACAAAATTACATGACTTTTTTAATTCCATTGTAGTTTATGCACATCTTTTCTTATAGATTAAAAAAAGTTTATTCTACTCAGTTATGTGCATATGTTTTTATGCGCATGTTCAAAATGTATGTGCATCTTGGCGTTTCCATCAACTGTTTTTTATGCGCATATCCAAACTAGGTCAGACTTCAGGTCCACCAGCAGGACAGAGCATCTACTAGGCAATTATGTTTTAACCAATGTTAGAAATCAAATCCTGTCATTACTTATTAACTAACAACAAAGTGAGTAAATGATGAGAAAATTATTATATTTTCGTATTTTGAATTATATGGTGGTAATGAATTAGATTTGGGTTTTCTAAACACTTTCAGTGTGTTTGTGTGTGCATTTGTATTTGAGTATGTGTGTGTGTGCGTGCGTGTGTGTATGGACCCCCTGAAATAGCAGTGGCCACCCCCTGGCCACCCCATGTAAAAAATTCTAGCTCCGCCACTGGTGTCAATGTCAATTTTATTTATATAGCACTATTTAACACAACCAGAGGTTGACCAATGTGCTGCACAGTACAAATCAAAACAGAGAAAAAACAAATGTATATATAAAATTATAGCTAAAACAGACAATTTTCATTGATAAAATGTCAAATCAAAAAGGAAAGTTTTCAACCTAGATTTAAAAACAGACAGAGATGAAACTGATCTAATACAGAGGGGCAGAGCATTCCACAACCTAGGACCAGCTACTGCGAAGACACGGTCACCTCTGCATTTCAGCCTCGACTTTGGGATGTATAACAGTCTCTGGTTAGATGACCGAAGAGACCGACCAGGCTGATGCTCAATTAACATGTCTGACAGATAAGAAGGTGCCAGGCCATTTAGAGATTTAAAAACCAAGAGAAGCATTTTAAAAGTGACTCGATAGTGCACAGGCAACCAGTGCAAAGAGCGTGAAACTGGTGTAATGTGGTCATGTTTCTTGGTACCTGTTAAAAGTCTTGCAGCAGCATTTTGAACTAATTGTAACCGGGATAAGTGTATCTATATAATGTCATATCTTAGTGATAGAATTGACGCATGAAAAATAATTTAAAATTTTCTCAGTTTTCTCTGAAAATCAGCAACTTCACTGACTTTCGTTCATATTCATAGAAAAAAAATTATAATTACACAGACAAGTTATCAATTAATAAAGACTTAATTTTGCATTATGACTTCAAAACTCATTCAACTGGATCTGTGAAGTATAAAATACATGTAAAATGACATGGTTGTTATTTTTATCTTTTATCCACTTTTCCAGGGTCGAGTTGCAGGAGCAGCAGTCTCAGGAGACAACCCCATACTTCCCTCTCCCCAGACACTTCCTCCAGCTCCTAGACATAGTCTATAGACTATACAGTCCCTCCAGGATATTCTGGGTCTTCCCTGAGGTCTCCTTCAGGTGGAACATGCCTGGAACACCTCCCTATAGATGTCCAGGAACATCCAAAACAGATGCTCGAGCCACCTCAGCTGACTTTTCTCGATGTGGAGGAGCAGCGGCTCTACTCAGAGCTCCTCTCGGGTGACAGACCTTCTCACTCTATCTATAAGGGTGCCACTCTGCGAAGGAAACTTATTTCAGCCGCTTGTATCTGAGATCTTGACAGGTATTGTCAGGATTGACAGGTAAATCGAGAGCTTTGCCTTTCGGCTCAGCTCCTTCTTTACCACAATGGACCTGGTTAGGTTAGGTTTGGTTTATGTGATACATTCATGAAGCATCCTAATAACATATTGCCACAGTCACGATTATATTTTGGAGAAAATTGAATGTGTTTTTACTGCCACTCACAGTACATTTCACTTTAAAACACGAAATATGCAAGAATTGACTTGATGTCATTTTTGCAAAAATGTTGCCTCAGGCATGTATTTTTCATGAGCCTGGGTTGAAAATATTCAACGGAATAAGCCACCAAAAACATAAAAGTAATGGAAATAATGACAACGTGTTTGTCTTTTTTAGTCACAGGTGCCATTTCACAGATAAACACAGACTGGCTTTTCTAACATTTCTGCAGATTGACACAATAGTGCAGCGCTGATTGTCTCAATAATGCAAGGAGAAACAGCTAAATAATTCCATTGTTGTGAGGACAAAAAATACATTTGATAATCAAAAAAAATAATAATGCACACCACCACAAAACCTCAGCAGCTGGAATACTCTGTGCAACCACAAATGGCAGTGTGCCCCTTATTGTATTGTACTGTATGCTCACTCCAACACCTCCCACGTAATCATGCATATTGTCCAGTAATCTTTGGCCGTGCTTCAAAAAAAAAAAGTCAAAGTTGAAACATCTGAACCTCTCAGTGCTTGGCCATGCACACAGCATGGTACGGGGATTTGGAAAACCTGCTGCTTTACAAGGCGATATCAAAAGAAACAATGCGAAAAGGCCTTTCAAATGGTTAAAAAAAAAGAATAAATCTCCGCTGATGACTCACCAGAATGCGTCCTGGAAGATCTATGAGGCAGAGGAGACGTGCCTGCTGACCCAGACTGAGTAATCACTGAGAAACCTTCACTCTCAACCTCTCTGAAGCCTGGAACATAAGAGAATAAAGGCTGTTAAACAGATTTTCAACTATGCATGCTACATTAAATAGGGATGGAGTTATACCGATACACAGGTACACTGTAAAAAATGCAGGGTTCTACACAATGGTGGAAAGAGTACTATAATATTATACTCAAGCAAAACTACTATTACTTGCCCCAAAATGTAGCACAAGTAGAGTAAATGTATCAGTTGTAAATATTAGTATGAGTAAAAAGTAGCCCTTTTAAAAGTACTCAAGAGTAGTGAGTATTATGCTGTGAAAGGCTGGTTCGTTTACATTCAATTTGTGCATATGTGTGTGAAAACGTAACATTCTGTAGTGCATTTAGTTATCGTTTAAGTACAATTGGTGATTTTCTGTCATCATACAGTAAATATCCTTCATATTCTCATCATTGTAAAAAATTCTGGGTTCTACACAATCCCTTCATGTCATCCAAACACAAATCGATTATGTTAATTCCATGGTTTTTACAATTTTAAGTTGTTTGAACATAAAACAATTATTTTTTCCCCAAAAAAACCTAAATAATTGAGTTGATTCAGTTCAATTTAAATAAGTAGCTTGAATAAGCAACAAAAATATATGTTTTTTGAGTGATCAGTTTTATTGCCTGTAAAGATTTTGGACATCTTCTTGGGCACTTTTAATGCTTCCAAATGTTCAATCTTGAGGTTGTTCACTAGGATGCAATTTGGTTTATATGTATGATTTGGGCAACGCAGTGGTGCAGCAGGTAGTGCTGTTGCCTCACAGCAAGAACATCGCTGGGTCGCAGATTCGAACCTCGGCTGGGCTGGGTCAGTTGGCGTTTCTGTGTGGAGTTTGCATGTTCTCCCTGCGTTCGTGTGGGTTTCCTCCGGGTGCTCCGGTTTCCCCCACAGTCCAAAGACATGCAGTACAGGTGAATTGGGTAGGCTAAATTGTCCATAGTGTATGAGTGTGAATGTGTGTGTGGAAGTTCCCAGAGATGGGTTGCGGCTGGAAGGGCATCCGCTGCGTAAAATCGTGCTGGATAAGTTGGCGGTTCATTCCGCTGTGGCGACCCCGCAAGGGACAAAGCCGACAAGAAAATGAATGAATGAATGTATGATTTGATTGGACTGGAATCCCAGGACAGATTTTTCTACTCAATCACCAAGAAAAAATAATGACTGCAGGTTGAAGGAAAATGGTAGAGTAAAAGTACCGATACAGCGATAAAAATTTACTCAAGGGGAAAGTACATCTACACATTTTAAAAACTACTTAGAAAATTACAATTCCTGAGAAAAAATACTCAATTACAGTAATTTGAGTATTTGTAATTTGTTTCTTTACACCAGTTAATCCTCCCCCTCCAAAGTCACATGACAAGAACTGACCAAGCAGCGTTATACTGTGAATGGAATACAGTGCCATGCAGAGACCTTTGGAGGGGCAGGGTTTTGAAGTGGGGGTGGGGGGGATCTTGGGGATAGGCATGGGCTTGTATATGATTCTGATGGTATGATTGTCACTATCACAGCGATCTTCTCCCCATAGATCGCTGGTTAACATGCACACTCACTAATGGACTACAAATCCGCCATCTAATGGACTACATCTCCAAACATGCACTACTCTCACATCACACACAACCGGTTCCATATCATCACTGATTACATCCAACAGCTGAAGCCGCTCAAGCACTGATTACACTCAATACATAAACAGCACACACACTCACTCCAGTTGCCGAGTCTTGTTATCTGGTATCAGTTACAATTCTAAGCGTTTCCTTGTCTTGTTCTTGCCGTGTTTGGACCCTAGCCTTGATTGTCTGTTTCTCCCTGTCTGCTGCCAGCCTTGTGACCATCTGCCTTCTATATTGACTACGTTTCTGGATTGCCTTCATACATCTGTTTGCTCCTGTATTGATCATTGCTTGCCTGACCATTCCTTAATAAAAACCTGCATTTGGATCCGCATCCTGTTGTCAGCGTCTATCCCTGGTTACAATGATAACCTTAGATAAAAACATCATCATTTCACAGTATCACGGTATTGTGATAACTGTTCTAAAATAAGATCTTTTTTAATGTCTGGGTAAAAAACAAAACCCTTTTTTCCCCTTTGAACACTATATATTTTATTTTGAGAAACATTTAAAATATTTTGGAATAGTAAACATGTCAGGCTAAATAAATCATTGTCTTCATTAGTTTCAAAAACACAGATTTCTTTGCAACTTTGGATATCTTTTTTTGCTGGAGATATTGTTGTCGTAAAAAAAAGGTTAAAAAACACATTAAAAAATCTTACATATTCCATAGGAACGGTATAATCGATTTTTTTGCTGTTTCAAATCCTTGACTTTTTCAAACCGCACTATACCTTAAAACCAGTTATCGTCCTATGCCTAGTTAAGGATAAGGACACTTTCGTTTTGGGTGGGCACTTTCTCTCCAAGAGAAATAAGGGCAGGTGCTCAAACACACAAAGCCTCCCTCTGATGCAATATACACATTTTGGTTTACTATTACTTAGGGATGGGTATTGTTAAGGTTTTAACGGTATTACTACTTTTATAGATACCACTTATCGGTTTAGTACTTTAACGGTTCTCTTATCTGTACTTTTTGTAAATAAAGAGAAAGCAAAATAAATGTAAAAAATAAAATTTTACTTTTACATGACCTAATAAGAAAATCCGACTGATCGTAAAGGGATAGTTCGCCGAAAAATTAAAGAATTTTCACTATTTACGCACCCACAAGAAAAAGTGGGTGAAAAGGAAAAGGTCAAAAACCTGTAAACATTGAAAACAAAATACTATGGAAGTCAATGGTTACAGGTTTCCAACATGTTTCAAAATATCTTCTTTTGGGATTTGACTCCATCCCTTTAACTCCACATAAAAAAAAATACCTTAAAATCTTTAAATAAAACATTTTTTAAAAATCCAAAAAGGAGTGTTTGGCTTTACAGCATCCTGAGAAAACAATGTGGAACACTACCACGATAAGAAAATGGTGAGTCAGGTTTATCTTTGGCTGACTAACATCTTTAAAAATATTACATAAAACAAGGTGCAAAGTTGAACTCGCTGCATCCACTCCCGCACACACCTACAGTACTTATGATTTGCTGCTAAAAACAAATCTTGGCACTTATAAAGTGGGTTAACAAATCAACAGAAACATTCCAAGCACTTAAATTTCCTTCAAAGTGCTTGAGATTGTTTGGATGCAACTTAACAAGTAAGATCATGGATATTGATTGAGGCTGACTAAAGAAAAGGTCAAGCGCAGGGCCGTGCGGTGAGCCAATCACGAGCTGATCCAGCATCTGTTCTCCGCGGGATGGCATCCTTTCAGCACGCAGCTCTGACTCACACGTTTGTTTGGCTGTAAATTAAATGTGCTTTATTTCTCGCTGTTCCTCTCCAGGCAGGGACATATTGCGTCCTCCTACCTCCAACGAAAGCCTGTTGATCTGAGGATAGCACATCTCTGAGCTCCAGCTGAGAAAGCGTGAGCTGTGTGCAGGCCAGAGATGTTATAAGGAGAAGACGGACCATTGCTAGAAGAATGAAAAGGGGATTTGCAGGACTGTAGGGATTAATGTTGTCTACGGTCTAGGCTGGTTAGTGTTGATTTAGCTCTGGCTAAATGCTAGTGCTCAACATATATGAGTACATGCCTCACAAATCTCTCATTTAAATTAATATTTTCTTTAGCAAGCTTTAGAAGATTATATTTGTGCATATACATTAGATTAGTCAGTTTTGAAGCCAAATCTGAAGCTAATCCAACAAAATAACTTATGATGACGGTCCAAAATTAGCACACCCAAATTTATATGTTAAGGGAAAATAGGGCCAGACAGAAACTGCAAACATTTTTTGCTTTTTCTGCAGAGAATTTTGTAAAACATCTGTGGATTTATGTAAAAAATATAAAATATAAAAAATAATACATTAAAAAATAATACAATTTTAACTTATATTTAATGTTTACAATGCAAATCCAATTAGATCCACTTATTTAGCATCAAAATCTTGATCATCCAATCTTCTTTCATCTTTATCGCAGTAAAGTCAAACAGGAATGATTAAAGAGTTCTCTATTTATTTATTTTTTAATTTTTGCATTTTAAGTAGTGCAGGGCAAGAATTAATTGCTATTAATCACATTCAAAATAAAAGATTGTTTTGACATAATTTAAGTGTGTATATATATTATGTATATATAAATACACACATACATGCATATATTTAAATATCTAAGGAACAAAATAGTTTTGTTTCTGTATGTGCGTGTATCACATATACATAATAAATATATAAAACACGCAGACATGTATTATGTCAAAACAAACTTTGATTAGGATGCAATATATCGTGATTAATCTTTGCCCAGCGCTAATTTTACTCAATTTAACATACTTAGCACACCTACTACTGTTGCAAAAGGAAGCATGACAACAGGAGCAGGATCTACATGCAACTTTATTAGAAAATACCACAGTCATTGTCGAACACCAGCAAAAGACAACATCCAAGGTAATCCAGAGACTAATCCAAAGAAACAGGCAAAGTGTCACTAAACAATCACTAAACACAGAAACAGTCCCAGGATCAAGAACATGGACCGAGCATAATGAGAAATCTGCAGAATTGCAGCAAGTGTGAGTGGGTCACTAATGTGAATCAGCTGTAGTGTAGTCATTGGTGCAATACATTGTGGGCAATGTAGTCCAGCAGGCTGATATGATAATGGGTGGGGTGCCCTCTAGTGAGTCTTGTCGGCACTCTCACTGGTAATCATAACAGCTTTTTTGACATCAAGTTTCACTTTAAAGTCACAATTAAACAGAAGTTAAGATTGTCTTTTTTTCCTCTATTGTGATGAAAAAAAAGTAGGACAGTGCATGATTTTGTTCTTTGGGAACTGATTGTATTGTTGAAAGAAAGGCATTGCTAACAAAAAGGTAGATTGATGAATGGACCAATTCAGAGAAGAAATGAGACACCTACTGATAGCTCGGACCTAGAAGTGGAAGAAATTCCACTTCACCAGAAGTGAAGAGGGGAGGGAAGGTTATGGTATTTGATTAAAGATTATGAGGACAATCTTTTAAATCTGCTTCCTTTATCTCTGTCAGTTGTCTGAGGCAGCCGAGGGCGGAGACTGAGGCACGCTGACAGGCACGTGGAAACGGTGGGCGGGGAGGATAGCCTTAAAGGCGCAGTACACAAAAACAGCAAAAAGCTGTTGAGAGCTATAAAACATCATCTAGTGAAAGATATAATCAATAATCTGATGGGTGTTTTGAGCTGAAACTTTACAGACACATTCTGGGGACACAAAATACTAATAATAAATCTGGAAAAAGGGGTAACCTAGGTGCACTTTAAAGTACATTTAAAATCTTGTTTTATTGCCATGCTTTAAATGAGTAAACAAACTATTTTTGACAGTTTGACATCCAACAATTGTAATTTTTGATTATAATTTTAACTTTTGTGTCCAATGTAACTTATACTCAACTAAATGTGCAAAATAGACCATCAAAATAAAGTGATCCGAATGCACCGAATTGCATTTATGGGCCGATATCGATAACTCTTTATATTTGAAGGCCGATAACCGATATATGCTTGAACACAATCTTAGTATACATCAACAATGCATGCCAGGCAACGCGTTGAAAAGAACAAATAATCATACTAGATTACAAACAACCCACCAAATTGTTTAGCACATCTGCAGCTCTGCATGTTTAGACATGTAATTTACAGGCAGTTTAAACCAAAATACACAATGACACTCTATCAAACTTATCTACAATGATAAGGAATACGCTTACTTACAGAGTTATTAACGCACAGCAATACCACACAAAGCGAGGACCGACTTTGAAGAAATAAATAATGTGAGGAAAGCTCCGGTCGAACTGGAAGCTGTGTGCCTATGCACCAAACAAGTCTGAACAAGTTGCCACGCATATGCAAGGCAGACAGTTCTGTACAATTACTATCTAAATCTATTAGCTTAAAGATTTAGAGCCCAATTTTGATGTTGGATCGATAACGATAACATTAACATGCATGGTTCGGGATCTGTAGAGCTGCGCATCGATGGATTTGCTATTCAGTGTTTGGACTCTCAGTAGTGATTATTAACCCACACTGAACTGAGCTAAACTGAACTGAACTTAATCTCTAAAAACTGAACTGACACTGTTTCAATTCACTATAATCTTCCATGTGAAGCTGCTTTGACACAATCTATATTGTATATGCGCTATACAAATAAAGATGAATTGAATTGAATTGAATTAAATATAGCATATATCGGCCGACAACAATATGGCTGCCGATATATCATGCATTCCTACACTTTTTAATAGTATGCTAAACAAAGTGTATTTGATTGGGTTAAAGCACTGACAAATTTGGCATATTTACTGTATTTACACACCTGGGATCTTGTTTATAAACATGGCGTACACAAAATATTGGCAGAAATGTGCGTATGCCATTTCCCATGCAAAAGTTGTGATCTATAAAAAACAAACGTGACTGGAGAATGTGCACAGATGTAAGTAAACATATGACATACATTATATTGAGCCACTTTAAATCATTGTAAGATCCATAATCATTCATAGATAAATTAAAATTGATTCTGGTGTTCGTTCACCTTTAGTAAGGTTTTTTATGTTGTTAAGGATGTTGCACTATCTGATCATTTCTGTATTTTCTTTGATATATTGATCACTCCAGCCATTAAAGACAGATCTGTCTCTGTCAGAAAGAGATACATTAATGAGAACACTAGTGAGCAGTTTATGAAGGCCATATCACTCGCACCAAGTATATCTGCAGACTCTGTTGACTCTCTCCTTGATTTGTTTAACTCTAAAGTTAAGAATGTCATAGATGGCATTGCTCCTGTTAAAGTCAGGAAGAGAACTGGGATGAAAAATGTGCCTTGGAGGAAAACAACAGCAGTTCAAATGATGAAAAGACAGTGCAGAAAAGCTGAGCGTATGTGGAGGAAGACGAAACTAGTAGTCCACTATAATATCTATAAAGACAGTCTTCATGCTTTTAATGTGAAACTAAAAACCGCTAGGCAGACTTTCTTTTCAAGCCTTATAAACAGCAATCTAAATAATACTCGCTTCCTCTTTGCAACGGTAGAGAGACTCATAAACCCACCCAGTACGATTCCCAGTGAAAAGTAAAAGTAATGAGTTCGCTCATTTCTTTACTGATAAGATTAATAATATCAGAAAGGCAATCAGCTCATCCAATCAGCCAAAGTGTATCGAAGTCAGACAAACTCAACCACAACTTAAGAAATCAGACATTATGTCTGATTTCATGGCAATTAATGGTAAAATCTTAGTGGAGATCGTGCAAAATATGAAAACATCAACCTGCAGTCTTGACAGGCTCCCCACATCATTCTTCAAAACAGTGTTTAACTGTTTAGAAATGGATCTCCTAAAAGTGGTAAATGCTTCACTTCTGTCAGGGACTTTTCCAAATTCACTTAAAACTGCAGTTGTTAAACCACTCTTGAAAAAGAGCAATCTGGATAACACACTATTGAGCAGTTACAGGCCAATCTCAAATCTCCCTTTCATTGGCAAAATCATTGAAAAAGTTGTTTTCAACCAGGTTAACACGTTCTTAAACTCCAAGGGGTGTTTAGACAATTTTCAATCTGGTTTCAGAGCACATCACAGTACAGAGAGCGCTCTTATAAAGATAATCAATGATATCCGCCTAAATACAGATTCAGGTAAACTAACAGTGCTGGTAATGCTTGATCTTAGTGCTGCATTTGACACTGTCGATCACAGCATACTTCTGGATAGGCTGGAAAATTGGGTTGGGCTGTCTGGGACAGTCCTCAAATGGTTCAGATCTTATCTTGAAGGGAGAGGTTACTATGTCAGTATAGGTGACCATAGGTCGAGGTGGACACCCATGACATGTGGAGTCCCACAAGGCTCGATTCTGGCACCTCTCCTGTTCAACCTTTATATGCTCCCTCTGAGCCAAATAATGAGAAAGAACCAAATTTCCTACCACAGCTATGCTGATGACACTCAGATCTACTTAGCCTTACTGCCTAATGACTACAGCCCTATTGACACCCTCTGCCAATGCATTGATGAAATGAACAGTTGGATGTGCCAAAACTTTCTTCAGTTAAACAAAGAGAAAACTGAAGTCATTGCGTTTGGGAACAGAGATGAGGTTCTCAAGGTGAATGCGTACCTTGGCACTAAGGGTCAAACAACAAAAAATAAGGTCAAGAATCTTGGTGTGACTCTGGAGTCAGATCTGAGTTTCAATAGTCATGTCAAAGCAGTTAGTAAATCAGCATACTTTCATCTCAAAAACATTGCAAGAATCAGATGCTTTGTTTCCAGTGAAGACTTAGAGAAACTTGTTCATGCTTTTATCAGCAGCAGGGTGGATTACTGTAACGGCCTCCTCACGGGCCTTCCCAAAAAGACAGTCAGACAGTTGCAGCTCATCCAGAACGCTGCGGCCAGGATTCTGACCAGAACCAGGAAATCAGAGCACATCACACCTGTCCTCAGGTCTCTACACTGGCTCCCAGTTACATTCAGAATAGATTTTAAAGTACTATTACTTGTCTATAAATCACTAAATGGCCTAGGACCTCAATACATTACAGATATGCTTACTGAATACAAGCCTAACAGATCACTCAGATCTTTAGGATCATATAAACTAGAAATTCCAAGAGTTCAGTCAAAGCAGGGTGAATCGGCTTTCAGCTACTACGCCCCTCGCTGCTGGAATCAGCTTCCAGAAATGATCAGATGTGCTCCAACATTAGGCACATTCAAATCCAAACTGAAAACACATCTGTTTAGCTGTGCCTTTACTGAATGAGCACTGTGCTACGTCCGACAAATTGCTTACATTTTTTCTTCTTTTTCATTTTTTTACAACCTGTTTTAACACATTTTTGTCTGTTTTTATCTGTTTTTTATTATCTGTTTTTATTTTTATTTTTTCTTATACTTGTCTTTTTTATTCCTGTTTATGTAAAGCACTTTGAATTGCCACTGTGTATGAAATGTGCTATATAAATAAACTTGCCTTGCCTTGCCTATGTAAATGTTACTAATCAGACCCCAGATGTTAAAGAAAAGCATATGAAACATGCAAGTAAAACACTGAGTTATATTTGAACACATCACTGCACTGACAAAAAAGCCGTACCAATAACTTACAATGAACTACAAAGAAACACACAAGAAACAGCAAGTTTCACGTTAAATAATGATGTATTTTTCAAGCAGAAAGACTGAAACTGTATTTTCTTTTCAACTGAGCTTATATAATCTTTGTTTTTACAAGCAGCTTCAAAAATAGCATTATTAGAGTGTGGAACGCTCAACATTCCAGACATTCTGAGTCTGGAATCCCAAGAGGCTCCAAAATTCTGATCATATTCCGGGATTCTGATCACATGGTGGGCTGTGATGGGGGTCTGTGGCCTGGGATGCTATAGTTGAGTTGGTCTGGAGGTTTTTCTAAGTCCTCTGTGACTCTTAATTGCAGCACTGTCACTCCAGTTTGTTTCCAAACAGCATAATAAGGGGTCATTACGAGACCAGAGTGGAAAATAATGGACGGGTCATTAAAGCCTGGGGGAAACGATATCTCTTCACAGAGAGGGGGACAGGTTGTCTATCGGCCTAAGGACATTACCAAACTGAGCTAGAATGTGTGTGCCAAAGATATGTTCACACAGACATTATTGAGATAATTCAATGCAATGTCATCACACACACACACACACACACACACACACACACACACACACAAACAACGGAGGATCCAAATGCAGTTTATTAAGACAATCATCAGGCAGGCAAAAGGTCAGGACAGGCGGCAAAACAACATAAATGATACTCAAAGCAAGGGTCAAAACCATGGCTAAACAAAGCAAGGAAAATGCTTTGTAATGCTCACCTACAGTTAACCAGACTCAGAAAAGAGTGAGTGCAAATTAAGTGTCTTTATAGTCTTAGTAATCAGTCCATCATGAGCTTTCAGCTGTGTGTGTGTAATCAGGGGGAATCAGAAACAGGTGTGTGAGTGCAAAGATTTCTGGGAGTTTTAATTCATATATTGGCAGATGTGTAGTTCTTCTGCACAGGCTAGATTGCTGGTGATCATGACAAAAGGACACAGACACGCACACATAATATAGTAATTGTAAATCTATTCGGTTATAAATTACCATGCTTTCACGTATACAGATGCGCTGTAAATAATTCATCCTAAATATATAAAATATCATTTATTATAGTCATTCGTTCATGACTACAATTCTCTTTTGAAAAGATAAGAAAATATGTTGTAAAAATATATATATATTTATACAACAGTTCTTGTATAAAGTACAGCCCCCTCACTCTTCTGTATTACTCCACCCACATACAGCGACAAGAGGACACTTTACAGTTTGACAAATATTGCAGCTATTGGACAATAAAATGTACTTTTGAGGCTTTTTAGTCGAGAATGTAGTTGTTTAGATTGCAACTATGCAATTTATTTATAAGGACAGTGCCTAGTTCAAAATATTTATAATTTCTGAGAGACAGCACATCGGCGGCCATTAGCTAAAGACGGTTGACGTTGTCTATTCACAAGATGGCGCCAGGACCGCATATTAAGCCCTTGCTTAGAAGATTAAAACTGCGTGATTTCTAACTACAGCTGATTAAATCATTATTAAACTTTTGTATAGATTGCAACTATGCAGTTTATTTATAAGGACAGTACCTATATTAATACAGTTACTTTCTTATCCCGGTTCTCAACAGTGTTATTCAGAGACCTCACCCCCGAACACCCCCTCCTTACACAACAGCAGTCTGGTAGTGATTGCACTGCTTTTTTCGGGGTTAATTGTTGTGGTATTCCGATTGCAACAGAGAAATACTGTAGACTGTAATAGACAGTAACACTGTATCTCTGTAGACTGATGGCATTTCATGGCAAGTTCAGCCTTATAATCCTAAAATGTCAGCAAAATCACCTGTTTTGTCATCATTTTAGACATTACGCTTGAGAATCATTCAAACACTAGCTCTAAAGTGACAATGGTGAATTAGTAACGGCTTCTGCGGCCTCATGCCAACACACGCCTCCCACCAGTGCTGATATACAGCCATATCGCACTGCTACTCGTGTGATATTGCTCATATATACAACAGGTTCTTGAATCTGATTGACTGATAGCCGTGCAATATTCTGCCAGTAACAGCACTCGTACCACCTCTTCACCCTTCACCTTTGTGTATTACTCCGCCCACATACAGCAACAAGCAGAGGACACTCTACAGTTTGACAAATATTCCTGCTGTTGGGCAACATAATGTACTTTTGAGGCTTTTTTAGTAGAGAATGTAGTTGTTTAGATTGCAACTTATAATTTCAGAGGCCATTAGCTTGCCATACTGAGCAGACCAAAGATGGTTGACGTTGTCTATCCACAAGATGGTGACAGGACCGCATAATAAGCCCCTAGAAGTTTAAAACAGAGTAATTTCTAACTACAGCTGATCAAATCATTATTATATTGGTAAGTGATATTCTAAGTCGATCTCTCTCTTTTGTATGATGTAGTGCTGTATTTATACCATAGTATTTGTAGTGTATTGAGTGTGAGATGAGACTCGCATATCAGGAATGTGTGTTGTGTTGGCAGAAAGAAAGAAGAAAGCCCCACATAATATCGCAAACACAACAACAATCTGGTAGAGATTGTGCTGCCTTTTTCGGGATTAATTATTGTGATATCCCCATTGCAACAGAGAAATACTGTAGACTGTAATAGACTGTAATACTGTAAGGAGATATCTCTGTAGACAGATGACATTTCATGTCACGTTCAGCCTTATAATCTTAAAATGTCAGCAAAATCACCTGTTTTGTCATAATTTTAGACATTACGCTAGAGAATCATTCGAACACTAGCTCTAAAGTGGCGTTGGTGAATTAGTAACGGCTTCTGCTGTTCTGTCATCAGCGGCAGATGTGAATGAATGGCGGAAGAAAGTAGTTCCTAATACAAAAAGGCTCTCTGCGTTTCTTTTTTATTTACACAACTGTGCCGTCGAACTGTTGTATAAACGCAATATCACACTCGTAGCTGTGTGATATAGCTGTATATTAGCACTGGTGGGACACTAAGGAACTCGACCTGCGACCTCGAGCCAACACACACCTCCCACCAGTGCTGATATACAGCTATATCGCACTGATACGAGTGTGATATTGCTCATACACACACACACACACACACACATATATATATACATATAATATATATATATATATTGTTTGAATATATTTGTAACATGGTGCATAATAGGTCCCCTTTAAACGTAAATCTAATGCTATAGTACATGTATATAGTGACGAATGAACAGTAGTGCAGTAGTGTTTCTAAAAGTGATACACTATATATTAAGGAGGCAGTACAGACACATAATTGGGGAAAGCGATTTGCATTACCCTAGAGAACCTTACCAGGTATGCATACAGTTGCAAGCCAGGGTCTAATCCTTTGTCAAACAATTCATCAGTCAGCAGCATTCACAAACCAGTCAATCATCCAATCAAAAGGCCTGATTGTGCTAGTGACCCGCCATGACTGCTCCAATCCATCAAATCAATCTTCGGTCAATCACAGAGTTGGCATGGCAAATTAAACTCCAGCAGCTGGGGAGACAGTCTTAATCTCATAATCACGCAACACATCTGTGTGTGCGTATGTGTGTGTGTGTGTGGCCAAACTGCTCTGCTCCATATTAAGCAGCTATGCCAACACACGCTCTCAATCTATGACAGCTCACCGAGGAATACATTAGAGAGGCAGAGGTCAGGCAAACACACTGTTAATCAGATAAGCTGCCCTGCCACTAAGCTAACTAAACAACCAGGAACTCTAGCAGCTCTGGGTTCCTCAAGGCTCTTCCTCAATGGAGAACGTAAGCTTGTTTAAAAACCTTGTGAGGTGCCAGCCCTCGCATTTTAAAGGAACACTCCATTTGTTTTGGAACTCCCCTACACTCTAAAAAACGTTGGGTTATTAACTTAACCCAATGGTTGAGTTAAAAATATTTGGAGCTTTGTTGGGTCATTTTAAACCTTTATTGGGTTATTATTTTAATAACTCAACCAGTTGGGTTACAATTTTTTTTATTTCAACAGTCAGCTGATTTAACTGACACAGAACAGCTGTATTAATATGCGTACGTGATGTTGTTTGTGCGTTATAAAGTTTATTTAAGCTCTAACGCAGTAAGTTAATGTTATTTTGTTTGATCAAATTGCCTCTCCGTGTCGTTTTTTATATCCGTTTCACCTGGACTCTTAATTATTGATGATACACGCGCGCGCTTCATAGCCGATGTATATGCGGATAAAAACGCTTTCTCTACCTCCGTGTTCATCTTTATACAGTCATTGGTTCATCTCTACAGCTGTTTTGGAGGAAATTATACACATATTTGAGATATTCCGCCGTTATTCTCGCCTTTAGGACCCAGCGGAGACATCAACCCGGAGTCACGTGCAGTCTTGGTTAAGTTATGTTGTCTTAATAAAACACTGTCCTATCGCTAGGAAACTATACTGTAACATCTAAATGCTAATATGGACACATATATATGCTACATTTCATGCAGGAAGTTGCTGGTTTTCCCAAGAAGTACGAAATCGGAGCATTATATTACTATTGGCTATTATTCGCCGCTAGAGGGCGCTGAATGGATTGCTGTAGACTGTAGTCATCATGAGGAAGTTATCCTGGACCAGAGCAGAAGCTTGCTATAATATATTTTATTCGAAGAGGATTCATTATCCATTTCAAGGTACTTGATTATGAACTATTGAAAGTTAAATGTTATTATTACTGTTTGTGTGTACTATATTAAAGGCCCTGAAATTTGCATTTTCCCTACATCTTATACTAACCTACAGAGATGAAACCACATCCTGATCATGTTAAATGCTAATAGAAATGTTTAATCAGTTATATATGGCATACAACAGTTAAATATATATATATATATATATATATATATATATATATATATATATATATATATATATATATATATATATATATATATTGTAACGTCTGTTAGCTTTGTATAATAATAGTAGTAATATATGCTAATAAACAATAATACAAAGCCCTCAAACATACATTGTCCTTGCCCAGTTTTAAAATCAGGTGAGATTTTAGTGATGCTGTGACGACTGAACTAATAAATGTTGTCTGTCAGCTCATGCTAATTTGTGTGTTTTTTTTTTTAAATCTTTTTGTTTGTTCATTGTAGGTTGCGCTGGACAGAGCGAGCTTTGGACCTTCTTGATAATCTTGTTGAGAAAGGTGAGAAAACAACAGCTCTTTATTTTGTAATATTTACATGATGTAAAAAATGTACCGATACACACACTTAAGCAATATCATACACTGTAAAAGTGTCTTTATGTCACTATATTTCTTAAAATCAAATTCTACATTTGTAATTCTTCTGTAAATGCATTTATTCATCTCTGAACAGCACTGGTAGTGTGTAAAGACTCAAATGCCTCTTTCAAAAGTGTTTCTGTGCCTTATTTTAGTGTGAATTTAGTATTAGACTGTATCAGGCATGAGGCCACAGGTAAGTATAGATGACTGATATAGAGTCAAAGCACAGTTCAGAGATTTCAGAACTCCACTCCTGGAACATTTGACCAAATAAATTGAGATATTACAGACATTAAACTGTTTATATTAATTATTGCGTTATGACAATTTACTGACAGGTTCCAGTTATTTCAGTAGAAATCTGTGATCAAGAGTTTGACTCTTTTGCAAGCTTCTGGGCATGAGAATTAAGCACACTGATGAATATCAGTGCACAATTGACCATGTAAAATGGACCTTATTTGCCCAACAAATTTGCAAATGTGATGCACCTTAAGAACTCGCATAAAAGACTAATCCTGCAGCTAAAAGTGCACATTTTCATAGTTTTTTTTGTTCTCTATCTGTTTAATGTACCCCTGGAGATGACCACTTGCAACCTTCAAGTTATCTTTTCTCCATTGCTAAACTGGGTAAGTAGTGTACATGATTTTTGTTGTTATTTAGTCCTGCATACATGTGCAAATTTACAATTTAAAATTTCTGTTTTAAGGTTGGAGCTAACATCATTTGGTACATGGAGAGGTAGGAGCAGCAGAGGCGAATCCATCATGGCCTGGAGCTGGGTCAGTAGGCATTGCTTTGTGGAGTTTGCAAGTCCCTCACAGTCCAAACACATGCAGTATAGGTAAATTTAATAAACTAAATTGGCTGTAGTGTATGAGTGTGAATGAGTGGATGGGTGTTTCACCGATTTTTGTATTTTTTAATTATTATTATTATTATGTAAAATATCCCTTTAATAAATCCAGTGTACTGTTTGTATGACATGGATTGTTTATTTTTAGATTGCTCAGGACGGGTATTTTATATCCACACACCAAATATAAACTTTTTGAGGTTTGGGGAGATGCATCACTGTGGATTCTCTCGTATTGCAAAAAAGAGAAGAGAGCCTAGGATCTACTAGTTTAAGTAAACATTTCATCTGGTGAGAAAATCCTGCATAACAGCTCTGTTTTAATCTCAACTTGTAGCATTTCACCTTTGATATAAGGGCCTTGTTTTGAGTTTAATTATTGTGTTTTTTTCTGTTTGATATAAAGACAGCCTTGGAGATCTCGCTTTGGAGATGGTGCAACAACTCTGCCAGCGATCCTTTCTCCAATGCCATACAGATTGTGCAGCAAGATGGTTCGGCCCTCATACCAGGAGGCAAAACAAGAATTTGTTGATTTGCGACCTCTAGGTGCATTATTTATGACAATAAATTTTGGACATTATTTAATTTATGTGTGTATACTTGTATTTCGTTCAGTACTTAGAGGAGGAGGAGCAACAGACACAGAACCCTCTTGTCCTGATGCTTGGGGATAAACTAAACTGCTCTCGGGCGTTTGTTATTGTTGGAAGAATGGCACTAAATTCATGGATTTAAATAAAGCATTGCCAATGTATTAAAAGCTGTGTTTTTATTTACATATAAAGATGACGACTACTACTACTATAATAATAATAATAATAATAAGAAGAAGAATTTATTATTATAATAAATAACCCAACAAATTAGTTATTTTTGTAACCCATACTGTTGGGTTAACCTCAGTAACCCAATGGATTGGGTTAAAATAACCCAACAGAAGGTCGGTGCCAAATTGACCCATCTATGGGTTACCTGTTGGGTTATTATTAACCCAACTGTTTTAAGTGAGTAGAGTTGGATAGTTGAGTTGTACCATTTTTGAATCCATTCACTGGTTTGTTTTATTCATTCAATCATTTTCCTTCAGCTTTATCAGGGGTCGCCACAGCGGATTGAACCGACAACTATTCCAGCATATGTTTTACACATTGGATGCCCTTCCATCTGCACCCCGATACTGGGAAATACCCATACACTCTCACATTCACACACACACTCATACTATGGCCAATTTAGTTCATCCAATTCACTTATACTGCATGTCAACATTTAATCAACGTTTCCCAATAACGTAAAAGTACATTTCCCAACCCTGTTCCTAAAGGCACACCAACAGTATCTCCCTTATCTGAACCATTCGTTTCAGGTTTTAGAGTCTCTTCTAAAGTCCTGATGAGTTGATTCAGGCGTGTTTGAATAGGAAGAGGTTGAAAATGTGTACTGTTGGTGTGCCGTCAGGAACAGGGTTGGGAAACACTGACTTAAATGACTTAAAAGATACATATTCTCTAACAGATTGTGGAATCAAATTCCACTGATGTGATGCTTTAAAAGCAAAACAAGCTTGACCAAAATAAATGTTTCTAAGTGGTCTGGCAGGAATACATTTAGCTTAGCTTAGCATAAATCATTGAATTGGATTAGACCATTAGCATAAAAAAATGACCAAAGAGTTAATTTTCCTATTTAAAGCTTGGCTCTATTGTAGTTACATCATATATTAAGATGAGCATTCATCATTAATTTTCCATCAGCTTAGTCTCTATTTCAGAGGTTGCCACAGCGGAATGAACCGTCAACTATACGTTACGGACAATTTAGTTTATTCAACTAACTTATACCGCATGTCTTTAGACTGTGGTAAAACTGGAGCACCCGGAGAAAATCCACACCAACACGGGGAGAACATGCAAACTCCACACAGAAATGCCAATACTTGAATCAGCGTTTCCCAACCCTGTTCCTAAAGGCACACCAACAGTATCTCCCTTATCTGACCCATTCATTTCAGGTTTTAGAGTCTCTTCTAATGTTCTGATGAGTTGATACAGGTGTGTTTGAATAGGAAGAGGTTGAAATTGTGTACTGTTGGTGTGCCGTCAGGAACAGGGTTGGGAAACACTGACTTAAAAGATACACATTCTCTAACAGATTGTGGTGTCAAATCCCACTGATGAAATGCTTTAAAATAAAAACAAGCTTGACCAAAAATAGTTTTTCTAAGTGGTCTGGCAGAAATACTTTTAGCTTAGCTTAGCATACATAATTGAATCGGATTAGACCATTAGCATCAAAAACGACCAAAGAGTTTTGATAAATTTCCTATTTAAAGCTTGACTATTCTGTAGTTACATCATGTAATAAGATGAACATCCATTCATTCATTTTCCTTCAGCTTAGTCTCTACTTCAGAGGTTGCCACAGTGGAATGAACCACCAATTATTCCAGCATATGTTTTACGCAACGAATGCCCCTCCAGCCGGCAAACCAGTACTAGGAAAAACCCACACACACTCATTCACACACATACACTACGGACAATTTATTTTATTTAATTAACCTATAGCACATGTCTTTGGACTGTAGGGGAAACCGGAGCACCCAGAGGAAACCCACGCCAACACGGGGAGAACATGCAAACTCGACATAGAAATGCCAACTGGCCCAGCCGGGACTCGAATCAGCGACCTTCTTGCTGTGAGGCCACAGTGTTAATCAGAACACTTGAAAGGAAAAAATCAAAGTTGTCATCTTCTAGGTTTATATGACAAGGAGCTCTACTTTCATTCTGGCATAATAATCAAGGCATTTTGCTGCTGTACACATCTACACATCATTAGTACTTGAAGTCACAATAAAAAATAAATAAACAAATGTAATGACTGAATTGATTTTTTTGTGTGTGTGTTTTTTGGCTTGAAATTGCTTCACTTATCAATTATTTATTAATATTACATAACAAATGACAATATGATTATGCTTTAAAATAACCATTTTTATTTTAAGATACTTTAAAATGTATTTATTCCTGTGAGGCAAAGCTGAATTCTCAGTATCATTACTGCAGTCTTCACTATCACGTGATCTAGAAAATAGTATGCACGCTGGATATTCTGTATGCATATGTTAGACATAAACAATACCCGAGGTGGTAAAAATGTCCCAGTGGTGTCAATTCACAAGGTAACAAGAGAAAAAAAAAACTGCATAAACAGATACAGCCGCAGCGGATGACTACATTTATAAGGATAATTATATTTGGGTTATTACTCTTGGTTAGAGGTGTTGGGGTGAAAATATCTTTGCAGCAAATATGTACATGACGGAGCATAGATTCATATGAATAAACAGTTATGTTAGCACATAAATGTCATAATACGCATGTGTTAATCACTTGTTTATGGATAGATACACTTTAAAAAGTATATACAGTGCTCAGCATAATTGAGTACACCCCATTTTGAAAAAGAATATTTTAATCAATTTCTCAGTGAATATAGGCAATGTATTTTGGTGCATTTAAACTAAACAGATTTATTAAACAGATATATTTATTAAAACAATATTTTAATCACCAAACATATTTATAAATTGAAAGATAATCCGAATTAATTCAAGCTAAATTTGTAACCTACAAATTTTCAACTAAATTTTTCAATTTATTTGCTTCTCTGTATTTTTCCTCTTTTTAAAATTTGCATTTAATATTTTTCTATAGCATAAAATTTGGCTGTACTAGCTTTTGGACTTTATCTAAGTTATTTTGTTAGATAAGCTCCAGATTTGGCCTCAGTACTGACTAATCTAATGTATATGCACAAATATATTATTGTATAGCTTCCTATTAAAAATATAAATTTAAAAGATTTTTGAGGGGTGTGCTTATATATGCTGAGCATTGTATATGTACAATTGTGTTCACTAGACTGAATATTTTAAAAATACAAATGGGCTTTAATTAAAAGTCAAATAAAAAAAAGTCAATTTTAGAATGTATGTGATATCCTCAATCACAATATCCAAATCACACAAGAAAAATCCATTACAATCCTTGCATTATATTAATAACTAAAAGATTCCCTGGTGGAAAAAGAACTTCTAAATCAAAAATGAAAAGTATTTTATGTATGTGGAGATAATTATAATTATGATCAAATGGCCCTAAAAAAATTAATTAATTAATTAAACTTTATGTAAATATTGAGATAAAATGAACTGATGTAAAAATTTTTGGACCAAAAATACTGTATATAGATAAAATAGTAATACTTGTGTCATTTTGACCCACAAGGCACACAAACAGAAGAAAAAAGATGGGGGTTGTTAAACTTAAGATTGCTTTTTAGATAAAACTTACAGTAGGTACATTTCATAACTGCTTCTATTGTCTTTTGAAATATAGTTAAATGTGCCAAAAACCAAATGTCCTGACAAGCATTTATATTAGCACTGTTAAACGATTGATCACGATTAATTGCATTCAAAATAAAAGTTCTTACTAAATACAGTATATTCATGCTTACTGTGTATATGTATGTGTATTTATACATAATTATATATATCTATATACAGTATATATATATATATACACAGACATGTATATATTTTGCATATATTTTCCTTTGGCTTAATCCTTTATTGATCAGGGGCCGCTACAGCGGAATGAACCGCCAACTATTCCGGCATATGTTTTTATGCCCTTCCAGCCGCAACCCAGTACTGGAAAGCACCCATATCCTCTCACATTCACTCTCATACACTACGACCAATTTAGTTTATTCAGTTCACTTATAGTACATGTCTTTGGACTGTGGGTGAAAGCGAAGCACCCGGAGGAAAGCCACGCCAACACGGGCAGAACATGCAAACTCCACTCAGAAATGCTGGCCCAGTCGGGACTCAAACCAGCGACCTTCTTGCTGTAAGCTGACTGTGCTAACCACTGAGCCACCGTGCCGCCACACACGTACAGTATATATATCGCGATTAGCACTAAGTATACAACACTGAAATAAAACTGTGCAGACTTGCATGTGTAAAATATAATTACATATTTGCAATGCAGTAGCAATTCTTGAAAATGACTGTTCATGCAGTGTGTAACACTCCTAAGTGAATGAAAACATCCAGCAATTTGTTTAATCTGAAAGCGCACCATGTATAAAGTTATTATCCCTCAAAAAAGTCATTTAAATGAGTCATTTTTAAAATGAATCTGAAGCTGTTTCATGCTGACGTCAACCTGAAGCATGAACAGACTAAGGGCGTACTCACACTATGCTATCCGAACCGTGCCCAGGCCCGTTTCCCGGATCGTTTGAGAAGTGTGAGTGCTCTGAATCTGGCTCAGGCACGGTTCACTTGGGCGGCCCTGGCCCGCTTGGAAGAGGTGGGCCTGAGCGCGGTATGCTTGCAGTATGAGTGCAAGTGTGCCTGAACCTGAAACTGAAAGCGAGACGTGACTTTTAAGGGTCTGTTTGATATGGATTAATTAATCATTCGTATTGTTCAATGAACGCAATCTGTCGTAGTTTATTAAAGACGCAAACCCCTCACTGCACGACAGCTGGACCTTCAGCAAACTTCCTAATTCCTGCAGCACGAGGACTTTATGATTGTTTATGAGCGTCAAAAGTGGCTGATCTGAAAAATATTTGACTGAGTGTCACCGTATGTCAAACGACTTAAACGATATAACTAAAGCAATCTCCACTGTGCTGAGCGAGAGCGCTTACTGAACAGCGCATCATCGATGACGTAAGCGTGCCCAGGCCCGAATGCGGGCCGTCGGGGGAGACGAGAGGGGGGACAAGCATGCTTTGGCCCGGTTCAAGGCAACTGTACATAGTGCGAGTACACCCTAAGAACCAGCTTGTTGCACACAGTAGACCAATCACAAAAGACTTGGCCATCAGACCAGATCAACATCAAGAACATGTTTCATTGAGCGACTCATTAGGGAGTCATTGAGCAAATGAAGTAAAAAATAAATGCATATTCTAAAATAATGAAAGTGATTTTTGAGATTGCATGTATGTCAACCTCTTCTAGGGGACTCCCAAAACCAAAATATGAACCTTTCACAATCCACATTTTTTAAGTTTTCATATTAAATTCTTTTAAATCGGTTTTAAAGTGCTCTTTTGTGTGTTAGTACACTGAAGTAACCTTGCTCATTGTTACAGTTCACCCGAAAATGTAAACATGTCCACTATTTCCTCACCCTTAAGTGGTTCCAAACCTTCATGAATTTCTTTCTTCTGTTGAACACAAATGAAAATATTTTGAAGAAAGCGGAAAACCTGAAAAACTATTGGGTCACAATTTATTTTGATGGTCCGTTTGTTGAATTTAAGCTACATTGCAACAAATTCTCATTGGATTATAAGTACTGTTAGGTTGGGGTTAGGGTTAGTGCAAGTTGACATGTACTTGCAAAGTTTCTTATAGTGAGTTAAATGAGCAGTATCAACAGATATTAAGCAGACAGTCTACTAATACTCAAATTGACCATCAAAATAAAGAGTTACCAACTATTGAAGTCAATGCATACAGGTTTGCAGCTTTCTATTCCAAAATATAAGTAATGACACATTAAGGTTTAAAAAACAGTAAATGGTGAGTAAATGATGACAGAATTTTCAGTTTTGGGTCAACTATACCTTTTGTAATGAGTCGGGGACAATGGAGGTGAAGTTCCAGATGCAGCTTTTTTTAGGCAAAAGGATAGTCAGACAGGCAGGGTCAACAGAAGCAAATGAGACAACATGGGTAATCCAATAGAGTAATCCAGAAAAACAGGTGAATGGTTGGAACAGGCGGCAAAATAACGTTAACAGTAAAACAAGCAAGGGTCCGAAAAACACTAGGAAGTGCTTACTTACAGTAACCCAGCATGAGTCCGAAATGGCATACTTCCATACTATATAGTATGCTAAAATCAGTATGCGAGCTGAGTAGTACTGTATGTCCATATTCATAGAATTCAAAAAATAGTATGCGAGAAGTACCCGGATGACCTACTACTTCCGGCGAGATTCTGAAGTGCACATCAGATGCACATAATGTTGTCCCATGATGCACCTTGAGAGAATTCATAAACGGGAGTGAGGCGACGGAACTGACATGGGTAGGTCACGTGATCATGACAAAATGGCAGAAGTAGTACGTCCGAGTTCCATTCATGCTACTCACATTCATACTATATAGAACATATTTTTCTAATGGTCGAGTAGTAAATTCAAATTCAAATGCAGTACCTACTGAGTAGTGGGCGATTTCAGACGCAGCCCATGACTCAGCAACAATAGGTGCGTTCGACATGAAGCACAGCTGCAGCCGGTGATCAACGAGATTAGCCGAGCGCAGGCGAAGCCGCCAAGCCGTATTTTGCTATCTGGGTGGTTAGGCGTGTATCAGCAATCTGATAAAGCCCTGACCGTGCCGAAGATCCTGTATGTCAGAAACTATAGTTTACTGCTGAACAACTCGTTTTCTCATGGTAAAATAACACAGAAATTGAATAATAACACTTCAACTGGCAATCACAGCTGTCAATCACGATGACACGCCCAGCATTAAATTACTGCCTCAAACATACTATTCACGAAAATGAAGGTCTGCACCTATATCAGCTGATAACCAGTGCCTTAACTGACCAGAACCATCTTTCGGAACATTTTATTGCAAGTGTAATTAATTTTTTTATTTGGTCTCATGTCTCCTTCATTAACACGGAGGAGGCGGGCTTTATGACTTGTACTGCAGCCAGCCCCCAGGGGGCGATCTAACGGCCGAGACCTTCACTCAAAAGCAGGCTTGAGGCACACTTGATACGCACAGTGCGTACAGCCGTACGGCTGCAGGCGCCACTGATAGCCGTATTGAAGTCAACTCTCCGTTCGAACGATTGCTGGACGATTCGTTTGTTCGGCTTTGAAGAGTCGGTTCTTTTGAAGCCCTGTTCAAATTAATCTTCAATTCACTTTGAGCTAATTTGCTACACTATATTCAAAAGCATACCTGCTGAAAAATCCAGCTTAAATCAGCCTAAGATGGTTGGCTGGTTTTAGCTGGTTGACCAGCCTGGTTTTAGAGGGGTTTTGGCCATTTCCAGGCTGGTTTCCAGCCATTTCCAGACTGGTCTTAGCTGGTCAGGCTGGAAAATGACCAGCTTAAACCAGCTAAAACCAGCTTGACCAGCCTGGTTTAAGCTGGACATGGGTGGTTTTGGCTGGTCAAGCTGGTTTTAGCTGGTCATCTCCCAGCCTGACCAGCTAAGACCAGGCTGAAAATGGCTGGAAACCAGCCTTGAAATGGCCAAAACCCCTCTAAAACCAGGCTGGTCGACCAGCTAAAACCAGCCAACCATCTTAGGCTGGTTTAAGATGGATTTTTCAGCAGGGATGCTAGAATATGTATAACAGATCTCCATAATAATTACAAATAAACATGAATGTTAACATATGTGAGGAAATTATAACATATCATGGCTTGATCACGCCTCGACTTTCACTGAATTAGCCCCTGCTATTTGCAGCTGTGATGAGAGGAAATTGCCTGAAAAGACAAAAAAAAAAAAAATACACAAGAAAGAAAAGGCATGCACGCTCCGGTGAATAATGCTAAACAACAAACGACAGCCCCAGCCTTCAAGTAGAACAATACCATCATTAGATAACGGGCTGTTCTCTTTTCAGGACCGACCCTCGGGTTAATGAACGTATCTGAATCGCTTTATGCACCATTACATGGCTTTATCTTCCCACAGCGCTGAAGCGATTCGCGGCAAAACTCAATGAAGAGATGTGTCGAAATAGCAGTCTGCACCAGCCCTGAAATGCCTGTCATGACTATATCCCGCAGGGCATGAAAAATACTCAACAACTCGCGAGTGCAAAAGGTACAACTGAGCTGGAGGCTGAGCAGCAGCTTTCTGACAGACCCCTGCGCACTTATTATGAAACACTGTCACTGGTGAAGGTGTATGTTTGAAGGGGAATGAACACGAGCCGTCCCCCGTCTTTTGAAATAACATCACAGGTGAAGGTGACTTTGCCCTGTGTGAACTGGAATAGTATGTAGAATACAAATATTCTGCAATTAAAAATACATTTTTGATGCTGATTTTACCTGGCCCATAGGACCTTGTTGTAGCTACTGATCGTGAACAACATATAAATTATATCTGAGTTGTAAAGTCTGGGGCATATTCAGAGCAGTTATATACACTAAAAATGATTTATTGGATTTACTACATTTTTATTAAGGTAAGTGGTTGCAAGCAGTTACAGTATGTGGCCTGAATTTAAACAAACAATTTAAGTTGAACATTACTAAATTCAAATTGATTGTTTAAATTCAGCTCATATAGATTGTTTGCAACCGCAAACCGAGCATCAGAATGGGGAAGAAAGGGGATTTAAGTGACTTTGCGGCATAGTTGTTGGTGTCAGATGGGCTGGTCTGAGTCTTTCAGAAACTGCTGATCTACTGGGATTTTCCACGCACAACCATCTCTGGAGTTTACAGAGAATGGTCTGAAAAAGAAAATATCCAGCGAGTGACAGTTTTGTGGGCGCAAATGCCTTGTTAATGCCAGAGGTCAGAGGAGAATGGCCAGACTGGTTCGAGCTGATAGAAAGGCAACAGTTACTCAAATAACCACTCATTACAGCAGAGGTCTGCAGAAGAGCATCTCTAAATGCACAACACGTCCAACCTTGAGGCAGATGGGCTACAGCAGCAGAAGACCACACCGTCTTCTGATGGCTACTTCCAGCAGGATAATGCACCATGTCATAAAGCGCGAATCATCTCAGACTGGTTTCTTGAACATGACAATGAGTTCACTGTACTCAAATGGCCTCCACAATCACCAGATCTCAATCCAGCAGAGCACCTTTGGGATGTGGTGGAATGGGAGATTCGCATCATGGATGTGAAGCTAACAAATCTGCAGCAACTGCGTGATGCTATCATGTCAACATGGAGCAAAATGTCTGAGGAATATTTCCAGTACCTTGTTGAATCTATGCCACGAAGGATTAAGGCACTAGTAAGATGTACCTAATAAAGTGGCCAGTGAGTGTACATATCTGTGGATGCTCAACAATTGAAATTTGAATCAATGTTTTCAGTTGCTTGGCAACCATTGACCACCAGCAGCTGACCTTATGATCCTGAATTCTGCGTGTTTATTTTGCTAGCATACATTGTTAGTCTTAAAGTGAACAATTAATCCTTATAAGATAATCATCTGGAAAAAAAAAATGTTTTGGTAATCTTCAATCAAAGTCTGACCATTGTTTCTGTGTTTGGTGTGATGGTCCTTCTGCTGATGTCAATTTGACGGTTTCAGCCACAATATTAGTAACTACGCATCTCTTAATTTTCTATGAGGGAATGATGCGCAAAAAAAAAGCCCCGTCCCCTACTCAATATTCCATTCTGGAAGTACAAGCCTCAGCAACTTCCGGTTCACATGAACTTCACTGATTTTTGTTGATTAATGTGGATGAAGATGGGTTTACTGTGGTAATTTCCATTAATATATGAATTTCTTTTGAAAGATGAACATGGTAATCAGCAATACTCAAGTAGTTTGAGGTGTTTAAAAAGGACGCACCATTTCACCACCAACAACAGCATAAACTGTGGATATAAGGACCAATGGATCCATGCGTTCATGTTGTTTTACACCAAATTCTGACCCACCGCTATCTAATGTCACAGCAGAAATCAAGGCAATATTTTTTCCAGCCTTCTATTTGTCCAGTTTTGGTGAGTTTATGAACTTATCTGAACTTTGTTACGCATTCAGAGATGGTTTTCTGCCTCAGTTGTAGCTAGTTGATATTTAAAGGGATAGTTCACCCACCAAAAAATGAAAATGTACTCACTATTGACTCACCCTCAAGGGTTTCCAAACCTTTATGAGGGTCCTTTTCTGTTGAATACAAAATAAGCTATTTTGAAAAATGTTAGAAGCATGTAAACTGAACATGTAAACAAATATCATGGAAGTCAATGGTTACAGATCATTCATTCGTTCAGCTTAGTCCCTTTATTCATCAGGGGTCGCCACAGTGGAATAAACCGCCATGATTACAGATTTCCAACATTTTTCAAAATAACTTATTTTGCATTGAAAAAAGAAACTCAAGCAGGTTTATGGTAATTGAATGATGAGTAAATGATGACAGAAATTTTTCATTTTGGGTGATCTATCCTTTTAAAGCAGTGTCAACACTAATACGTTTTCATTTAGAAATGCATATTTTTCTGTTGTTTTGGCACATCTCCCAGTCTATATTCTCACTCGCTTTAACAACTTTACACCTATGTGATGCTTTTCCTTGAGATATTGCTGCAATGTTTCAAAAAGCCAGAAAGTAAATAAATGGCAGAAAGAAATGGTGTAGCTCAAAGCATCGTACATGTGCAATACAGGGACAAAAACATTTTCAGTCATTTCAGTCTGGATAACCAAATGAAAATTTACATAGAAAATGTATATTAGAAAATATTTAAGTAACTCTTCCTTTTCCTTCAGATCTGGTTATTCTACTTTTTCATCAACAGGTCATTTTTACCCGCGTAACTGACAATCATGCTTCTCTCTTTTAAATTGGCTGTAGATACAGTAAAAGTTCTAGCTGATTGAAGTACACTCTAAAAATGGTGCTAAATAGCACTTAAAGTGGTATTTTGGTTTGTAATCATATGGGAACCATTTAAAGCTACTTTTTATGTGGCACCTTAACCACCCTAAAAAAACTAAAGAACATTACTGTTGCTATTTGGCACTTAAATTGGTTCCCCTATGATTACAAGCCAAAGAACCACTTAGCAGTACTAAATCATACCTCAACTACCACAAAGAACTGCAGAAAAATGACCAGTTTTTGTGTGTGTACTCAGACCAGCTCATCTGGCAGCAACAACCATGACACATCTTTTTTTCACCATGACGTCCACTTTAAATTACAGCATGCTGTCTTGATTACATTGCTACCATGTTCCCCTTCAGGGGTGCGTTTCCGAAAACCATCCTAACCAATTATGGTCGCAAGTTATGTTGTTTCAAACATAGTTCGTTGATTTAGCGTTTCCCAAATCCCAAATTATTATTATTATTATTATGTAGGATATTGTTTATTTATTTATTTGTTTCTACTTTTACAATTTGACACATGCAAACCACTGCAGAAATGTTCTAACCAACAGGCCCATGTCATCTACAGTACATATACTTAGGCCCAATCCCAATTCTATTTTTGTACCCCCCTTTGTACCCCCCCTTCAAACAGAGGGTTAAGGGGAAGGGCTTCAAAATTTACCCCTAAGAAATGGGACACCACTGCAACACCTGCACAAGTCATCACATGCCATCGTGAGCTCTAGCATTGATATAAGATCGACGGTCGCGACTGCTCTAGTTATTCCAGTTGTGTTCATTTTGTTTTGGTATTTCTCTTTAGGACATCACTGAAGGCATATATCATGTTATCGATATAATGTGGCAATAATATCATAACTGTACTGTGCATTTACACAGTGGCCATATTCATCAATGTAAACACAAGAAAACAGCATTAGCATTATCCCAGACACTGTAAAAAGCCCATTCCCAGCCATTAGACTTTTCTAACAGGGTATTCCAGTGATTATAGATAGCAAAATTTAGCGGTTTTTATTTTAGCGTTTTTATTTTTATTTTTTTAAAGCATGACGGTAAAACACGAAAGCGGTTATGAAAGTATTAAAACACATGTTTGTTTGTCGCAAAAGTTCGTAATAATGACAAATGAATTTAGAATTTGCTAAAAATATATTACATATCCACAGAAACACCTCTAACATTGCCTGCAGGGCTGAACTGGGTTTATACCCGCTGAACTTGGAGATTCAGAAACGAGCTGTTCAGTTCTGGCTGCACCTGCATCAGTCTGACCCCCAGTCTGTGCAATATAAAGCCCTTCTGGCCAATGAAAAACCTACAGTGTCCCATCCTCTAAACACGTTCGTATCTGAACTACTGAAGAAAACTCAAACTGAACCCGTCCCCAAAGAAAACCTTCACAAACACATTGACAAAACATTAAAATATAATTATGATGAAAAACTAAAGACTGAATTCAACCTCCAAAATAAACTTCAATGTTATTCGGCCCTAAACAGAACCACACAGATGGCAAATTATTTATCATTAAAACAATTCAAAGAAAAACACATTCTTTCTAAATATCGCCTCTGTGATCATGACCTAGAAATAGAAAAGGGCAGACATAAAAAATCCTGGGCTCCTAAAGAACAGAGAATATGTAAACAGTGTGACATGAACCAAATAGAGGATGAGACGCACTTCCTTCTTTTCTGCCCCAAATACACCAAAACTAGAGAAACATTTTTCCCCCAATTTGAAACATTGACTAATTCATTTTTTAAATTAAATGACTCAGAAAAACTTTACCATGTACTCGGAGAGAATGATTTGACATCTAGACTAGCTGCAAAATATGTATACACCCTACACACCATAAGAAATGGTTAATGTAAATTCATGCGTCTTATTTAAATAATCTAAACTTTTTATTATTATTATTATAATTGTTATATTTATCAAATGTATTGTCTTTTTTTTTTTTTGTCATTCATTTCTTATTTATTTTTATTATTATTTGATGATTTTAATATATTACATATTTGATGTGCTTTGGCAACACTGTATTGAATGTCATGCCAATAAAGCAACTTGATCTTGAACTTGAACTTGACACCCCTTCCGGGTGGCTGGTGTATTCTGGGAAATTTTCTTACCCCTTGGTTTCGAGTGTGGTCCTGAAAAATCTTTTATTCGAGGGGTGTCTACCCCTTCCCCTTAGCCCTACGCCTTCAAGCTAAAGAGAATTGGGACACCCCTACCCCTTCACATGAACGCGCAAAACGAGGGGTAGGGGTAAGGGGAAGGGCTAAGGGGTAGAATTGGGATGGGCCTTAATAAATAACCTACTACAAATTAAAAGCATTAACATATGCTATGTATTTTGTTTTCACAAGCTTTGGAGACGTAACATAAATTCCGCTTTTAAATAATAGGTCACCTATAGCTTTCGCCATGAGCCACGGCTGTGTTCAAAATGGAAAGGAGCGCAATTGTAAACATGAAGATTGCTTTAACTGAACTTTAAAAATACTTTGCAAGCAAATTACACCTAAGAGAGATGACCTTAATGCTTTTTTTTTTATAATTCCAAGTTTAAATGTTAGAATGTTCTAAATGAATAGGGCATAGGGGGGATAACGGGGAATAGAACACAGCCAGGAACTATGTTTTAACTACAGCTCCAGAGGTGTAGTTGCAAGCATACAAGTTTTGTGAGTGTTCGTCAACGAACTATGTTTGTAACGATAGAACTTGCGACCTTAGTTGGCTAATGATGGTTTTCGGAAACGCATCCCAGTTTGAGAATCTAGAAACTATGTGTAACCATGGATAGATGCTGACAACAGGATGCGGATCCAAATGCAGGTTTATTTAAAGGAATGGTCAGGCAAGCAATGATCAGTACAGGAGCAAACAGATGTATGAGGATAATCCAGAATCGTAGTCGATATATCAAGCAGATGGTCACAAGGATGGCAGCAAACAGGGAGAACCAGGTAAACAAGGCGAGGGTCTAAACACGGCAAAAACAAGACAAGGAAATGCTTAGAATTGAAACTGGTAACAGATGACAAGACTCGGCAATGGAATGAGTGTGTGTGCTGCTTATGTACTGTGTGCAATCAGTCTTGACAAATCCGGTGGTGTGTGTGCAATCAGTGGAGATGAGTAACATGTGTGTGAGAGTGGAGTGCATGTGTGGAGATGTAGTCCATATTATGGTGGATTTGTAGTCCAATAGTGAATGTGCATGTAAACCAGCGATCTATGGGGAGAAGATCGCTGGTGATCGTGACACTATGTCTATTTTCTATCTACTATTTACTATACTGTACAAAAATACAGGGTTCAACACAATTCATTCCTATTGTCTCAACACAAATTGACTAAGGTAACTTAACAAATTGATGTGGATTGAATATAAAACCATTAAGTTGTCCCTGAAAAATCTTAAGATTGTGTAGTGCTCATTTTAAATAAGTAGTTTGAACAAACAGCAAACATTTTTTTTGTGTACACCAGGGGCGTTGCTAGACATAAAGCTCTACTGGGGCACCCCCCTAAAAAAAAAATAATAATAATAAATGTATTAAAAAAAAAATATATATATATATATGTATATATATATATATATATATATATATATATATATATATATATATATATATATATATATATATATATATATATATATATATATATATATAAACAAATAAAATTATTATTGTTATTATACAATTATTATTCTAAATAATCAATTCTAAATGTAACTGAAAAATAATGTAAAGACACAACTGGAGTGATGCTAAGATCATTTTAAAAAAATCTTTTGCATGAATAATAGTTTCATTTGAATGAAATTCTATATAGGCAATTCTATAGAATACAAAAAAAGATGTTTAATTATCTGTTGTCTTAGACTTGACACATGGCAGAGAATTAGGCTTATTAAGTTTTACCTCCCTGACTGCATCCATCTTTTGTGCTTCATACAAAAAAAATCTATCAGGAGGCATGCTTAGTAAGATCACCATCATATTGTTTAAACTTTAGTTTTGTTGACTTGCAAAACTCACTTCCACCGCACGTGCCCCAGTAAATTGGGTCTAGCGACGCCCCTGGTGTACACTGTAAAAAAAAACACAATCAATTTATGTTGGGACAACATGAAAGAACTAAGTTACTTAGTGGATTTGAAAAATCTAAGTGGATTGGACATAAAACAATTAAGCTGTCCCAAAAAAAAACTCAAAAATTGTGTAGTTTTCAGCTCATTTTAAATAAGTTTGAAACAAGATTGAACAAACAGCAAGCATTTTTTGAGTGTATGTAAATGTGTCAGCGTTCCTTTCCTCCAGTCATAAAGGAAAACAAACTTTGTTCATAGAAAAGGAACCAAAATAAACACATAAAAATGTTCTGCGTAAACATCCGTAATGAAACCAAATTGGCAGCTCTCAGCTTGCACACTCCATCTATCACGCCTCTCGCTCGGAGTTACAGTGATGAATGTTTGTTTCTCTGACTATCCGAAGCCAAACGCGAGCGTCTCCAGTCTGCTCAATTCATTGTCAGCACTTTAGTCCCCATCCGGCAGGAATCCTAATTGACTCTCTTCCACTTTCTTTGCCTCTTCTCTCTCTCCCAGCCACTTTCGCCATCTCCTACACCTCCAGAGCGCAATTCCATCAGGTCCCAATGGCAAAATCAGATCAGCGCCCAATAGCCATTAGCTACTCTATTTAAAGAGATCTATGCAGTTGTGAAGGCTGCTTAGAGTTAATTACGCTGCCTGTCTGTGTTTAGCCTGTGGCCATACTGCACTCCGATGGGAAGATTATTGAGTTTTATCGTTCTTTTAATGGAGAAACCCCCCTCACCTCGCGTCCATTCAGACCATACACAGGGCTGTAAACCCCTTCCAATTCCTTAACGCCGCATGACCGGCTTCTGCCCCGAACCGATAAGGAGCTGCAACAAAAGACATTGATTTGGCCCATAAGGATTTAAAAAACCAAAAGGCACCATCGTCTATCCGGAGTCGATGGCGTTTTATGACACAGTGCTAAAACTCAAACGGCTGCATATAGTGCTGGGAGGTTGAGTAAAGTTCACAAGGCATAAAATGGTCAGTGTGACAGCTGAGGTGTGTCTGAGGCCATGTTATTCCGAATTATAATACCCACACAACAAATAACTCAGGTAACTGACACCCGGGTCGCTTTATTGACTGTTTCTCGGCTTGAATTGAAAGGAAATCTGTTGGACAAGGGACTTGCGAATGAATCCGACTTTGACGCAGAAAATCCCACGAGTAGTAAAAGCTCACTAAAGTAGCAGGAGCATCTAAATCCCTGGAGGTAGATACTAAAATCCTCCATATTTCAGCAACCAGACAGACGGCTTCAGAAGGAAAACACACAAACATACAGAACAGACCCAAAATACAAATTTCCCTTCCATCTGAAACACCTCCAGCACTGCTCCCGTGGGGATGTGCAGAATGCAAACTGAAATGAAGTGGCAAATGAATGGCAAACACACACACACACACCAGCACATATCAGTCTAAAGAGGTCGACTTGACTGTACGAGGGTATTTATGATGTAATTGAAATTGCCCCATAGTCAGTATGCCTGAAGCTGATAGCAAAAAAAAACAGAGCGAAGTATGAGTTTATCATTAAAAGACAGCAAGGTAAGCACACAAAATATAGATTTTTTTTTACAACTGTTTTACGTTAAAATGTTAAATGAATGACATTACTATTATTTTTTTATTATTATTAAAAATATGGCATGATTTACATGGACATTCATGAAATGTTATACATCGCAGCACTATTAAGTTATTTGAACTTATGTCTTCCCTTTAATTCCAATTTTCAGAACAGGTTTTGGAATTTAAACTTAACACAGCAGGCACAGGATATCAACATGACGTCAGATTAACGTTATACCCCAATGTCGTGGGACGTTGCATTTTGCGTGGAAATGAAAATAAGGTTGTTGTTGTTGTTGTTAGAACCCAACATCAGACTGACATCAGTGTCTAAAGTTGGACAGACTTGGACACTGACATTTGGACACTTGGTTTTTGGTCACTTTCCAACGCAACCTAAAATCAACCAAATATCAACATCTAATGATGTTACAGCTTGATGCTGTGTGGATGTTACCACTATGACGTCTATCAGAAATTGGATTTTGGTTGCCATATCTGACGAATAAATGTCAGTATTTGACATCGATATGATGTTGGTTTAAGATGTTGGCTCGACGTTGGACTTTAGCCACTTTCCAACGCAACCTAAAATCAACCAAATATCAACGTCTAATGATGTTACATCTTGATGTTGTGTGGATGTTACAACAATGACTTCTCTCAGACATAGAATTTTAGTTGCCATACCTGACAAATAAATGTCAGTATTTGATGTCAATATGATGGTTTAAGATGTTGGCTCGACATAAAATTTTGGTCATTTTCCAACGCAACCTAAAATCAACCAAATATCAGCGTCTAATGATGTTACAGTTTGACGTTCTGTGGATGTTACCACTATGACGTCTATCAGACATTGGATTTTGGTTGCCATATCTGACGAATAAATGTCAGTATTTGACATCAATATGATGTTGGTTTAAGATGTTGGCTCAACATTGGATTTTGGTCACTTTCCAAAGCAACCTAAAATCAACCAAATATCAACATCTAATGATGTTACAGCTTGATGCTGTGTGGATGTTATCACTATGACGTCTATCAGACATTGGATTTTGGTTGCCATACCTGATGAATAAATGTCAGTATTTGACATCGATATGATGTTGGTTTAAGATGTTGGCTCGACGTTGACTTTTGGTCACTTTTCAACACAACCTAAAATCAACCCAATATCAACGTCTAATGATGTTACATGTTGATGTTGTGTGGATGTTACGACAATGACTTCAATCAGATATAGGATTTTAGTTGCCATACCTGACAAATAAATGTCAGTATTTGACGTCAATATGATGTTGGTTTAAGATGTTGGCTCAACAATGGATTTTGGTCACTTTCCAAAGCAACCTAAAATCAACCAAATATCAACATCTAATGATGTTACAGCTTGATGCTGTGTGGATGTTATCACTATGACGTCTATCAGACATTGGATTTTGGTTGCCATACCTGATGAATAAATGTCAGTATTTGACGTCAATATCACGTTGATTTAAGATGTTGGCTCGATGTTGGATTTTGGTCACTTTCCAACACAACCTAAAATCAACCAAATATCAACGTCTAATAATGTTACAGCTTGATGTGTGGATGTGTATGACAATGACTTCTCTCAGACATAGGGTTTTGGTTGCCATACCTGATGAATAAATGTCAGTATTTGACGTCAATTTGACGAGAAATGCCATGTTTTTTTTTTTAATGACCAGAGAGAGAGTCAGGACCTCGGTTTAGCCTCTCATCCGAAAGACAGTGCTCACTGAGAGTATAGTGTCCCCTTCAATATACTAGGGCATTAGGACTCTCACAGACCGCAGGTTGAGCGCCTGCTGGCCTCATTAATACAACTTCCAACAGCAACCTAGCTTTCCCACGTGATCTTTCATCCAGGTACTGACCAGGCTGATCCCTGCTTAGCTTCAGTGAGTAACCAGTCTAGGGCTGCCATTTCACCCTACCATCATTCATTCATTCATTCATTTTCTTGTCGGCTTTGTCCCTTGCGGGGTTGCCACAGCGGAATGAACCGCCAACTTATCCAGCACGATTTTACGCAGCGGATGCCCTTCCAGCCGCAACCCATCTCTGGGAACTTCCACACACACATTCACACTCATACACTATGGACAATTTAGCTTACCCAATTCACCTGTACTGCATGTCTTTGGACTGTGGGGGAAACCGGAGCACCCGGAGGAAACCCACGCGAACCCAGGGAGAACATGCAAACTCCACACAGAAACGCCAACTGAACCCTACCATCATATCACTCTATTTTGACAACATCAAAATAACGTTGTCCTTAGACACTGGCTAGACATTGAATTTTGGTCACCAGACATCACAACTTAAATCTAACCTAATATTAAGTCTCATGGCGTTTTGTGCCTGCTGGAAGGTTTCAACATTATCAGAACTAAAACAATTCATCGTCTTTATTATCATGCGCTGAAACAAAGGTTATTCTCAAGTTGAATCTAATCAACATGTTTAATTTGGATAACTATAGCAGCAGGAGTCTAACCACATACAAATGTTACATTTAATGAAATTATTTTTACCCCACATGATTATAGCTTCACTACACATGGGCTACAGTATGTATGTTCCAAATCCAAATTTAGATTTTAGGAAACATTATCAAAAATATCCCAAGTCTAAGGGAGAATCAATTGTGTCCCTTTCAGACAGTCAACTCAATTTCACAGTGCACTGGTAGACCAGAAATCCAAATTCTAACCAGTATCAAAATTAATTCAGTATTATAGTGTATTGCTAAAAACAAATAAACCTGACTCAATCTACTTTACTCAATATTTGTATTTATGCTTATAGAGTAATGCATCATCGTTACTTAAGCAATAAACCTGACTCAATCTACTTTACTCAATATTTGTATTTATGCTCAAAGAGTAATTCATCATCGTTACTTAAGCAACTTGCTATCTTTATCAAACTAAAAATCAATAGAGTCACACTACTTGGTTAACTGAACGTCTATTAAGAGCATCCCAGTATTTTGTACTTTTGTACATGTAAGATAGAGCCTTGTAAGACAGCTGTCTATGCTGGAAGTTCCAAGTAGGGCAGCTCTCCAAGTTTTTTTTTTTTTTTTTGGGACAGAGCCATGGAAGAACTGGATGGCCTATATTGTATATCCCACAATGCAATGCAGTTAACTTGACATTCTTATCCAATGTGTTTCCAGTGTGTCAGTCCCGATTATCTGCTGACTTGATGAACTTGAATAAAATAAATAAATTGCATAGAAGTCATGTAACACCACGCATACATGCATAGATGTTTTGTTAAATGGTTGCAAAACAAATACCATTTCAGACGATGGTCCAACCAAATGAAATGTGTATCTTTCTATGACAAATTTAAGACAAGCATAAATAAAAATGTACACCGTGTTTTTATATAGAATATAATTAAACAGAACAAAAATAAATGATGTAGTATTTTAAACAAGCACATATTCAACTTCAAAACAGCAGGGTGAGTGCAAGTTTACAAATACCCAGGACATGTTTTATTCAGTAAATACATATGCATTCAAATTGGGTTGTTTACTAATACATAAATGCACACAAATTAGAGATCAAGCAATATTGAATTTTGCTGATACGAAGAAGATATGCCTTTGAATAAAGGCATTAAACTGACTACTGAGCCTCCTAGTAAAAGCTAAATCAATGTACCAATTCTCACTATAGTGGCTTATTTCATGCCTATTATTGAGAAGTTGGTTGTTTATTAGTTCATACTCTGCATGATCTAATTTTGCATTCTTAATACCAATACCATACTTGGCAACATTGGGATGTAAAAACACAGGATATACCCCCCACCCCCGCCCCCAAAAAACCTTAAACCTACCCAGATTAACTTCCAAAATGACCTCAAAATCCTTAATCTGTTCATTCAGAGCGGTATAATTGTATATAAGCCTAGTTGAAACTGGAAATTAGCTTCAAATGATAGAATACATAACAAACATTAGAAAAATGAAGAAAATAAATGCCTATTAAAATCAATGTCCTATACAGATATTAAATTAAGTCATAAAATCTCGTCATTGATCCACTGTTTTTTTTTTTTTTTGATAAAAGCGGCATCCCTTTAAGAATCCACAAATCTATAATGAAAGCATTTGATTACTTTCGTAACTGTTTATGCTCATTTAAGACACAATTATTTATGTTGAAAATAAAACACGCCAGGATGGACAAGTTTGCATATTATTAAGTGTATTTGTCTGTTAAAAACACCCACATCCAAAAGTGTCCACTTTCACTCCTCTTTAAATAGCATGTACAGAAGCTCATCTGGGAACAGTGTCTTTAACACTACGAAGCACGTCCGTCAGTCAGCACCATTACATGAATCGACTAATTCGGAGGTTTTATAGGAAGGGAGATGGAAGTGTAAAATTAATTTCAACATGCTTCCAAGCCTAAATAAAGCGAAAGCATAATTCTCTTGAACAGCAATTGCAATTTATCACATTTGAGATCGGCTCCTTGATGCTACATTCACTTTACATAAAAAGATTAAAAACACGGAAGAATTACGGGAAAATACTTTAACGGGATGATATAGCAGGATAGAATGGTAAAATACAGGAGAATACCTAAATACCTAAACCTAACTGCTACCTTAATAACTATTAATGTGCAACAAAGTTTATGGTAGTACAAACTGTAATAATAATAGCACAAACTGTACCTTAAAATGGTGTGACCAAAATGTTTAGTCTTTCTTACCTATACAGGGCTGAGAGAAAAATATCAAGACCAAAATACCCCTGCACTGAAAAAGATGATTCACTGCATTTACACAATTTCTGAAGGTAAGTGGTTGCAAACAATTAATATGGGCTGAATTTAAACAAACAATTAAGTTGAACATTACTAAATGGAATTTGTTTGTTTAAATTCAGCCCATATAAATTATTTGCAAGCACTTACCTTCAAAAATTGTGCAAATCCCAATAGTATCTGGATGCAGCCTTTATGATGCAAGCTGAGATTGCATCACTCAGTGATGCAATGTCAGACACAATGCACTCAAGTGGAACGAGTGATGTCACTGTCAGGGGTAGGGTTAGGGGTGGGGTTAGGTGAGCCCATTAAAAAGCATTGGATGCAGCCTAGATTTCACTGCACCAGGTCTGTATCCAGACCTCTCTCGTAAATCAATCAGTAAATCATTTTTTTCAGTGTAGACTCTTATGAAATGTCAATACTTCACTACTTCCAGCTGCTCATTTAAAAAGGTGATAGATACTAAAATCTGAACTCTTACAACAAGTTCAAACATATTAGTATATAAACAGCATAAAATAAACATTGTTGTAATTCCTCAACAGTTGATCATGAGCATAATTATGAACAGTTGAAACTGCAAGCTTGCAGATTCCAAAAGAGCACAACAATACAAACATGCAATGCTCACATTTATTTATGATAAACTATTGACCTTTAAGGGTACCCAGTAGGCACCTTGCAGGTATTTCAAAATGACATCAAAAAACACATCAAAAACGTCTATTGGACATCCACATATTGACCACAAAATAATGACACAAAAAGTATTATATTATGAGAAATATTTTGTTGAAAGCAATTACAAATTACAAACTTACACTGGATTTTTCAACATAGGCTCATTCTGAAAATGGAAACTGGACGGCAAATTGAGTCTGATATTGAGGGTGCTTTCACATCTAGACATTTGTTTCGGAACCAGTTTGTTTGCCCAGTTAGCACGATTCGTTTGGCTTGTGTGAATCCAGCAATCTCGCTCAGATCCGCGCCAAAACAATTGAGATCACCTGAATGAGGTGGTCTCGGCTAGATTGAAATGAATTCTGAAGCAGATTGATTGTAGTGAGAAAGCAATACGATCCAATGAACTAACGAACCAGTTATATCACAGTGTATTATGGACATGTATTAGGCATATAAGTGCACATTTTTGCTTATAATGTCTTATTGGCAATCATCATGCATTAAAATAACGCAACATAGGCTTATTTTGAAAACGTAGCCCTATATTCATTTCTGGAGATCACGAATTATGTAGCCAGAGTTACGTATGGCTGCATTTTGTTTTTAAAACGAGCGCTACAGGGCGGTATGACACCATTCCTTTTCACACTTACCAGCTAACCGATTACCTCCGTATGGACTCCGTTACCAGTTTGTCCAGTACCCTCGCCATGTACGTTGGTGGACTTGAGACGCAGAGAGGAGTTAACCACGTCGACGAAGTTTAAGTCTGGTGAAGAACGGTTCCAGAAAGCGGGTAAGACAAAAAAGAAGTTAAAAAATAAAATAAACAAGTAAATAACAGGGAGAAAACGTGGTAAAATCTGAAAACGTGGTAAAAATCAGACGAGGGCTTTTTCTGGATTGCTTTTTAAAACTTTTTTTAAAAGTCAGTCAGTCAGTCAGTCAGTCAACAGTGGCCTCTGGTGGATTTACACAAGAACAGCAGGTGCGAATGGCACCCGCAAGAGAAATTTGAGATCTCAAAAAGCATACACAGCGGCCTCTGGTGGATTTGTGAAAACAAAAACTGCAAAAAAAAAAAAAATGTAGCTCCTGTGCTGTTTTTGGCTCTCTCCAGAAATGTATATAGCGACACGTTTTCAGAATGAGCCTGGGATTTTGTATCCCTGCATTCATTCTTCTTCTGCTTAATCCCTTATTTTTTAGGGGTCGCCACAGTGGAATGAACCGCCAACTATTCTGGCATATCTTTTGCACAGTGGATTGTATTCCTACAATCCATGTAAAAAAATAACAAACATTAAAAATGACAACAATATATCAAAAATCAACTACAGGATCAATGTTTCAAGACACCAATGTTAGATGTTATATTGACCTCATTTTGACATCAAGGAAGTCAATTTACATCAAAGCGATCTGCATTTTAAATGTAGTTGTAGTTTTTTGATATTGCATTAGGCTATTTCTCTTTCTCCATCCAGAAGCATGATCCTTTCACTACCATAAATAATAGTGGGCAGTATACACAGTATGCATGCTAGCATATACTAGTTTTCAATTTCCAAATATAGCCACACTTTGTTCCACTGCATTAGAGACAGAGACAAATGGTTTGCTTCATAAAATAGACCCACACAGTACGTGACAGCAGTTTATAATACAGCAATCCTGTGTCATTGCTTTTACTAACTGCACGTTTCTGAATGCACATCACAACTCTCAGGGGAAAAGACAACGGGACGAATTATCAGGTAATGTTCCATTAACAGGCAAGTGCTGCTAATGCATCCATAAACACAATTACAACGAAAAACAAGCACAGCGTGAGCGGGGCAAACTGCTATTTAGTTATTTATTTCCTGGTATTATGTCTGCATGACCATTATAACCATCGCCAACAATCCTCAGATCCTCGCATGTTTGTGTCACCCCTATTTTCACAGCAAAACAACTGACCTTACTGAATTTTTTAAGAATATCTTCTCTTTCCCCCTCTTTGATTTCTTTCTTCCACCCCCTCAGCTCGTCCTTAGTCAGCAGTAAATCCCACACTTCCAAGGATTTGGCCCGGCGTGATCTGTTACGCAGGATCCAGGCAGAGGAAGAGAGTCTGACTTCAGCTGGCAAGAAAATCACAGGGGGATTTTGGGTAACAGACCAGCCGTGCCAAACAGCCCATCAGAAAGAAACACGATCACATGATGATTACACAACTATATCCAACCTTACCCTGATACATTTGAATAGACTCTCTGTAAACTTACTTGACCTTAATTAAAGTCTGTGTGTACTGGAAGGTACTGAGAGTTTTATTACAGTACGTACTAAACAGAATTTTGAGTAAGAGCGGGGATTCATTCAATTCAGGCTCATTATGGATACGTACCCTTAGCCCCATTTCAGAAAGGAGGTTAGGTGAAAACTCACAGTATGTTAAGCCTGAAATGAGAGAAACTCTGGGTTTTCTGTTTCAAAATGGCAAGTTTGTCAAACCCGAGAAGCAGGGTAAGTCAAGTCTGTTTCTGAAAGAGAGGTAACTTAAAGGGTCACGAAACACCAAAACACTTTTTTTTTGAGCTGTTGACAGTCATATATGTGTCCCACGCTGCTATAAACACTATTAGGACACATATATTGCACTAAAAAGTGAAAATTGGTAGTTTTTGCGTTATTTTGAGCAAATTCGTTCGTCCGGTTTGAAACGAATTTTTGAAGCTACGTCACGGCCATGAGATACATAGGGGTAAATCCAGCCAGGAGAGTGGCTGTCTGTCTTTTCCAGAACATTCTGACGTATGTGAGTGTGCGGCATTAATTCATGACAAAGACGTGCTTCAAACCAATCAGCGCGCTCTATTGTGTATGACGTGAAACTTCATTAATATGCATGATAGCTCCGGAGACTGTATACACTGTACAGACGGCAGAGAGACGCCACGTTGTGTTGCTAAAACAAGTGAAAGAACAAGAATTTGGAGACATGGGTCGTCGGTGTGCAGCAACAAGGTTTTGTTTTCATTTTCCCTCTATGAGAGAGCAGCTGGACTCACGTGTGGATTACAGTGCACGCGACACGCGACAGAAATGTGTGTGTAAGGAACATTTTTACCCGAGAGTTTTTCGCATCTGGAAATGGTGAAATCCGGATTTGCCGCTCGTCTCCTTTTAATAAAAAGACACCGCTCCAGTTTGATTGTCCTGTCGCTACAGATTAGGTGAGTGTGTGCAGTGTTCTTTGTTTAACCCAGATTGCAAAGTTTGTCGTATTGTCAGCAGTGCTTTATTAGTTTTTAAAGACATACCTCAGTCAAAATGATTTAGTTACTACGTTTACAGTATGTTAATATCACTGCAATATTACAGTACAATATTATAGACTGAAAGATCCGCTAATGCTGCTCTCCGAGTGTAAACATATAAACACAAACTATTCCCGTTGTGCAGGATTTTCGCCGCATTTTGTGACAGGATAGTCTATACACACACGACTTTCTGACGCTAACTACAGAGTACATAAGTTACAGAGAAATGCGGAGGATTTTTTTTTCTCCCATTTGCAGTGCTGTATCAAAACAGCCTCTGTGTTTCTTTTGCCTGTGATCAGCACATGGCCAAATGGAAATGCCCTTCTATGCAAATCTTACCCTCTTTCCCTCCCCCGACACTCCCACACTCCCAGAGCTGGACACGCCCAACTTTTCTGACTTTTTTCAAACTAGAGGTGTGACAACACCCTGCTGAGACAGGGGGGTTTCATGGCCCTTTAAGTTATCGTGGTGAAAACACAATAGTGTAAACAGAACTATAATGACAGATGTAGCATTTCGAAAATTGCTATACAGATGAAGATGAATTTGCATTGACACAACTGTAAGACCATTCTTTAACCTGTTCAACCCATTTATCTACACTGAAAAAAAAATACTTCAATTTGCTACGTCCAAAACAAGCTGCAATAAACAAATAATCACTAAATAAAAGTGGAAACACTTTTTGTAATTTATAATTAGTTACAAAAGTCATTTGTTGAAGTTTTCACTTTTTACAGAGTATGTACTTCCACAATGGCGATACAAATGAAAAGCAATAGCATACAAATATCAGATCACACTGTGAACCGGCCTTTACCAACAGACACACTGCATGCTTTGCCCCAAGACGCCTGTGAGCTCTCAGTGTGGAGAGATTCAGGGATTGAGGTCTGCAGATAACCCTCTGCCGGGTCCTTTGAGAGCTCACTGCAGGGGCCTGGCCCCGCTCCTCGTCCCCCAGGACAGCCACATTCTCTATTCGCATTTGTCTGCCTTCACATGTGGAGAAAACCAATGAATGCGGCTTAATATAGCTGCAATTTGGTGCATTGTGGGGGAAGAGGCATTTTGAATGCGGACCTGTGATTGTATCCAAATGGAAAAAGAGCCCGGGGGGCTTCATCACACACTTCTTGTCTTGCTAAACATTTAATGAAGTGGATGTGCTCCGGAAACAAGCTAATATGAAGTAGGTTGCAGATTTTCTGTGCTAAGAGGAAGGGTGCTTAATTGTAATGAATGTGCACATCAAATCTAGAAAGTCTGTTGCAGATGTAATAATGCTAATTCAATGAAAGCCTGCTTAAGAGTTATTAAAGAGAGAACCTTCATGACTTTATTCTTAAGTATCTGAAGTACATCTTTTTCAAAAACTGTACTTTGTAATAATGTTTAATTCAAAACTTTAAATTCAAAACTTTTTTTAAGGTGCCCTTATATTAAATGCTGAACAATGTTAATAAATTACTTACTGCACTTTCTATAAGGTTCACAGTATATTTTGGTTTGGGGTCAATTGCTTGTAATAATGTTTTTGTTATTACTAAGGCAAATACACAACGCAGGCTAATTCTGATTATATACATTTATACAGAAAGCAGTGGTGTAAAGTAATAATAATAATAATAATTCCTTACATTTATATAGCGCTTTTCTAGACACTCAAAGCGCTTTACATATTGGGGGGAATCTCCTCATCCACCACCAGTGTGCAGCATCCACCTGGATGACGCGACGGCAGCCATTTTGCGCCAGACCGCACACCACACACCAGCTGATTGGTGGAGAGGAGACAGAGTGATGAAGCCAATTATGATATGGGGAGGGTTCGGAGGCCATGATGGACAGAGGCCAGTGGGCAGATAGTACAAGTACTTGAGTAAATGGACTTCGTTACTTTACTTAAGTATTTTTTTGGCTACTTTGTACTTGTACTGAGTATCAAAAATATAAGCAACTTTTACTCTCTACTTGACTACATTTTTGATTGAATATATGTACTTTTTACTCCACTACATTTGAACGGACGCTTACCGTTACTCATTACATTGTGATTGTGCACGACAAGTCGGCATCTTTGTCTACCACGGCTAATTTGTTGGGCGAATGAGGCGATATCGCCATCTGCAGGGTGCTGAAGGTACTGTATGCTATTTATGAGCTAAATCATGTGAACGTGAATTAGCAGCTTGCCTAATACCAAGTGTTTAATTAGCAACATGGCTGCAGCCAGTGATGAAGCCGAAGCTTGAATTTATATGTAGTTTACTAAGTTGAAAAATAACACTGCTCCTCTTTGTTTAATTTTATTACAGAGAAAACATAATTAATCAATTGAAAAACTACTCAAAATAAAAATATTGCCCCCCTCTGATACTGAGAGATGAATCACATCAAAGTCAGCTCTGATTTTTTTACTACGTTTTACTACTTTTTTTTTTTTTTTTGATAAATTGTTTGTGCCTTTTTTGAACATTTGAATTTGACTGAGACTTTTTGTTCTATTTTTTAAATATATTTTGTTCTGCCATTTTGAAACATTAAGGTGTTAAATTTAATTTATATATTAGGAAAATTTAATTCTTGGTGTTCTTTGAGCCTACATTCAGTATGAGTAAAATACTTAAGTTCTTTTAAAATCGGATACTTTAATACTTTTACTCAAGTCTTATTGGAATTGGTGACTTAAAACTTGTAATGGAGTAATTTTTACAGTAAGGTATCTGTACTTTTACTCAAGTATGGTTTTCAGGTACACTTTACACCTCTGACAGAAAGCAAAATACGTCCCAGGAGCTACGTTTTTTTGCAGTTTTGGTTTTTGCAAATCCCCGCTGTGTACGCTTTTTCAGATCTCAAATTTCTGTTCTCGCATAAATCCACCAGAGGCCGCTGTTGACTGACTTTCTGTCTGACCAACCGACCGATAGCCCCACCCTCCCCTTTCCCTAAACCCAACCAATAGTGTTTGAAAAATCACTGATTGACCCATCCACCCCTTTCCCCAAGGCCAACCGACAGTTTTAAGAAGCAATCCTAGATAATGAAAAGCCCTTGCATAATTTTTACCACATGTTCAGATTTTACCACATTCTCACCGTTATTTACTTGTTTAATTTATGTCATCTTTTTTTTGTCTTACCTGCCTTCTGGAACCGTTCTTCGGCGAACTCCTCTCTGTGTCTCAAGTTTGCCGACGTACATGACGAGCTACTGGACAAACTGGTAACAGCGGAAAAGCGGTCCACATGGAGGTAAGTGGGCAGCTTGTAAGCGCGAAAAGGAACGATGTCATACCTCCACGTAGCGTTCATTTTAAAGACAAAACACAGCTATATGTACTTCAGGCTACATAATTCAAGATCTCCAGATATACATATATATATATATATATGCTGCGTTAACGCGAGACTCTTATCGCGCGATAAAAAAAATATCGCCGTTAATCTATTCTCAAAGTTGGGTGAGAGCTGGGTCTTTTCTACGCAAGCTATGTTGATTTTGAAATTAATCTAGATTAAAAAAAATTATCTATGCCCACCTATAATATATATATATATATATATATATATATATATATATATATATATATATATATATATATATATATATATATATATATATATATATATAAATATATATATATATATATATATATATATATAGGGCTACATTTTCAGAATGAGCCTATATTGGGTTCACACTATGGTTTGGTTCAGGGTCAATTGCTTGTTATAATGTACATTTTCTGTTATTACTAAGGCAAATACCAATTATGTGCCATACTGTAAAGTAAAACCTTTAAATCGATGTTAATCATATTTGTTATTTTTATAATAAGTGCACTACACCCTAGCTAAAGTACTTTATTATATGTTTTGATTACCTATGTGTTATTCAATATTATTGTATGACTGTCTGGAATACTTCTTAGGTATGTTATTCTCAGATAGCAACTACTGAAAATAATAACACAGGCTCAATCAAGTCAAATAATTATGACTGTCAGTGAATACATTCACATCCACATACAGTTGAAGTCAGAATTATTAGCCCCCCTGTTTATTTCTTTCCCCAATTTCTGTTTAACAGAGAGAAGATTTTCTCAATACATTTCTAAACATAATAATTTAAATAACTCATTTCTTATAACTGATTTATTTTATCTTTGCCATGATGACAGTAAATAATGTTTTACTAGATATTTTTCAAGACACTTCTATACAGCTTAAAGTGACATTTAAAGGCTAAACTAGGATAATTAGGTTAACTAGGCAGGTCAGGGTAATTAGGCAAGTTATTGTATAACCACTGTTTGTTCTGTAGACTATCAAAAATTATATAGCTTAAAGGGGCTAATAATATTGACCTTAAAATGGTTCATAAAAAAATTAAAACTGCTTTTATTCTAGCCGAAATAAAACAAATAAGACTTTCTCCAAAAGAAAAAATATTATCAGACATACTGTGAAAATTTCTTTGCTCTGTTCAACATAATTTGGGAAATATTTAAAAAAGAAAAAAAATTCAAAGGAGGGCTAATAATTCTGCCATCAACTGTATATACTTGTCTGTCACATGAATGTTTTTGACAATCTTCTGACTCAAAGCTCCATTCACACTATGAGCATCTCGCAGCGACAAAGCGACAAGCGACCGTTCATTTCAACAGACCTCAATCTACGCGAGCAACAGCGACCCTTGACGACCAGGTGGGCGCATTGAGCGATGTGACAAAGTTAAGAATCATTTAACTTTATGCAAATGAAGAGTGACTTTCTTGAGCGACAGCCAATAGGAGCACTAGTAGAACTCACGTGATCGTCTCTCAGCTAGCTCAGATGCCAGTGGTATTCTCCGTGCTGTAAACCTACACAGACCTGCGTTTGCAGCAGATCGCCAGCCAGAGCGACAGGCATCTACAAAGTTGCTGCTAGTGTGAATGAGGCTTACTACATAGGTTAGTAAATGCTCCATTCAGCCAATTTTATTACTGTCAGCTTTGTGTTTAAATAAAGCGTCTCAGAACAATGTTTTGTGTCTTATATTTACATGTTTTGGCAAGTAGCCATGTAATAAGCAGGATAAAGTATTTCCAGGTGGTTGATTTCACAGAATAAATCCCTTCAGGCTTATACAACAGCCCACTGGATGTACATTCTTTATCCCTTACTTATATTTAAAGCATGTTGAAAGTGGAAGACAGATGGACTTAAACACCAATACTTGTCTACCAGTGATCCAATCAACCAAAACACATAATAATATCAGGTGTAAACAGAAACTCAGTTCTACTCTTCTATGCATGTTTTCTTTTTCACAATTTGTCATGTAAGAAAACTACAGACAAAAAGAGAGCTGTCCTGCTGTAATACTAAGGCCCCGTTTACACTAATGCGTTTTCGTTTTAAAACGCACAAGTTTTGCTACAGTTACGCCATCCGTCCACACTACGCCGGAGTTTTCGAGCCCCGAAAACGGAGCGTTTTGGAAACGCTGAAGAGCGCGTTTTAATTCTGATACGCTGCTGCTCCGTCTCAGTGTGGATGGGGAAAAACGGAGACATCTGAAAACGGAGGCGTGGCTGCTGAGATTCGCTACCTGATTGGGGCTTTTGGGTCATTGCGTATCCTTCCCTTATTTGTCAAGCCCCTATCACATGACTATAACGCTACCGGAAGACGGCAGACCAGCCTTCACTGTAAACAACAACATGGACACAGAAATGGGAGCGTTGTTTGCACTATTGTCCATTTCAGGCGCCATTGTGCAGTTAAACTCTGCCTTTTTTACTACAGCTGCTGCACATATTCGCAAGAGGCAAGCTATTGTTCGAGCACTCGCTAATCGCTCGCGTTCATCGTTCAACCAGCGTTTGTTGACTAACAATCACCAAATGCCGAGCGAGACACATGTTTCCTGTTTATACTTGAATGCGCATGCCTAGAGTGCCCAGAGTGCGCGAATGGTCACGTGATATACGTTTTTGGTGGAGTAATGTGGACGGAGATATGTTTAGAAACGCTAGATGAAACGCTAGTGTGGACGCGGATCGTTTTTGATAAAAAAAGCCGTTTTAAAACGAAAACGCATTAGTTTAAACGGGGCCTAAGGCTCCAAACCATTCACACCTACAGTACGGCAGCTGGTCAAGCACATTCTCCAGCACCTCCTACTTGAAATCAAACAACACAAGATTGTGATTGGACTCACACAATAGACCTTTATATATGTAAACGGGTCAGAAGGGGGTTACGAATGTCAATGTAGAACCTGAAACACAGTGTGCCACAAAGAGTGACAGCAACTGCTCATAAAAACGCACGCAATTGCTGGTGGACTTTTCAAAAGCATGACAAGGGCTTGAAAACCGCCAGAATTAATAATGATAAAACATGACCTTTGTGACTTTTATTCTCTTACTACCTTCTCTGACCCTGAGTCACAGACAAATGAGTGGAATGATGGGATTATAAACTGGATTTTGTTGCACAGAACATCCTCATCTTGAGTAAATGTACCTACAAATGTTTTCAGCCAAAAATGGTAGGCAATGTTAGTTCAAAGCAAGTCAGACAAGCTGTTCTGACAGGATTTCTGTTGAGGTTTGATGTCGAGTTCTTGTAAAGCGAAGAAACAAAGGTAGTTTGTGGTTAAATATTTCATGTTTAGGCAAATATCAATTTTTAATCCTCAACATCTATTTTTTTCCCAGATTGATAAAGGTCTCAGCTCATGCGCTGGTTCGACATACAAAAACTCAAATCAAAATGAAATATTTATGACACTGTCAGTGCAAGAACGTATCTTTAAAGTGTCCTCTTGAGAAAAAAAATCATGCTTATTGTACTGAACACACCCACACACACTCACACACATCCCATTGATATATTCCTATAACAATGTTGAAGTAGCGCACCACCATGGAATAAAAAAAGATAATCACAATCATCATTTTTTTTATCTTACTATTTCAAGTTACTGCATATAAACGGTGTCAGAATTGTGAATCAAACTCAGGATTGTGTGAAATAAAGCCACCGCTTTGAAAATGCCTATGCATTAGTGACTGTAAGAACAAAATCTGACATCTAACGGGTAAAAGTGAAAATTCCAAGAAGTATTGAGACTCAATATTAAAACTCATTGTTCTGTCAGAGCCCAGCAGACACACAACTTCATAAGGCGTGAATATTAAGTTAGATTTAGGTCGTCAGCGTCTAAGGACAATGATATTTTGACATCCAATAGCGACGTCAAATGACATTGATATTTGCTTGACTTTGAGTTGTGTTGGAAAAGTGACTAAAATCCAACGTGGAGCCAACATCTTAAACCAACATCACATTGATGTCAAATACTGACATTTATTCGTCTGGTATGGCTACCAAAATTGTCTGATAGACGTCATAGTGATAACATCCACACAACATCAAGCTGTAATATCATTAGACGTTGATATTTGGTTGTTGTTGTTTTTTTTTTTTTTTAGGTTGTGTTGGAAAGTGACCAAAATCCAACGTCATGCCAACATCTTAAACCAACATCATATCGATGTCAAATACTGACATTTATTCGTCAGGTATGGCAACCAAAATCGAATGTCTGATAGACGTCATAGTGGTAATATCCACACAACCTCAAGCTGTAACATCATTAGACGTTGATATTTGGTTGTTTTTAGGTTGCGTTGGAAAGTGACCAAAATGCAACATCTGTCCAACGTTGGACATAACGTTGGCCTAACGTTGGGTTCTCACATCAACCTTATTTTAATTTCCAAACAAAATGCAACATCTGTCTAACGTTGAACATAACGTTGGGTTCTCACATCAACCTTATTTTAATTTCCAAACAAAATGCAACATCACACAACGTTGGGGTACAACGTCAATCTGATGTCATGTTGACATCCTGTGCCTGCTGAGAGATTATATCATGGAAATTGTGGGGGGGGGGGGGGGGTTTGTCCATCAGAATTAAGAGATAAGAAAGAGTTGCAATTTAATTGCTTGTATACATTTGCTACTCAATGTTCAAAATTAATATATTTTTAACGTCCTAAAAAAGTTACTTTATAATTACAAATACTGTAAATACAAACATGTTAACAACATGACATACAAGTCTTATTAGAAATGGCAAGTTTATCTTTTAGCTTACCATAAATGCTTGTCAGCAAGTTTGAAAGTGACTCTATTCTCTGAAAATAGAACTAATTATAAAGTTACATATAAAAAGTTACATAAAAGGCTACATGTTGGCTCAGTGGTTAGCACTGCCGTTTCACAGCAAGAAGGTTGCTAGTTCGAGTCCCAGCTGGGCCAGTTGGCATTTCTGTGTGGAGTTTGCATGTTCTCCCAGTGTTCTCATGGGTTTTTCTCAGAGTGATCCAGTTTCCACCACAGTCCAAACACATGCACTACAGGGGAATTGGGTAAACTGAGTGAATGTGAGGTAACACTTTATTTTGATGGTCCATTTGAGTATTAGTAGACTGTCTGCTTAATATCTGTTGATACTGACATTTAACAGTCCTTCAACAGACATTTAACTGACTATAAGAAACTTTGCAATTACATGTCAACTTACACTAACCCTAACCCCAACCTAACAGTCTACTTATAATCTAATGATAATTAGTTGCAATGTAACTTAAATTCAACAAACGGACCGTCAAAATAAAGTGTGACCGAATGTGAGAGTGTATGGGTGTTTCCCAGTACTAGGTTTCAGCTGGAAGAGCATCCACTGTGTAAAAAATATGGCGAAACAGTTGGCGGTTCATTCCGCCGTGGTGACCCCTAATAAATAAGGGACTAAACTGAAAAGAAAATGAATGAATGAATGAAGTAAGATACATAAAAAGCACTCTTATGTATTATTTACTGTATTTAATCAACATTTATTGTAAATTACTGTAAAAACATTTTGCTTTAATTGAAATAGCATGCAATGAAATTACCGAAAACATTACATTTTGTAAATTTTTTACAGCCTTAAAATTACTATTTAAATGAAGTATTTAATGTAGTAATTAGGAATGGGCGATGTCGACCAATTTGGCATTGTACGATGTCAATTGTGTAACATGGACGATGGCATCGTCGTCGTAGGTGGCGGAGAATTATTCATTTTTTATGAATAATTATTTAATTCATAATGAATTAATTATTTGTAGCCTACCGTTTTAACTACCTGACCCGCATGGTCTTTGTTTTACCTATAACCAAATCATAAACCAATAAAAATAAGTTACACACATTACCACCGGTCAATCACTTTTTCCGCAGGACTCTGGCATGAATAGGCAGAGTGATCTGTGTTGTTATAATGGCATTGACAAACTTGGTTGGTAAAAAAGGTGTAAACCAACAGCAACCAACCAACAGTATCTGAGGTTTTCGCCAAAATTACTAAGTACAAGCGCGAAAGCGAAAGAATGAAGTAGTTTACTGACGCTGTGACACGATACCTGATAGATTCAAAAGACCGAAGAGTCATCAGATAGAGACCAGATTAATTAAATATCACTTTTAACAACTATAGTGAGACGTGATCCAGCAGTACATCCTTCATAAACTGTCCGGCTGCACTGCTTGACGATGGCATCCCAACCCAACCCTAGTAGTAATATACTGAAATATTGTAATACTTTTTAAAAATTATGTCATTCAGCAACACATTAATCAAAGCAGTGAGCATGGATACCAAAAAATACAATTATTAAACCTTTGTGTTTAGCATTTGGGTTCATTACGGGTTGGTTATCTGTCAGAATGGTACTTTTTAGATCCCTGACATTTTTATTGAGGGCACGACACATGATGAGAGCAAAAGTAGCGCATGTTCTTTCACCACACATGACATGCAACTCTCCCATGTGTATGAAGATTATAATCAGTATATTTCATTACGCCTGACCCCATTCCTCTCCTATAATTTACTCTCTGTCGTCACCGTCCCAAAGAAAAATAAATGACTCTCAAAAATCCTAGGACAGAAAAGTTCAAACTCTGTCTCGAGACCATTCATTTTCTCAGTAAAAGCATAAAATCAATTAAAAACTGCTTTTCTGGAGTGTGCCAATGCCGGCCGTGTGTCGTGGGTGCTGACCCATAAGACATTAATGCTCTCGCTGCGTTTCTCTGTGTACACTCAATCTGGATGTAGGCGGTGAAGCCAATTCTCATTCAGGGTCGCTCGAGTTCTTCTCTTGTATAACGCTATTCAGCATGCATATTCACCTTCAGTCTTTATTTTCATGTTTCAGCCGGCGTGAGAGTGGGATTATATGTTACTGCACCTAAAAACTCATCTCTTTTAAACACCATCAAAAGCGCTTTTGCTGTAACTGACCTCAATGCTAAAAGCAGCATTGTGGAGTCTTGCATTGCATAACTCATCTCGCAACAAAGAGAGGCCTCTAGTGTTAGCCAGGAGACCTGTGGCAAGGTTTTCCATTAAGACCGAGAGGTCACAGAATGCTGTGTGTACCTGTGAGACCGAGCTCATGTAATATTAATGGTCATGTGTGTGACCGTGGGCTGTAAAATTAGCAGCTTCACAGCTTGAGTTCTGTCGAAAGAGCTTCACAGCGGTCATGCTTGACTTATAGAGTGTAAAGGGTATGAGATGTGTATGGTAAAAATCGCAGGAAATTATGTTTAATCTAAGACTAATATTATTATGATATAACAATATCATATATATATATATATATCATATCATATATATAATTAACATTATATTGCTATATATTCTGAATGTAGGGCGACACAGTGGCACAGTACGTAGTGCTGTCGCCTTACAGCTGGGTCGCAGGTTCGAACCTCGGCTGGGTCAGTTGGCGTTTCTGTGTAGAGTTTGCATGTTCTCCCTGTGTTCGCATGGGTTTCCTCCAGGTGCTCCGGTTTCCCCCACAGTCCAAAGACAAGCGGTACAGGTGAATTGGGTAGACTAAATTGTCCGTAGTGTATAAGTGTGGATGAGTGTATGAATGTTTCCCAGGGATGGGTTGCGGCTGGAAGGGCATCCGCTGCGTAAAAAATGTGCTAGATAAGTTGGCGGTTCATTCCGCTGTGGCGACCCCCAGATTAATAAAGTTACTAAGCCGACAAGAAAATGAATGAATGAATATACTGAATGTGTCAAAGAAATACAATAAGCAATCTGATATAGAACGAGCCGCTCATTATTGTTAATATATATAATATATTCCCAGTACTGGGTTGCAGCTGGAAGGGCATCCGCTGTGTAAAACATATGCTGGATAAGTTGGCAGTTCATTCCACTGTGGCGAACCCTGATAAACAAGAGACTAACAAGGGATGTGTGAAGCTTTCTGAAATAATGTGATATGTAAATCCAGGACTGTTTTAGCACTTCCCAGAGTTTTTTTAGGTGTAGGCCATTGTATCTTTCTTTTTTCCATCTTTCTTTTTCTGTTAATTTCATTATGACTTCATGATATTCAGGTCTGGACACTATAGAGGCCATTTCATGACTGTATGCGTTTCATCAGCTCTTTTCTGTATGTCCAAATATGATTTCACTGTATTCACATTGTATTTATCATCACAAAACCATTACTAATGCATAATTTCCAGAATAAGAATGAATGGCATAGTGGATTAAAACCTGTCTGCGTTTTCAGTATTTATATTCCTGAAGCTTTCTAAAATAATGTGATATGTAAAACCAGGCTTTCGGCAGAGTTAATTAGATGTAGGCCACTGTATCTTTCCTTTTCTATCTTTCTTTTTCAGTTAATTTCATAATGACTTTATCATATTCAGGTTTGGACCATGTGGAGGCCATTTCATGACTGTAAGTGTTTCATCAGCTCTTTATCCATCTCTAATATGATTTCACTTTATTCACAGTGTATTTAGGATCACAAAACCATTACTATTATCATTATTTCCAGACTAAGAATGAATGGCATAGTGGATTAAAACCTGTCTGCTTTTTCAGTATTTAGATTCCTGAAGCTTTCTGAAGTAATGTGATATGTAAAACCAGGCTTTCGGCAGAGTTAATTAGATGTAGGCCACTGTATCTTTTTTTTTTTCAGTTAGTTTCATAATGACTTCATCATATTCCGGTTTGGACCACGTGGAGGCCATTTCATGACAGTATGTGTTTCAGCAGAGTTAATTAGATGTAGGCCACTGTATCTTTTTTTCAGTTAATTTCATAATGACTTTATCATATTCAGGTTTGGACCATGTGGAGGCTATTTCATGACTGTAAGTGTTTCATCAGCTCTTTATCTATCTCTAAATATGATTTCACTGTATATACAGTGAATTTGGGATGACAAAACCATTACAAATGGGTGATTTCAGGAATGACAATGAATGGCACAGTGGATTTAAACCTGTCTGCATTTTCAGTATTCACATTCCTGAAGCTTTCTGAAATAATGTGAAATGTAAAACCAGGCTTTCGGCAGAGTTAATTTGATGTAGGCCACTGTATCTTTTTTTTTTCAGTTAATTTCATAATGACTTTATCATATTCAGGTTTGAGGAGGGTTTGATGGAGGCCATTTCATGACTGTAAGTGTTTCATCAGCTCTTTATCCATCTCTAAATATGATTTCACTTTATTCAGAGTATTTAGGATCACAAAACCATTACAAATGGGTGATTTCAGGAATGACAATGAATGGCATAGTGGATTAAAACCTGTCTGCTTTTTCAGTATTCACATTCCTGAAGCTTTCTGAAATAATGTGATATGTAAAACCAGGCTTTCGGCAGAGGTAATTAGATGTAGGCCACTGTATCTTTTTTTCAGTTAATTTCATAATGACTTGATCATATTCAGGTTTGGACCATGTGGAGGCCATTTCATGACTGTATGTGTTTCATCAGCTCTTTATCCATCTCTAAATATGATTTCACTGTATATACAGTGAATTTGGGATCACAAAACCATTACAAATGGGTGATTTCAGGAATGACAATGAATGGCATAGTGGATTAAAACCTGTCTGCGCTTTTCAGTATTCACATTCCTTAAGCTTTCTGAAATAATGTGATATATAAAACCAGGCCTGTTTAGTAAAGTTAATTAGATGTAGGCCACTGTATCTTTCCTTTTCTATCTTTCTTTTTCAGTTAATTTCATAATGACTTTATCACATTCAGTTTTGGACCATGTGGATGCCATTTCATGACTGTATGTGTTTCATCAGCTCTTTGACAAACATTAAATATGATTTTATGTATGCAAAGTGTATTTGGGATCATAAAAGCATTACAAATGGTTGATTTCAGGAATGACAATGAATGGCATAGTGGATTAAAAACTGTCTGCGTTTTCAGTATTCACATTCCTGAAGCTTTCTGAAATAATGTGATATTTCCTTTTCTATCTTTCTTTTTCAGTTAATTTTACAATGACTTTATCATATTCAGGTGTGGACCCTGTGGAGGCCATTTCATGACTGTATGTGTTTCATCAGCTCTTTAACCATCTCCTGGAGCACATTGACCTTCTTTGCTTTCAGGTAATTTGATGTAGAGGCGTATGGGAAGGAGCGCTATCCTGCTGAAGAATTTGCCCTCTCCTGTGGTTTGTAATGTAATGGGCAGCACAAATGTCTTGATACCTCAGGCTGCTGATGTTGCCATCCACTCTGCAGATCTCTCGCACGCCCCCATACTGAATGTAACCCCAAACCATGATTTTGCTTTCACCAAACTTGTCTGATTTCTATGAGAATCTTGGGTCCATGAGGGTTCCAATAGGTCTTCTGCAGTATTTGTGATGATTGTGATTCAGTTCAACAGATGATTGGAAAAATCTCCCTTCTGCCACTTTTCCAAATGATCAACTAGAAGTTATTATTACAACTGGGATTGACGAAAAGACTTTTGTCAGGTAGTGTACACACACATTAAAAATTTCATTATAGTGTATTGTGATGATTGACGATCTAGTAGCATTTTTGCCTCCATCAAACAATTTGCTCACATTAATGTGAAGCCCACTGAAATGATGACATTTACTGAGACCGACAAAGAGAGAAAGATGAAGAGGGATGAACAGACGAATAACCAGAGAGGGATGAAAAGCATCTATTTGACTGTGAAAATGTGATTTGAATCAGAAACATACTGTCTGGAAATCACTCTGGGAGTCACTATCCTTGCAATTCTGTCAGCAAACTGCCCTTTTGTTGCAATCAGGGAGCCGGTTTCATTTCTTCAAACCACGCTGTTGATACTACACAGGACAAGGTGATAAAGGATCACTGTCTTTCTCCCAAGGAAGGCCATCTGTCAGACCTTGCGCGTGCTTGTGTGTGTGTGTGTGTGCGTGTGGTTCAGAAGGATAAAGAGTGGGCATCTAATCATCGTAAGCCAAGCTTTAGCCATGTGTGTGGACACAGTTGGTGACCACCATTACAGCCACAAACAGGGTCTCTTTACAACATGATGAGGAAACCTTCAGACACATAAGAATGAGTGACGAGACCGCGCTCGATACTGTCAGTAAACCACTCGCCGTCGTTCCAACAGGGCCATAAAATGAGTGTAAATGTCCTGCAAAACCAACAGAAATGTGTCAGCACTATTACAGGAAGAGTAAAGCTTTGGCTCGGCTCTGAGGAAGCCTTTAAACTGCTTTACATTACATTGTCCTGCTTGTACAGTTCTGTATATTATAAAGCATTGTTTAGAAGTCTGGTTAACTACACTGTAAAACCCCACAGTCAACTTTATCAAATGAAATGAGTGTAGTTAACTCAAAATGTACAGAAAGTTAATTCTACTCATTTGAAAAGAGTTTTGAACTCAGTGTTAATGAGTTCATTAAATACCTCATTACTTCAACCTTAAATGGAGTAAGTTCACAGTACTCATATAGATTAGTTTTTTAACTCAAATTATTTGTAGCAATCGGTTTCCTCAATTGATTTGAGTTGCCTTAACTTATTGGGTTTTACAGTACTCAGTTGGTTTGAGTTCTCTTCATTTATTGGGTTTTACTGTGCTCAAATTGCTTCGTTTACTCAAATGGATTAAGTTCACAGTACTCATTAGGATTAGTTTTTGAACTTAAATGGTTTGTTGCACTCGGTTTCCTCAAATGGTTTGAGTTATATGGAGCCAGAATTGTTTCGTAATTCCAAACAAATATAATACAGTCCACAAATAAATGTGAAGCGATTGACAAATACCAAGCATATTCACAAATAAATACAATGAGATCCACAAATAAATCTTAGAGTTCCACAAACATTAATTTTATTCACAAGTAAGTAAAATTAGACTTGCAAATAAAAAACATACTCACACATATTTTTTTTTATTCTTCAAACACATTTTTGCCTGATAATTTGTTTGGAATTACGAAACAATTCTGGCTCCATAGAGTTACCTTAACTTTTTGGGTTTTACAGCATACTAATAAACCATGGATATGCACTTAAAAAAATTTCTGCTTGTTCAAACTACTTATTTAAAATGAGTTGAAACAACACAATTCTAGAGCTTTTTTGCACAACTTAATTGTTTTATGTTCAACCCACTTACATTTGTGATGTTAACTTAATCAATTTTTGGTAAATTGTGTGGAACCCTGCATTTTTTTACAGTGGTATGGTGATGGTCGGATGATTTAGCGGTTACATTAACTTTATGAGATGTGAAATGAAGACAAGACAATGCAGTTTTATTATTGTATTACCATATTGTTTGGCATTGGGCTGTAGTATATAAACTCTAGGGATTAATTAATTCAATTGATGACATATTAAAGGAGTCACAGTGCAGCTCGAAAATACTAATTAATAGTCGTATAAAATCTTTATATTTTGCAGTTATACTTCGAGCTACTAGGTATTTAAATAATAAGTAGATCAAAATAATTGTGCTTTAAGTAAATAAGCATGCCATATTGTTTGATTGATTGTTTCTATGTACATAAAATCCCTTTTGTGAATAGCTTATTGGAGACATTAAAGTTCTTATGAGGCATATAAGGGCCTTTATAATTAATATAATGTCAATTAATAAAATAATATTTGAAAAAAAAAATGTATATTGTTGTTGAATTTATAAGCAATTTTTAGCTTTGACAGTGCTAAATATGTACAATAATATTGTGTGTGTGTGTGTGTGTGTGTGTGTGTGTGTGTGTGTGTGTGTGTGTGCATCTATACACACACACATATATATACACACACACATATACACACACACTCACTCACTGGCCACTTTATTAGGTACACCTGTCCAACTACTCGTTAACACAAATTTCTAATCAGCCAATCACATAGCAGCAACTCAATGTATTTAGGCATATAGACATGGTCAAGATAATCTGCTGCAGTTCAAACCAGGCATCAGAATGTGGAAAAAAGGTGATTTAAGTGACTGAATGTGGCATGGTTGTCGGTGCCAGACGGGCTGGTCTGAGTATTTCAGAAACTGCTGATCTACTGGGATTTTCTCTCACCATCTCTAGTGTTTACAGAGAACGATCCGAAAAGTTCTGTGGGCGCAAATGCCTTGTTGATGCCAGAGGTCAGGGGAGAATGGCCTGACTGAATCGACCTAATAAAAAGGCAACAGTAACGCAAATAAGCACTCGTTGCAACCGAGGTATGCAGAAGAGCATCTCTGAACGCACAACACATTGAACCTTGAGGCAAATGGGCTACAATAGCAGAAGACCACACCGGGTGCCACTACGGTAAGCTAAGAACAGGAAGCCGAGGCTACAATTCGCACAGGCTCACCAAAATTGGACAATAGAAGATTGGAAAAACGTTGCCTGCTCTGATGAGTCTCGATTTCAGCTGCAACATTCGGATGGTAGGGTCAGAATTGGTGGAATGGTGGATAGATTGGATAGATTTGTATATTTGAATTAGATAGATAGATAGGGCTGGTGGTGGTGGAATGGTGTGGGGGATATTTTCTTGACACACTTTAGGCAAATTAATACCAATTGAGCATCTTGTCAATGCGATGTGTGTATCTATATACTTTACTATATATATATATATATATATATATATATATATATATATATATATATATATATATATATATATATATATATATATATATATATATATATATATAAACACAGTTGAAGTCAGAATATATATGAAGCCCTCCTTTGGATTTTCTTGTCTTTTTTAAATATTTCCCAAATTATGTTTAACAGAGCAAGGAAATTTTCACAGTATGTCTGATAATGTTTTTTTATTCTGGAGAAAGTCTTATTTGTTTTATTTCAACTAGAATAAAAGCAGTTTTTAATTTTTTAAACACCATTTTAAGGACAAAATTATTAGCCCCTTTAAGCTATATTTTTATTCGATAGTCTACAGAACAAACCATCTTTATACAATAACTTGCCTAATTACCCTAACCTGCCTAGTTAACCTAATTAACCTAGTTAAGCCATTAAATGTCACTTTAAGTTGTATAGAAGTGTCTTGAAAAATATCTAGTCAAATATTATTTACTGCCATCATGGCAAAGATAAAAAAAAAATGAGTTATTAGAAATTAGTTAATAAAACTATTATGTTTAGAAATGTGTTGAAAAAATCTCTCCGTTAAACAGAAATTGGGGAGGAAAAATAAACAGGGGAGCTAATAATTCTGACTTCAACTGTATATAGTTTTACTATTTTGTTACACTATTTCACTGTCTTTGTTACACTGTAAAAGTGATGTTAATTAACTAAATATTATTATAAAGTTAACTATATGTTTGTTTTGGGTTTGTTGAACTTAATAATGCATGATTTAATATTATTACAACAGTAATAGGCTTAATTTTATTGTGTACCAAGGACAGTGTAACTTCACCACATATAAACATGATGCTTTTTAGAAACAAGAGATTTTAAATCAACTACAA
>LR812536.1:59771033-59851033 GCA_903798195.1 Danio kyathit | reverse complement strand
GGAGCACGTGATATAATTGACCGCAGCTGGTCTCTCATCTACAATCACTAGTTAGCCAATCAGATTAATCCAAACTCACTATAAGTAGCCTAGCAAATATTACTCCCTTATCTTCGTTTTCCGAAGAAACCCCCCATCCACCCCTTCTCCACCTTTCTTTCTTTATCACGGGGAGCTCTCAAGAACTACCTGATCTCGTACTCCCCGTACATGCTCAATTGACCAGGCGGGAGCCCTGGGGTCAATTATCTCCGAGCTCAGGGTTCTCTCCCGGGACAGCATGCCAAACCTGCTAATAGCGTCAAGCAATATCTAAGTGTGAACTCTTGAAACGACATTGTGTGTGACTCATCCTTGCAGAAAGACTTGAATTAACAAATATATCAAATAATCGTTGGGAAAGTTTTTACTGTAGTAAGAGAAATCTGCTTCCTTCTTGTCTGTCAATGTGCTGTTTATCTAGTCAACTGTGCGCATGCTCGAGTGACGTCACTGCCGCTGCTGCTGCTACGCGAGCCACGCAGCGTGTGTTTGTAGCTCTGTCGCACAGATTCGCAATTTGCATTTTTATTATCGAATACCTCCACATTTCGCTTAATACTACTTAGGGGGAACAAACCTTAAATACATTTTATACAACATTTAACACTTTATACATATAAATCTACTTTAAAACGTTCTGTCTCTCGAGCATCCGCCTGGTGTTTGTAGCTTTAGCCAGCTAGCACCGCTGGTCAGCTAAAGCTACCGACTGCTTTCATCCCCTAATTTCCTCACTTACTGGCTTTGCTCGTTACCCTGTACGATGTCGCTTGTGTCTCTGTCCTTGTGTGCAGGAGAGACATCGATGGAGGTGCTGGACATGGAGCTGGAACGGCTGGAAGAACGCATCCGCCTTCTGCAGATGAAGCGAACTGAACTCAGGGCGCAGAGAGCATTGCTCGATGTGCCCCGTGCTCCAGTTCGCCCATCTGAGGTAAGTGCAAAATACAGCCGAAACACTCCGTCCACCTCAACCCCGTGTGTTTCTCTGTCCAGGCCCAGCGCGCCTAGGACGCGGCTCGCCCAGGTGTCGTTCACGCCGACACCCGGCTACCACGGCCCCTGGGTGCAGCCGCGTAAGGTGCCCAGCAAGCCCCGGGGGACAGCGTCTCCTCCTCCCGTGTTCGAGATCTCCACGGAGAACCGCTTCGCCCCTCTCCGCGAGACGGGTCACGATGTGGCTATCATCGGTGACTCCATCGTCCGCCATGTCCGTCCTGCTTCCACTTCAGGTAATAAAATACGCACATTTTGCTTTCCTGGTGCTCGCGTTAAGAATATTTCTGCACAGATTCCAAGTATCCTGAGCACTGGCGAGAGCCTCGGTGCCGTTGTCCTCCATGTGGGGACGAACGACACCGGGCTCCGCCAGTCGGAGATCCTGAAGAGGGACTTCAGGAGCCTCATCGAGACGGTTCGACGCACCTCGCCCGCCACGCAGATCATCGTTTCTGGACCGCTTCCTACCTACCGCCGAGGAAACGAAAGGTTCAGTAGACTTTTTGCTCTGAATGAATGGCTATTAACATGGTGTAATGAACAGAAACTGCTCTTTGCCAATAACTGGAATCTTTTCTGGGAGCGCCCTAGGCTTTTCCGTCCGGACGGCCTGCACCCTAGTCGAGCTGGAGCGGAACTGCTGTCGGACAACATCTCTAAGATGCTTCGCTCTGTCTGACTAGTAAGTAAAAACTCACAAAATTCACATTTTATCCATATAGACTCTTGTTCGACCCACTTAAATTACAGTAAGACATGTCTAGCTTACCCCATAGAGACTGTGTCTGTTCCTCGTGTTAGACCAACAATTAAACGTACTGTGTGCTCTAGAAAAAATCTATTAAGAATAAAAGCTGAAAATCCAATAAAAAGTGATAATACAAACTTCGTTAAGCTTGGTCTCCTAAACATCAGGTCACTAGCACCTAAAACACTTATCATTAATGAAATAATAACAGATAACAATCTAAATGCACTCTGTCTTACTGAAACCTGGCTGAAACAAAATGACTATATTAGCTTAAATGAAGCAACTCCTCCAGGATTCACATATAAGCATGAAGCTCGTCATACTGGCCGTGGTGGTGGAGTTGCATCAATCTTTAGTGATATTCTTAATGTTAATCAGAAAAAGGGACTTATGTTTAACTCCTTTGAGTTATTAGCTCTTAATGTTCTGCTTCCGGATATTATGCAAAAATCTATGTTATCTCTCGCTATAATCACCATATATAGACCCCCAGGACCCTATGTCAATTTTCTAAAAGAGTTTTCTGATTTTATTTCTGACTTGCTAGTTAAAACTGATAAAATACTAATTGTAGGAGACTTCAACATCCACGTAGATGACTCCAATGATACACTAGGGCTCGCCTTTATGGATCTATTAAACTCACTTGGGATAAAACAAAATGCTGTCGGTCCAACCCATCGCTTAAAGCATACATTAGATCTAATATTGTCTTACGGAATCGAGGTCTTTGATATAGACATTATACCACAAAGTGATGATATTACAGACCACTACCTCTTACTATATAAGCTGCGTCTACCTGAAATTAGCAGATCTGCACCAATGTACCGCCCTGGTAGGACTATCGTTCCGTCCACCAAGGATGAATTCATAAATAACTTACCTGACCTTTCCTTATTTCGAAATACACCCGCAAACGCAAATGACCTTGATGTAGTAACCAGCAATATGGATGCCATCTTTACTAACACACTAAATACTGTGGCACCCATCAAATTAAAAAAGGCTAGAGAGAATAAAACTACACCATGGTACAATAATCATACTCGCGCTCTCAAAACAGCAACCCGTGCTCTAGAACGTAAATGGAAAAAAACTAATTTAGAGGTTTTTAGAATTGCGTACAAAGACAGTATGTCCAGCTATAGGAGGGCTCTTAAATCTGCCAGGGCCGAGCACCTCCGCAAACTGATTGAAAATAATCAGAACAATCCTAGATTTTTATTTAGCACCATTGCTAAACTAACAAATAATCGATCATCTTTAGAACAAAATGTCCCACCGCAAATCAGTAGTGATGACTTCATGAATTTTTTCAGTGATAAAATAGAAGGCTTTAGACAGAAAATAGAAAATGTTAAACTTTCTGCACCACCTCATACTCCAGATGCAGAAATATTTTCACTGAATCAAAATAACCTACAATGCTTCAAAATCATAGAACAGGAAGAGCTAGATAAAGTTATAAATAGTTCTAAATCAGCTACATGTATGTTAGATCCAATTCCAACAAAATTACTGAAAGAGCTGCTACCTGTTATAGGAGAACCTCTCCTTAATGTTATCAACTCTTCTTTATCTTTAGGCCACGTTCCAAATCCTTACAAGCTAGCTGTTATTAAGCCTATTATTAAGAAACCACAACTGGACCCGAGCAACTTAGCTAATTATAGGCCTATTTCAAATCTTCCGTTTATGTCTAAAATACTAGAAAAAGTTGTTTCTACCCAATTATGCTCCTTTCTGCAGACAAACAATATTTTTGAAGTGTTTCAGTCAGGTTTCAGGCCTCATCACAGTACAGAAACTGCATTAGTAAAAATAACCAACGATTTACTCTTAGCTGCTGACCAGGGGTGCGTCTCACTGTTAGTTCTACTCGATCTTAGCGCCGCATTTGACACCATTGACCACAATATTCTCATAGACCGCTTAAATTCTACAGGTGTCCAAGGTCAGGCCCTTCAATGGTTTAGGTCATACTTAGCTGATCGCTACCAGTTCGTGAATATTAATGGACAGCTTTCACAAGTCAGGCCAGTAAAGTACGGGGTCCCTCAAGGATCAGTTTTAGGCCCTTTGCTGTTTACAATATACATGCTTCCCCTGGGAGACATTATTAGAAAACACGGGATCAGCTTTCACTGCTATGCAGACGATACTCAATTATACATTTCAACTAAACCTGATGAGATGTCCGAACTGTCTAAGCTAACTGAGTGTATTAAAGATGTTAAAGACTGGATGATCAACAATTTTCTTCTCTTAAACTCAGACAAAACAGAATTATTACTTATCGGGCCTAAATCCTCTACACAGCAGTTCTCACAACTCGACCTGCAATTAGAGGGATACAAAGTTAGCGTTAGCTCTACTATAAAAGATCTAGGTGTGATATTAGACAGCAATTTAACATTCGAAAATCATATATCCCATGTCACAAAAACTGCCTTCTTTCATCTAAGAAATATCGCTAAATTGCGAAGTATGCTATCCATATCAGATGCAGAAAAGCTAGTTCATGCTTTCATGACTTCTAGGCTAGACTACTGTAATGCTCTGTTTGCTGGCTGCCCAGCATCCTCTATTAACAAACTTCAGCTAGTGCAAAATGCAGCTGCCAGAGTTCTTACCAGATCTAGAAAATATGATCATATCACCCCAATTTTATCCTCCTTACACTGGCTGCCTGTTAAGTTTCGTATTGAATTTAAAATATTACTCCTTACCTATAAAGCTTTAAATAATCTAGCTCCTGTTTATCTAACCAACCTCCTGTCTCGCTACAACCCAACCCGCTCTTTAAGATCTCAAAACTCAGGGCTTCTAGTAGTACCTAGAATATCAAATGTCGAGTAAAGGAGGTCGAGCCTTCTCATTTATGGCCCCTAAACTCTGGAATAGCCTTCCTGATAATGTCCGAGGCTCAGACACACTCTCGCTCTTCAAAACTAGATTAAAGACCTATCTTTTTAGCAAAGCGTACACTCAGTGTAGCACATAACGGTAAGACGCATGATGTGCCCCACACATGATTTTGCTTCTTGTTTATATACACTATGAACAGCAGCTACGCTAATTATTCTCCTTATTCTGTATTTCCACCTGGGGGTTCTCATCCCGAGGCCCTCAGACTATGCAGTGCCACTGATGTGATCCAAGACCAGTGACGAGATGATCCTAAGGTTTTCTGGACCAGGCCGTATCCTGAGCAGCTGCTGTGGTGGTCATCGTGGAGTGAGAGCCTGAGACTGTCCCCTGTGACGCTCCAAGGAGAGACGAGTCTTCGCTGAGGTCCAGCTTCATGCGCCTAGACTGCAGCTCTGCACAAGACGTTTGGCCACAGGAGAAATGGTCGTGCCCAACCGAGCCTGGTTTCTCTCGAGGTTTTTAAATCTTCACTTTCGCCAATTGGTGAAGTTTTTTACTCGCCGCTGTCGCCACTGGCTTGCATGGTTCGGGATCTGTAGAGCTGCGCATCGATGGATTTGCTCTTCAGTGTTTGGACTCTCAGTAGTGATTATTAACCCACACTGAACTGAGCTAAACTGAACTGAACTTAATCGCTGAAAACTGAACAGACACTGTTTCAATTCACTATAATCTTCCATGTGAAGCTGCTTTGACACAATCTACATTGTATAAGCGCTATACAAATAAAGATGAATTGAATTGAATTGAATTGAATCTACTGTTGAAGTCAGAATTATTAGCCCCCCTGAATTATTAGCCCCCTGTTTATTTTTTTCCCCAATTTCTGTTTAACGAACAGAAGATTTTTTCAACATATTTCTAAGCATAATACTTTTAATAACTCATCTTTAATATCTGATTTATTTTATATTTGCCATGATGACGGTAAATATTTTACTATTTTTCAAGACACTTCTATACAGCTTAAAAAGTGACATTTAAAGGCTTAACTAGGTTAATTAAGTTAATTAGGCAGGTTAGGGTAATTAGGTAAGTTATTGTATAATGATGGTTTGTTCTGTAGACGATTGCAAAAAAAATTAGCTTTAAGAGGCTAATAATTTTGACCTTTAAAATGGTTCTTAAAAAATTAAAAACTGCTTTTGTTCTAGCCAAAATAAAACAAATAAGACTTTTTCAGAAAGAAAAAATATAATCAGACATACTGTGAAAATTTCCCTGCTCTGTTCATAATTTGGGAAATATTTAAAAAAGAAAAAAAAATCAAAGGGGGGCTAATAATTCTGCCTTCAACTGTATGTGAAGGCTACATGCATCAAAGCAATAGTAAGCAATCTCAAGGGCTCTGACACGCACGTGGGCCAACAAAAACAGCTACAATGTCATAATAGCTCAAATTTCACAGATTCAGAGGGGTATATTAAATAATTTGATGGGTATTTTGAGCTGAACCTTTACAGACACATTCTGAAAACCCATGTCGCCAGACTTATGTTAAATCTTGAAAAAGGTGTAAAATAGGTGGCCTTTAACTAGAGCTGATACTACAGTGTGCTGTAGCAGTCTTTTACAATGAGTTATGAATACAGTTCTTTACTATACTACACTACCTTTACTATACTACACAGAAATAAAGGTACGCGAGCTGTCACTGGGGTGGTACCTTTTCAAAGGTACACATTTGTACTTAAAGGGTCTATTGGTACCACAAAAGTATATATTAGTACCTAAAAAAAATTAAGAAGAACACTTTTGTACCTTTTAGGTACTAATATGCACCCTTGAGGAATTAATATGGACCTTTTAGGTACAAATTTGTACCTTTTGAAAAGGTACCACCCCAGTTACAGCTCGTGTACCTTTATTTCTGAGTGTAGGGTTCAGAATCAGTTTTATTTTACTAATAATTAGTATAGTGTTTTTTTAAGTGGGCATGCTTTTTTATTGTTATGTATAACCATCCTTTAAGAAATTTATTTGACAGAAATAATAAATGTTTTATTATAGGAATACCAGATTTATTTTGTTTCATTCTTTTCAAACACTATCAATCCCATAACAATAAGTCTATCAATCTTACATTTTAAAATTAATGTTAAAGATATTAATTAACTGTTCAAAATGTGCTAATCTAAATAAACAATGGCAAACTGCTATCATAAACTACATTTATTGTGTGAAAATGGATTTATAAGATTTACAAAGAAGGTATCAATGTAGAAAGTCCTTATAAGTTGCACACCAAAAGAGAACAGTTGGTGATGCAACATAATAAAAATGGACACACGAGTCAAGAATTACTTTGTGACCTCCAGCTGTCAGTGTGAATGCACTTTTAGGTTCACACTTTCGGATGCATCTCACTCGGTACAGTTACTAGGAAGCACAAGGTGTTGGTAGACATCACAGGAAGACAGTGATTTATATGAGTGACACAAATTGTTTTCTCAGTGCGTTCACGCTGACAGCAGTTTGCTGTGACAAAGTAACCAAAAGTCATTTAAGTTCCTCTAGAGTTGGTGATTTAAATGACTGACAGCAACAGTTGCCAATACAACAGAACAGAATGGAGTTCAGTTTTATGCAAATGCACGACGATGTTATGTGGCAGCTACCTAAAGTTTTACGTCATGATGCAAACGGAAATAACAGTCGAGCAAAAATTCCTACCAGTGACCAATTTGCTCTCAGTACACTCAGGAAGTTTCCATATGTGCAACACTAATGCAAAGTAGACATCATAGTAATTTGTATGTGAGACAACTTTGTGCTCACAATAGGCGTTCTGACAGTGATTTATCATGACAACACATTTAAAAGTCATTTAAGTTGGTTACATGACAGAAGGCAACAGTTGGAAATGAAACCTTCAGCTTTCTCCATTGGAAGTCGCAGCATCACATCACTGTGCATTTGCATAAAGTTGTGTAAAACTGATGCAAATGTATACAGCAGTTGATCAGCAACGCCTACTACAGACCTACAGTTAAAAAAAAACAGCGATTCACTTCATCATTCTGAATGTATGGTCACACAGTTGGCTGCATATGTCTCAGCATGGTTAGAAAGTTTACAGAAGACACTGGAAGTATAGTTCATGTATGGAAAGCAAAGCAAGTCTCACAGTAATTTGCTATGACAAAACAACATAAAGTCATTTAAGTTTAACAACTGTTCTGTTAACTAAAGTTGATGATGCACTGGTGTTGCCATATCATATCACTGAGCATAAAGGATAAGGAAGTTGTGCAAGAATCTTTGATGACCTATTCAATGTCAGTGTGAATGTATGGTCAACCTTTGAAGCATTGCTCAGTAAAATTAGGAAATTTCCATTTTTTTAAAAGCCTGGGACCCACCAAGCCAATGTCAAAGAACTGGGATCGATGAAAACCGACTACTGTCTCCTTACACCGGCTATGTCTTGTCCCATCTGGACTAAAATGTTGTACGTTGAACTCACAAAATATACGATAGTCAGCTGATACAAGAATGTGTGTTCTGTACTTGTATGAGTGGATGGATATTTCCATACCTACAGGTGGCAGTATCTGTATTGTCTTTCCACGAAGACAAAATCAGAACTGCTGAACACGAACAAACCTTAAACAAGTTACGTTTGCATACCTTTTCACAGAACTTCTCACCCACCACAGAGGAATTGGATAGGGCAAATATGTCTGATAATCTGAAAATCCAACGCAATCTCATGGCAATTCGTACCTTTTTATGTCTGATAATCAAAGACAAAATCAGAACGGCTGAACACGAATAAACCTTAAACAAGTTACGTTTGCATACCTTTTCACAGAACTTCTCACCCACCACAGAGGATTTGGATAGGGCAAATATGTCTGATAATCTGAAAATCCAACGCAATCTCATGGCAATTCGTACCTTTTTATGTCTGATAATCAAAGACAAAATCAGAACGGCTGAACACAAACAAACCTTAAACAAGGTAACGTTTGCATACCTTTTCACAGAACTTCTCACCTACCACAGTGGATTTGGCTAGGGCAAATGTGTCTGATAATCTGAAAATCGAACGCGATCTCATGGCAATTCGTAACTTTCTGATTTAGTTTCTAAATCGTATGAATTTGTACGATCTCATTCACACAATTTAGAACAATTCGCTTCTGGGGTTAGGGGCGGGGCTGGGTGCTATCCCTCCTTTTTAAAATCGTACATTTTCGTATGACTTAACTCATTCGAATTCGTAGGAATTAGCCACTTAACTGAAAAAACGTAAAATAGTTACGTTTCCTCGTGATATCAGGCTGGATAAGCCATATAGTTTGCAAATATTTAAGAAATGTGATAAAATGACAGCCAGCTTCTTTGTGTTTAATTCTTGGCTAGCATCTTTTTCTTAATTTCATCACTTAGGTTTTGTTCTCGCACAATAGCTACGTTTCCATCCCCTTATTTTAAAGCGCATTTTGGTTATGCGTATAAAAATTAATCGTTTGATGGAAACGCCAGGATGGTCAAAAATGTAAAAAACATTTGCATAAAAAACATATGCACATAGCTGAGTAGGATAAACTTTTATTCGATAAGAAAAGATGCGCATAAACTACGATAGAAACACTTTTACCAAACAAATTCCAGTATGTGCATAAAAAAAGTCAGGTGATTTTGTTATAAAAGATCATGTGATGATAAAAATGTGTGTGAATGGACAAACCAGCAGGCTGAGCACATTGTAAAACATTTGAAATGTTGTTTTGGTCTTTCTAAAACACCAATATTAGTGTTATATTAGTGTTATATATATATTAGTTATATTTATATTAGTGTTATATTATTAATGACCTCCAGAATTGTCTGTGCTCCACGTCTGACGCCTTCAAATGCCACCACACTTTCATTGCGTGTCAGCATTTTCTTCTGAGGCGCAAGTCATTTATTAAATAAAGAAAAGATTTACGCAGCTTCTTCTACCGCAGCAAATTCCGTTTTTACTTTTGATATTTGGCGCCAGTTAATCAGGAAGTGACGATTTTGTTCTTTTTGACTACTTGGATGGAAACCCTACTTTATTTGCATATCTTATATGCGATAATCCAGTTATATAAGTTAAATTTAATTTGCATCTTTGGATGGAAACATAGCTACTGATTCGTAGCTGAACAGCCAATCAGACCTCTGTCTTTTTCGCCGATGGCTGATGCCAATTCTACATGCTTAATCTGGCATCTCTTCAACATGAACCAGACAAGAGGCGATGTGTGGAACACACCAAACAAAAGATGTCACTGACGCCCCAATGCTGCCCAATGGCTGACCGTAGACACATGCTTTCTTCTCCATATGCACCAAGCACATTCTTATCAACACTCCATGTTTCTGCAAAAACATTGTGCTATCCTGAGTGTGCTTGTCACAGGTGAAAGTATGACAAATGACCTGTAGATTGTTCCTCTTTCTGTTCCTCGTTACTCTCTATATGCACCAGACACTTTCCTACAAACACTCCACTACTAGGACTCAACAACAGTAAATGAAATAAATGTAAATGTAGAGTAGATAAGAATGGTTTTAGCACTAGGGCAAGAACGCCCACTACTACCGAACAACAGTCAGCGACCTCCAGCTATTCGCTCGCTGTCATTATGAGCGTATGGTCACACTTTCAGTTGCATATGCCTCAGCACAATTAGAACATTTCCTTATTCACGGCACTAATCCAAGGTGAGAAGTAGACATGCGAGGGTGACAGTGATTTCTTGCCCATATGGGCCTGTCAGCGCTGCATCTGGACGATAGGAGCTTGGCAGTGCTTTTGAGAGTTTGTGTGCATGCACGAATGCTCGGAGCATCAGATAATTAAAAGCAGTTCCTCTCAGTCCAGTCAGTGGTCAGAGGTCATCCACTCTCTTGCTTAAGTCCTCGCCACAGTTCTTTGTGCTCTTTTTCACCCAGCAGACAGAAGGCATTATTTTCAGCCGGGCGGCCACAGACGTGCACCATCATGCGAAAGCACTTCATGCTCCAAAAACCGCAGAGTTGCACAAGAGCACCAGGAGCTGTGGTCAAACGCAGCCTACACAAAACCCCCCATGAAGCACCTGCCTCGCACATGCAGGGGAGCTCTTGTGGAGCCGTGAAAGTGGTCAGTTTGTTGACAGCTGTTTCCCGAGACGGGAGGTATTGATTATCTCTTGGGGGTAGTGTGAGGTTGTTTGAGTCTCTCTCAGGACTATCCACCTCCATCCCTCTTTACTCTAGCCTTACAGGACAAAGCGAATGCCTCTGGGGAGAAAGCCTGCCAATGTCCAGACAAGTGTTGAATATTTGATATGTCCCCAATGGCATGGAGAGTCTGTTAATGGCTATCTTTAACATACGACCCCCTAGATCAAAGGCGTGACACTCTGTGTGAACATACCCTATCAATAATGTACAACCACAGACCAAAATTAACACACACACAAGCACAAACTAGAATCGAAAAATAAAATGACAGACTAGATCTTTGTGGTCGGATATTCAGTGTCGTGTCATTGTTGGGTTTTTAGATTTACTCAAGTTTACTGGCAAAAAAGTCCATTGTCGATTTTTCAGCTTTTTCTACCAGATATCAATATTTCATGTGCAGCTAGCCATTTGTCAAACTGGCTGTTCTACAGTATGTAAGGTCAAAGAGATGCTGGAGACCATCCAGCATCAGTCGCTCACACTTACTGGAAATTTGGTGTCTCTAATTGCTGCATAGGCAACCCAGTGGCGCAGTAGGTAGTGCTGTTGCCTCACAGCAAGAACGTCGCTGGGTCGCAGGTTCGAACCTCGGCTGGGCTGGGTCAGTTGGTGTTTCTGTGTGGAGTTTGCATGTTCTCCCTGGGTTCGCGTGGGTTTCCTCCGGGTGCTCCGGTTTCCCCCACAGTCCAAAGACATGCAGTACAGGTGAATTGGGTAAGCTAAATTGTCCATAGTGTATGAGTGTGAATGTGTGTGTGGAGGTTCCCAGAGATGGGTTGCGGCTGGAAGGGCATCCGCTGCGTGGAATCGTGCTGGATAAGTTGGCGGTTCGTTCCGCTGTGGCGACCCCGCAAGGGACAAAGCCGACAAGAAAATGAATGAATGAATGAATGAATAATTGCTGCATATCTTTGGATTGTGGAAAAAAAATGGAGCACCTGGAGGAATCCTGATGTCAAAACAGCATCCTGCCTCAGTCAGGACTTCAATAAAGACCTCTGGTTGGTGAGGTGATACTACTGTACCATGCAACTTTGGAACATTTATGTATTAAGATAGAAAATGCATGTAATTAATTGTACGGGAAATGTTACACTACTGAAATGACGCTAACGACTTTTATTCCATTTCACATTAATGAATAATTAATTAATTTTCCTTCGACTTTTTATGAATCAGGGGTCGCCGCAGTGGAATGCGCCACCAACTATTCCAGCATATGTTTTACACAGTGGATGCCCTTCCAGCCCAGTACTGAGAAACGCCCATACACTCTCACATTCACACACACACTCATACACTATGGTCAATTTAGTTTATTCAATTCACCTATATCGCATTTCTTTGCACTGTGGGGGAAACCGGAGCACCCGGAGGAAACCCAGGCCAACACAGGGAGAACATGCAAACTCCACAGAAGTGCCAACTGGCCCAGCCGGGACTTGAACCAGTGCTCTTTTTGCTGTGAGGCGACAGTGCTAACCACTGAGCCAACATGCCACCCATATTATAGTGAAATATTCAGCCTGATCTCACGAGGAAACGTAAGTATTTTACGTTTTGTCAGTTTAGTGGCTAATTCGTACGAATTCGTATGAGTTCAGTCGTACGAAAATGTACGATTTTAAAAAGGAGGCGTGGCACCTAACCCCACCCCTATTCCCAACCGTCATTGGGTGATGGGCAAATCGTACTAATTTGTACTAATTAGATCGTACGTATTCATACGAATTAGCTACTAATCAAAAAGTTACGAATTGGCCGTGAGATAGCGTTGAAATATTATAGACAAATAAAGGATCTTTGCAGCACACTAAATAAATACTACAAAAACAAATTAATGGTGTCTATAATTTGTAATCAACTAGGTTTGCCTCACCTATTTATCTCCGTATGAAAGTTTCTATTGAGGTCAGTTTGCTTGGTAACTTATTTTGTACGTTGTTATACTATAGGTTCAAGTTCAGTGAAGATAAAAATAATGCAAAATCAAGGTAAAACTATGTGGTTGCAGTGCACTTTTCTCTTATGTTTTCTTTTGAAAACACTATTAGTTGTGCTTAGAGAAGGGTTTAGGTCAGTGTTTAATTAGGTGATCTGTACGACAAAAACCGTTTTAGACAGCATCCTACACTGAAAACCCTAATAAGTTAACTGAACGAAATGAATTGAGTAAACTCGTTGCCTCAATTTAATTGAGTAACGGAGTCTCCCAAAACTTGCATATTTAAGTTTATTTAACTTGCCGGTTTGGTAGATTATACTTAAATTGTTCAGTTCAGTGTGTGTGTCTTTTGTGTGTGTAATGTGTGTGCAATTATATACTATGAAAAAAATGTTTAAAAGAAAAATAAGTAGCCATTTATTCCCATTATGGTGAATAATTATACATGTATAATCATACTTGTTTTCTGATTTAAAAAAATACCTTATACATTAAAAACAACCTATTTTTTCAAAGGATTAATTGTGATTTTGAGCTTACTATACTTGAAATCTTAAGCTTATGCATTTTCATTGTATATAAGTTGAATTAACTCATATTTTTAGGTGACAGGACCAAAATGCTAAATTTTAAGTAATGTTCAGTCAACTTTAGTTGATTGTTTAAGTAAAGACAACATTAGGGTTTACAGTGTACAGTGGATTTGTCATCTGAAGCGTTCAACTAGACATAAGTGGAGCTAGGGCTGCACAATATATTATTTCAGCATCGATATCCCAATGCGTTCATTCGCAATAGTCACATTGCAGGATATGCAATGTTGAGTTTGTACGACATCTTATCATTTGCACGTGTTTTTGATGCCTGTGATTGTATAATGATTTTAAAAGCATTCAGGTATAATAAATTGTACCATTTATGACCTTAACTACGATTAATTTTATTGAATAATTTTTATTTTTATGATTCAGTTGCTGTACTTGAATACTGTTAGACTCGGGAAACGATAAAACACTTTTCAATTGTATCTTTTTCTTGATTGTGTTTATAAATATTTCATTCATTCATTCATTTTCTTTCGGCTCGGTCCCTTTATTATTCTGGGGTTGCCACAGCGGAATGAACCGCCAACTTATCCAGCATATGTTGGAGGAGCATAGGTGGAGGAGTTTAAGTATCTCGGGGTTTTGTTTACGAGTGAGGGAAGGATGGAACCTGAGATTGACAGGCGGATCGGTGCAGCGGCAGCAGTAATGCGGTCGATGTACCGCTCCGTTGTGGTAAAGAAGGAGCTGAGCCGAAAGGCAAAGCTCTCAATTTACCAGTCAATCTATGTTCCTACTCTCACCTATGGTCATGAGCTTTGGGTCATGACCGAAAGGACAAGATCTCGGATACAAGCGGCCAAAATGAGTCTCCTCTGAAGGGTGGCAGGGCACACTCTTATGGATAGGCTGAGGAGCTCTGACACTCGAGAGGAGCTCGGATTAGAGCCGCTGCTCCTCCACATCGAGAGAAGTCAGCTGAGGTGGCTCGGGGATCAGTTTCGGATGCCTCCTGAACGCCTACCTAGGGAGGTGTTCCAGGCATGTCCCACCGGGAGGAGGCCTCGGGGAAGACCCAGGACACGCTGGAGGGACTATGTCTCTCGGCTGGCCTGGGAATGCCTTAGGATCCCCCTGGAGGAGCTGGAGGAAGTGTCTGGGGAGAGGGAAGTCTGGGGTTCTCTCCTAAGACTGCTGGCCCTTGAACCCGGCCCCAAAAAAGCGGCAGAAAATGTGCCAATTGCCAATGTGTCGGAGGACTTCCAAAAATCAAGTAGCACAGACCACAATTAAAATGTTTTTAACATTTTATGGAGATGCACTCCCACTGCAGAATCATCCCAATCGATTTAACATTATAAATTCTTTCCAAATAGAGATTTGAAGTCATATGGTGAAATTGTTTTCATATATACAGTTGTAGTCAGAATTATAAAAAAAAATCCGTTTTTAGAAATGAGTTATTAAACTATTATGTTTTGAAATGTGTTGAAAAAATCTTCTCTCCGTTAAACAGAAATTGGGGAAAAAAATAAACCGGGGGGGCTATTAATTCTGACTTCAACTGTATATATATATATATCGCAAATGAAAAAAATATTGCAATGTTAGATTTTTCCAATATCGTGTAGCCCTACCTGGAGCAATATATTTTACATTTGACAAAAAGTAGGCTGATGTAGGCACATATTTTCAATGAAGCTGGGATGGAAAATACTATTCTAAAAAAGGATTCAGGGTGATACAAGAGCCCTCAGATAATGACTAGCAGCGTCATATTTCGTCACAATGATGCGTAGCACATTCTCTGTAATTGGTCGGCTTGATAGTTGTGACCAGTGTGGGTGGGACCGAGCGCGAACCCGTTGGAGCGAGTATTTACAAGTGTCGAGTCCCGTGTAGTAGCTCTAGATGGAAAATTTTGTTTTGTGTTTACCTTATGATTAATGTTGTTGCACGTCCGCCGGTACCCGCCTTAAGCTAATTAAGGTAGCATTCAGAAAAAACAAAACACCCGGAAAGAAACACGACACAGAGGAACATAAAGACCTACTGCCAGTTAGCGTTTCGGAAGTGTTATTGGAGAGCAACGCAAACAGCACGCAGAAGTATAAATGCACGACTACGCGCAAGGCAGGCACTGTGGGTCACGCCAATCACTCGACACAGAAGTATAAACCAGCCTTTACATTCTTTAAATACTCACAGTGAAGATAGTTTACATTCTTCATCAACATTCTGAATACCATAACAGCAATGTTTTGTATACTCTTACAGAATATCTGACACTCTCAAAAAAATTACGTCACACCAGTTGATTTTTCCTTTATAAACTCATCCAAGTTGGCAGCTTGTTGCTAAATGTAATAATTCTAAGACTTGAATGTAAGTCAATATCTATTAGTAGCCTAAATAATGGCACATTTCTAATGTAACACATAGCAGTTCTTGGGATAAATAAATGTTTATTTGCTCTAAGCAAGATACGAGTTACCAATGCCCACAGCCATGAAGGACTCTGCATCATGTTGTTAATGCAGCTTTTTTTTTTTTTTCCTGCTTCACACTGTCAAATAAATGACCTCTATGTAAACAGGGACTGGATGGCAGCCCAGTTCAACTCAGATATGCTCAAAGCGCAAACAGGAATGAAAGTTTGAACAACAGAAGTAAAAGACATGCTAATTCAGCTTCCCTGGAGTAGTTCTGTGATGTCGAGCGAAAGAAAGAGAAGTTTCGCAGAGAGAGAAAGAGAGAGAAGGCAATCTAACATACACAAGATGCAATTGCACGTCGCATGGCTACACTTTGACATTAATGAAACTTGAATCATCTAAACACACGAGAAAAACAGCAATGACTCATGTCCACATCTTTGATTTCAGGCAAAACTTCCATCTCCATGTGTGTGTGTGAGCATGTTTACAGTTTCATGCTCCCATTACCACCAACTGTGTTTTACTTTCACAAGCGCAATACTTTTCATGAGAGTCAAAATATGGGAAACATCGGATGGTACATTACTGTGCCAGCTCAGCGGGATTCAGCCGCATGACATGGTTGTCTAACCCTGAACTCCGTCAAACTCCGTTTAATGAGGCCAGCAGGACCGGGGCATGAGCCGGGCCAGGAGGGGTCTTAAAAAGCCCTGCAATGCGGCGAAGGAAGGACTGGATAGACAAGGACATTGCTTTACCCAAGTGTTCTATTAGCATAGTTTAAAGCGGTCCACACCCCGAGCGCAGTGTGGGGTCCAACAAGGACACCTAAAGTGTACAACTTACTTCACAAACAACTCTAAAGTTTGCTAACCCGTCACAATGCCACCAAGGGACCGCAAACCGCTCAGAGCTGCAATCTAAGAGCACATATTTTTAACGGTGAGAATTCTGACACGACATTCGGAGTGATCAAATTTTTATAGCTCTTAAAAACCTCGATGCATCAGGCAGCGTCTACTGTCCTCTAGAACATTGGCACAGACGCGTCCGCCGCTTTAATTAAGCATTTCATTTCAGCATAATGCCATCTCAGTAGTTTTAACATTGACAGCCCCGAGGATTTGGCAGAGGAAGAGAAGTTTGGTGAAGTGAGTTGGGGAAGCTTCTTGGCGCATGGAGATGGCGAGAGGTGCGTGTATAGTTTTTCTCGGCGTGGGCGGACGGACGGGGAGAGGAGTATCTGAGTTGTGGAATGTCATGGCAGATGGAGGCAGATGGCCATTCATATTCCTGTATCTCATTACAGCTTCTCAGAGTTTCATATGATCAGTAAAAAACTCACTAACAGATGCATTAGACCTTCAGAGCGCGGCCTGTTCGGTCGGGGGAGCTGCTTTTACTGGCCAAGAGGGCCGCTTTTACACACGCGCGGATGTAATAGATGTATCCGCCTTGCAAATATGAGACGGTGAACTGCAGGGTGGTACAAATTTGACTGCTAATATGTCTTTGCTTTAGACTGAAATGCAAGAAAGTTAAGAAAGAAAATACTGAGAATAGAAGAAAAAAAACTAGAGAATTTAAAATGATGTTAGAATGAATACAATGAATGAATAAAAATTTTAAAAATAAATCTATAGTTTTTTTGTTTGAAAATACTTAATCTGTGTGGCACGGTGGCTCAGTGGTTAGCACTGTCGCCTCACAGCAAGAAGGTCGCTGGTTCGAGTCCCAGGTGGGACGGTTGGCAGTTCTGTGTGGAGTTTGCATGTTCTCCCCATGTTTACGTGGGTTTCCTCCGGGTGCTCGGGTTTCCCTCACAGTCCAAAGACATGCACCTAGGTGAATTTAATGAACTAAATTGGGCGTAGTGTATGAGTGTGTGTGTGTGTGAATGGGTGGTATGGGTGTTTCCCAATACTGGGTTGTGGCTGGAAGGGCATCTGCTGCGCTAAAACATATGCTGGAATAGGTGGCGTTCATTCTGCTGTGGCGACCCCTGATATTTAAGGGACTAAACCTAAGTAAAATGAATGAATGAATATGTAATCTGGTAGTGGTTACGTTTTAGTACCAAACACATTTATGGTCTGAATTGTAAGTAAATATATCATTCGAGTAGGTTATTTTCAATGAAATGGTCAAATTCACTCACATGCTATATTGAATAAATCTTAAGTATCAAATAAATGAAAAAATAAAGACATAGAAAACACTGTAACACCTTACTGCAAGGTCTCTTACTCAAGGTTAATGTTAACATTGTTAATGTTGAACTCATTTGCATTGAATATTATTTAGTAAAACATGTTTTAAATAAAAAAAAGTGTAAGTGAACATTAACCACAATTAATACATATTTTAGTATCTTTTATAGTTATCATCATTGTCATGTACACTGTAAAAAATTACCTTAAATTCACAGTAAATTACTCGCTAATAATTGCATTACTTTCACAGTAAAATACTGTATGTAAATTCACGGTAGTTAACAGTAATTTACTGTGATTTTGTTACATTAAATTACTGTGAAATTACAGCCATATAGTGTAACGTCCATTACTGTGATTTCACAGTATTATCTTGTAGAATTAACTGTATTTTACTGTGAAGCAGGCTTTCGTTGGCAAATTATTCTGATATTTACCCTGACTTTGAAATCATTTTGGGTGTTTAACAGTGTTTTGTTTTATAAATCAATTACTTTTGTTCCAGTTTATTACGTTTTTGGCTAAGCACAAAGTTATGTTCATTAAAAATCATTTCATATTTTTATGTTAACCTTATGAAATTAAATAAAGGTGCAGTGCACCCAAAAATTAAAATTTCCTATGACATTCATGTCGTTTCCATACAGGATGATATTCTTTCAAGTTATTTTTGAAGATGTAACCAAATTGTTTTTGGGGCTGCAATAACATTGTGTTATGTGCCAATACAAGCATAAAAGTTCATTTGTATTAATATCATGTTATGTTGAATGAAATAAAAATAGTTTGAATTCCTATATCTAACATGCAAAAGATATAGCCCTTTTTTACTGTAATTTGCTGTAATCATGCTAATTTAATTAATAACGCATTACTGTGAATTTTTACAATTAAATCCTGTAAAGTGATACTAATGTAATTTACTGTGAAAAATTACAGTAACATGTTGTGAAAATATGGATTTTTTTTTTTAGAGTGAAGAATTTGGACATGGACAACTTTGAGGATCCAATTGCAGTTTTTCTTGAACAGAGGATGGTCGGAAAGGCAAAGGTCAATAACAGGAGCAAACAGGTACATATGGGTGAAGCAAAAGAGTGGTGGAGTCACAGGCAAAGAGATCAGCCCAGGCAGCAAACTATGTAAACAAAGGTACAAAGCAAAGGTCAAACAAGGCAAGGCAAGGCAAGGAAAACGTGTCGTAATGTCCTCTAAAAGTAAAACAAGACTCAGCAATGTGTGTGGAAATGAGAGGTGTCTTTATAGTCCAGGTAATGAATCAATGATTAGCTTCAGCTCTGTGTGTGTGTGTGTGTGTGTGTGTGTGTGTGTGTGTGTGGTGTGTGTGTGTGTGTGTGTGTGGTGTGTGTGTGTGTGTGGGTGTGTGTGTGTGTGTGTGTACGTGTTTTTGTGACATATCAGGACACAAATCTGTATAATGACATAGGTATGACACAGGTATTACAAAAAGCAGGTGAAATATGAGGACATTGGTGACGTCCTCACTTCTCAAAAAGCTTCTAAATCACACATGATGAGTTTTTTCAGGGAGTAAAGCTGTACACTGTCTCCTGTGATGGTTGGGTTGAGGGGTAGGGTGGGGTGAGGGCAATATAATATACAGTTTGATCTGTATAAAATGAATGGAAACCTATGTAATGTACCCACTTTTCACAAAAACAAGCGTGTGTGTGTGTGTGTGTGTATGTGTGTGTGTGTGTGTGTGTGTGTGTGTGTGTGTGTGTGTGTGTGTGTGTGTGTGTGTGTGTGTGTGTGTGTGTGTGTGTGTGTGTGTGTGTGTGTGTGTGTGCGTGTGCATGTGCGTGTGTTTGCCATCAGCGGAAAACCAGAACAGGTGTGTGTGAGGTGCATGACAGGATTTGTAGTCCGTATGGTGACAGTATTGTAGTCCAAGTGAAAGTGAATGATTCCCAGCGATCTACAAGCCTGGATCGCCGGAGATTGTGACAATCATATTATTCATGTCAACTTAAAGGGATAGTTCAGCCAAAATATTCGGTCAGTTCTGTCATTCCATATTTGTTTTATTTTGTTTTTGTATTATGGAGGTCAATGGTTACCCATTTCAAACATTATTCAATATTTTTTTTAACAGAAGGAAAAAAAAATCTAATTGGTTTAAAGGGTGAGTAAATAAAGACATAACTAAAAATGTTACTGTATGTAGTTTATTAAAAAATACAGCTATAAGTATTGTAAAGCATTAACAAATCATTAATATCTCGAGAAAAATTATATTTATGTTGTGTTTGCATGCCATTTTGACAATTTGTTTGCAAATTAATCAAGTCAGCTCTTTTCAATGGACTGAAATTGACAAATGATTGCAAAAACATAATGTATACAATAATTGAAAAAACTAAAAGGTAATGAAAATATGTTGGAAATGCATTGATCACATAGCTTGGGAAGCAACTGGATGAATCCCTGTGTATGAATGAATTGATTTCAGTATCTGAAGAAGATGTTCAGCTGGAATCTGATGAAACCAGACAGTCATGATGAACATGCGCCATATTTCCAGAGTCCAGTTTGCGGCTTCATAAGCATTCAACCATGAAATACTTGGAAATCCCCCTTCCAGCTCAAAAGGTCACCTCCTCTGTCATTACCGCAATAAAACTACACACTAACTTTCCTTTCAACACAATGAGAGTTTACTGAATAGATGACACATCCACACTGACCACAGACATTTAGCCGATATTTCTTCTGGCAACAAAAAAAAAAAAATGTTTTAGCAAATAGAATAAGAGTTTGTATTGGCAAGCTGTCACCCCTACATGAGAGACGTTCCCGAGAAAAAGTCATTTTTTGGCCTGTCACGACCCTTCCACTCCATCATGCCGAACTTTCACAATAAAGCCTTTTGTCCGGTGCGATGCGCAAAACAATCTGTTGTCCTGGCATCCCTGACAAATAGAGGGTTACAGAGAGCTGCAGGAGAAACTGTGGGAGACATCTAAGTGTTTTATGAGAACTGTAGTTAGAAATTTGGAGCATTATTGGGCATTGATGCTAAATGCTAGGGGATGTATATCGAATGGGTTCCTTGCTGAATTTGTTTAACCTTTGCTAGCTAGCTTGTTTTAATTGGTTTATGCCAGAGGCTGTAAAAAATATATATGGACTATACATCTCCACTTCCACAGTAGACAAGTGAAGGTGAAATACCTGATCCTTTTCATCTTTTTGATCTCACTTACAGGATCATTTTTCCCATATTTCTTAAAATGTTTTCATTGATAAATAGTCCTTTGTCGCGCAAAAATACACTGTAAAAAGTCTGTGATTTTAACTGTAAAAAGAAACTATAAAAATGCTACAGTAAAAAAAATACTACTTATTTAACAGTAAGTTTCCTTAATTTATATAGGTTGAATTACCTTAAATTAAGAGTCCCAGAATCCCCTGTTTAATTTGTCCTTTTTTCAGACATTACTATGCTTCTTTTTTAGTTTTTCTTTCTCATCAGTTATGTGCAGTGTTGGGGAGAATACTTTGTAAATGTATTTAGTTACAGAATACAGAATACCTGCTTTAAAATGTATTATGTAACAAATTCCGTTACTTTGCTTAATCCTGGTACTGTATTCTAAATACTTGGAATACTTGCCCTTAAAAACAGCCTTCAAGTCTATTAAATGTCACACTATGCGTTGGTAGCAATTTCTGCAGGAAAACAGAGGGACTCTAATGCCCATTATTGACTGATAAATAAATAAAACAATATAATTATGTTTATTAAATAATGTTTATTTATCAAAGTGTCAACAAATTCAATTTCTGTTTTATTAATAAAGATAAAAAGTGCTTGAACATAGCCAGCATTACTGTCTGTAATATACACTATATGTATATAATATGCATTTTGCTCACCCTTTGTATTTCACAGTCTGCACAGAAAAAGAGATTGCACTGCACTGTCAGGTTTCGCTCACCCCTCTCATTCTTTAAAGAGAAAAAATGCTTGAACTTGCCCGCCCACATTTGTGTCAGAAAAGCGAACGTAAATTTAAGAAGCGTAATGAAACCTTTGAAAGCGCAAACGAAACATCAAGCAGCGAATTCACGAACAATGACGGCAAAAAAAGCAGTTTATTTGAAAATCATGGTTGTTGTCCGGTTGTTCGATGTTTGCGATCGTCCTTTTTGCTGCGTGAGAAAATGGAGGTGTGGCGTGAGAGCATGAGAACAGGGTCATTTGCGTGAGTCTCACTGAGTTAACGCTGGTGATTGCAGTCGGGAGTGTAGCTTCTGTTTCTATGGTTTCGGCGGCAATTTAGTAATATTATTATGGGCCAGACACGCATCGCCCTAAGTATTCCAATGGTATTAGGAAAGTAACTGTATTCTAAATACCCTGTTTAATAATAGTACCTGTAACGGAATACAGTTACTCATGAATAGTATTCTAAATACGTACCGCCGGTACATGTATTCCGTTACTCCCCAACACTGGTTATGTGTATTAGAGTTTTATATATCATCTAAAGTTGATAAACAATGTTTAATGCATTACTTTAGTTTCATGTGCTATACCATGATGGTGTTTAATAGTGTGAATGACACTGAGCATCTTCTATGTTTTAACATGTTTCTCTGCTTGTGGATCGAGTGTGATGATTAACACTACAAATTAATCAAATTTATGGTAGTTTACTGTAAAATTGAGAAATCTACCTTATTTAAAATCGTAAAATTCAGGCAACAACAGCAGTCCTTTTTTAACCCTTAAATCTTATGATTTATTTTACAGTGTAGTAAAATTTCATAGTAAAAAAAAGAGAATTTGTTTGTTACCAATAATAAAACTACTTAGAGAGGAGGAGGGCTATTTGCAGAATTAATAAACTATATTACATAAAATAATAATTAGTAATTATTTGGATAGTATCTAATGTCAGCCAGTCAACCTATTTTTAATAACAATTATAAATTAATTGAACAAATAACATGCATTTGTGTTTAGCCTAGTACATGATGAATTACAGAATTTGCTAAACTATACTTAATTAATAAATAATTAAATAAATAAATAATTAAATAAATAAATGTAAAATATACTGAATATACATTCTATAAAATGTGACAATTAAGTATAAATAGTTTGGCTTTTAAAAACAAATCTCTAATGCTTACATTTTCAGTGTGAATAGCCCTTAAAGTCAATCAAAAATACTACCTGGTTAACAACTTCTGTAAATTACACAGTATTTAACTGTAATATAAACTGTATTTTACTGTAGGACAGTTATGCAGTAAGTTGCTGCATTTTAAAATTGCATTATGGAAAAGATCCGTCTGGCACCATTAAAATAGAGTATTTTTAATTTGCTGTAAATCGAAATACAGTAAAACACATGAGCGCAAAACATGACCAATCACAGAAAGGGATTTTTTTTTCTGCCTCGAGGAAGAAAACGCAAATGCAAGAAGCTGGAAGTTTGTATGTTCTCCCTGTGTTGGCGTGGGTTTCCCCCGGGTGCTCCGGTATCCCCCACAGTCCAAAGAAAGGCGCTAAAGGTGAAGTGGATGAACTAAATTGGCCGTAGTGTATGAGTGTGTCTGTGAATGTGAGAGTGTATGGGTGTTTCTCAGTACTGGGTTGCGATTAGAAGGGCATCCGCCCGTTAATTGCAACCCAGGCTCATTACGGATACATACCCAGGTCTACATTTCTGGGGACAGTGAAATACATAATCGGAGGTACATCTTCTCGCAGTTTTTGCAAATCCACCAGAGGCCACTGTGTATGCTTTTTGATAATCTCAAATTTCTCTTGGGCATCCTCTTCTCATGTAAATCCACCAGAGGGTGCAATATACACTTCAGTCGACCAGGCCAGCTTGTTGACTGACCGACTGACTAACTGACTGACTGAGTGACGGACCCACACACCCCCATCCCTAAACTCCACCAATAGTGTTTTCAAAAGCAATCTAGAAAAAGAAAAGCAATCTCGATCATGTGATTTCACTACATTTTCAGCCTGTTGTTTGTTTATTTATTTGTTTATTTATTTCATTCTTTTGCTTTTGTTTACCTGGTTTCTGAGAACCATTCTAGGGCAGACTCAAACGCCGTTGTCGCAATAAACTCTGCATCCCAAGTCCGCCGACGTATGCGGCGAGCCACTGGGCAAACTGGTAACACCCGAAAAGCCTTCCACATGGAGGTAAGCAGTCAGCTGGTAGCGCTAAAGGGAGCAGAAGCCACCAGCGGAGTCATCCTGCCCCGTAGTGTTAATTTTAAAGACGAAAAAATTGTGCTCTCCAGAAATATAGACAGGGGTACGTATCCACAATGAGTCTGTGGTGGTTAAGTGAATGATGCACAAAAAGAAAGCCCCACCCCCTACTCAATATTCAATTTCAGTTTATGTTAATTACATCAACATAATGAAATAAAAGTCTCAAAAATGTTCGTTTCATGTGGACTTTAACATGCTAGCTAGTCTTATCTAGCTTAAGCTACAATAGGTTAGATCAGGGATGGCAAACTTGATCCTGGAGGGCCGGTGTCCCTGCAGACTTTTGCTCCAACCCTAATCAAACACACCTGCCTGCAGCTTTCTAGTGATCTTGAAGACACTGATTAGTGTGTTCAGGTGTGTTTGACTAGTGTTGGAGCAAAAGTCTGCAGGGACACCGGCCCTCCAGGATCAAGTTTGCGCATCCCTGGGTTAGATGTTCTCTCTGCCTAATGCTGATATTTAGCTGGTTTTCCAGGTCGGTCAGCTGGATGACCAGTGCAAAAAAAAAGAAAAAAAAAGACCTGGTGGTTTTCCTTGGTTTAATCTTCTTGTAGCTGTGCAGTGAGGATCTTTTTTTAATTAAAGCTGATCAGCGGTGGCTGTAACAGTGAGGTGTTTCACTGCTAATACTCTGAGTGGACGTAGCAGAGGTCCTAAATTCTGTTGTTGGAGGCAGAAAGTAATTGGACTCTAAGCTGGCCTCTCAAATAAATCAAGTCTTTATGGCCAATTTCAAGCCCAGAATTCTGCTGTATCTTCTCTACACACACACACTCTCTCTCTTGAAGGAACCTACAGCGTGAAACACACACACAATAGGATTGTGGAAAAGCGCAGCGGGCGATGTTTGTTCTCACTGAGTGTCTGTTTTACATGGCAAAGAGCTGTTTACAGACTTAAAGCAGACAGCTGAAAGCGAATCCTGCTGTGAAGACTGACAAAACACGCACACATTTACACACATGCACATTGGTACAGGTTACACACACACTGACATGAGGTGAGTAAAGCGTGTCTACAAAAGCAATACTGTGTGAGTCTGTCAACCTTTATTGCAGGTTAATGTGACACAGAGATACAACTTCTAACCAAAGACATAAGTGCAAATACTGATTGATCTTTCTCTCATCTTCCCCTCCAACACATGACTCAAGCTTAGACAAAATAAAACGATTTGTAGACAAAATAAACATGTCTTCAAAGCATTATTTACCAATAAGGACAACACATGTATATGTGCTGTAGATTGCAGTACTCCAGTGGTCTTTTGGTCATGATTCATTCAATCATTTTCTTTCGGCTTAGTCCCATTATTCATCAGAGGTCGCCACAGCGGAATGAACTACCAACTTATCCAGCATATGTTTTACACAGCGGATGCCCTTCTAGCCGTAACCCAGTACTGGGAAACAGCCATACACATTCACACACATCCACTATGGCCAATTTAGTTTATTCAATTCATCTATAGAGCATGTCTTTGGACTGTGGAGGAAACCGAAGCACTCGGAGGAAACCCACGCCAACACTGGGAGAACATGCAAACTCCACACAGAAATGGAACTCGAAATAGCAACCTTCTTGGTGTGAGGCTACAGTGCTAACCACTGAACCACCATGTTGCCCCCAGTCATGATTATTTTATTTTACACTGTACAGTTTATCTATTAATTATTAGTTTTAACATTTTGTAATTCACAGGCGTTTTCTGTTTATTTATGGTTGTGAATTGCATTATGGGAGCTTGATCAGCTCTGTCGACTTTTGATGTTGAAAATTCAAATTTGCAGTTTAACTCAGTGACTTTATGGAATTTTTGGTAGTTTGAAATAATACATTGTATAGAAAATAATATATACATTTCTTAAGTTACAGAATATATAACCTATATATATATATATATATATATATATATATATATATATATATATATATATATATATATATATATATAAATAATCCTAAATAAAAGAAAAGATACAGATAGTTTCTTGCCAAGCTTTTGTACAGTAATTTACAACACCAACCCAAACATTATATCATTTCAAACTTTACACTATTAAAAATGCCAATATTGTTATTATTTTTTCCAACTTTTCAACAAAAAAGTTTGCTGGAAAAAACAAAACAAAAAAAAACATAATTAATTGAAAAAAAACGTGAATCAATAAAATTTTATTTTATTTTATTTTATTTTATTTTATTTTATTTTATCATTTTCTTTTTGGCTTAGTCCCTTTATTAATTTTATTGAATTTTATTTTATTTTATTTATCATTTTCTTTTCGGCTTAGTCCCTTTATTAATTTTATTTAATTTTATTTAATTTTATTTAATTCACATGTACTAAAAGGCATGTTGCCAGATTGTTGGTAGATACTATAGTTTGTCTTCTTGTTTTCCTTCAATAAAATGCATTCACAACTGAATTCTTGTCAGCACATTTGTCTGTACACTTTAACTATATTTCAAATTCATTCATTCATTTTCCTTTGGCTTAGTCCCTAATTTATCAGGGGTCACCACAGCGGAATGATCCGCCAACTTTTCCAGCATATGTTTTACACAGCGGATGCCCTTCCAGCCGCCACCCAGTACTGGGAAACACTCATACACTCTCGCATTCTCACACGCACTCATAAACTATGGCCAATTTAGTTTATTCAATTCACCTATAACGCATGTCTTTGGACTGTGGGGGAAACCAGAGCACCTGGGGTCCTGCAGGAAACCACCGCCAACACGGTGAGAACATGCAAACTCCACACAGAAATGCCAACTGACTCAGCCGGGGCTCAAACCAGCGATCTTCTTGCTGGGAAGCAATCGTGCTACCCACTGTGCCACCATCCCGCCCCCTTTATGTTATTTTATTTTATTTAGTTTTTAATTTATTAACATACTGATTGGTAAGATGTTGCAGTAAGATAGTTTGCCTTCTCGTTCAATAAAATGCATTAAAAACTAAATTATTGTCATTGTGTTTGGCTGTACACTTATATAAAATATGAATGAAATGCTGCAACATGAACTCACGGCAGTTCGTAACTTTGATTTAGTGGCTAATTCGTATAAAATTGTACGATCTCAATCATACAATTTAGTACGACATGCTTATCCCCCAATGACAGTTAGGTTTAGGGGCGGGGTTGGATGCCACGCCTGCTTTTTAAATACATTTTCGTATGACTGAACTTGTACAAATTCGTATGAATTGGCCACTAAACTCGCAAACCATAAAATAGTTACGTTTATTCATGAGATCAGGTTGGATAATCATAAAAATATGAAAATGTTCATCTTAATTCAGTCAAAAACACCTTAAAGTTTGTATTTAATATTTTTTTTATAATTTCATTTATAGTTGAGTGTCAGATGCAGTTGAGTGTCTGAAAATGCTACATTCAATTCACACATTACTGTATTTTAAAATATAATAATTATATGATAAAATTGACTTCTTTTCCACTTCAGAGATTCAGCCCACTATGAGGCTTACTGTGACCTTCCACCACAATCTGGCATCTTTTTCTATTTTTTAGCAAATGTAGTTGTTGTTTTTGTGTCTCTACTGCTGTAATGACGCAATAAATCAGCAGGTTCCCGTTATAATGAATAAAGCTGTCTGTACTGCAGGAGAGAGCATGTTGATTCTACATGTCCGCATTAAAAGAACGAAGAAACAAAACTACATTTCTCACGTTGTAATCAACCTCGCATCCTACACTTCACATATGATCATGCAGAGGACTTGAAATATAATATTTAAATTTCATTCAATTTGTAGAGTATCTTGATTAATTTGCAACATGTTTTGCAATTTTTTACAACATATTAGCTTATCTCCATTACACTTTCAGTATCAGTATATGCATTTCATAGTCTTGATATAAGTTGCAATGTGAGACAAAAAGTTTAAGCTTTAAATGTTATAACTATGTTATTATTTAATCTACCCTTTTTTTATTAATTATTTAATGTTTTCCCAAAATTAAATTCATTGACAATCCAGATTACACATGAACCACCACCCCCCAAAAAAAAAAAAAAGTAACCTTGCACAAAATATTCTTAAGAATCACCTTATTCTGAGAATGACCTATTTCAAAGTCAATGGATTTAATACAATTTAATTAAAAGATTTCTCTAGTCGACATCGTCTAAATTTATGACACCTACTATTTATTAAAAAAAAAAAAAAGAAAACTAACATAACGTACTTACATTTACATAAATGCTTACTTTAATTAAACATGCTGTAATGATCTGTCAATAGGCCTAAATACATATGCTTTATCAACACTAACTAATTACCGTTAATAAACTGTAAATATGTAAAAAGAAAAAAAAATTATAATAAGTCCAACATTTCCCAAACATACTTTCTAAAAGAAAATACTGTATTATTTGAATATAAACGTGGGTAAAATATGGAAAAACCCACAAAACTGGGTTTAAATTTGGCTATGAACTATATTGAAAAAAATATTAACTCAGTTTGTTTGTTTTGTCGGGCAACACAGTGGCGCAGTAGGTAGTGCTGTTGCCTCACAGCAAGAATGTCGCTGGGTCGCAGGTTCGAACCTCGGCTGGGCTGGGTCAGTTGGCGTTTCTGTGTGGAGTTTGCATGTTCTCCCTGCGTTCGCGTGGGTTTCCTCCGGGTGCTCCGGTTTCCCCCACAGTCCAAAGACATGCAGTACAGGTGAATTGGGTAAGCTAAATTGTCCGTAGTGTATGAGTGTGAATGTGTGTGTGGAAGTTCCCAGAGATGGGTTGCGGCTGGAAGGGCATCCGCTGCGTAAAATCGTGCTGGATAAGTTGGCGGTTCATTCCGCTGTGGCGACCCCGCAAGGGACAAAGCCGACAAGAAAATGAATGAATGAATGAATGTTTGTTTTGTCCATATTTTACCCTGCATTTTTGAGTATGTGTGGATATGCTTCTTTCTATGTGTATACACACACACACACACATATATATATATATATATATATATATATATATATATATATATATATATATATATATATATATATATATATATATATATATATATATAGTTGAAGTCAGAATTCTGGAAAAAATCTTATTTGTTTTATTTTGGCTATAATAAAAGCAGTTTTTACATTTTAAAAATAAAACAAATCAATTATTAGAAATGATTTATTAAAACTATTATGTTTAGAAATGTGTTGAAAAAATCTTCTCTCTGTTAAACAGAAACTGGGGAAGCTAATAATTCAGAGGGGCTAATAATTCTGACTTTAACTGTATATATATATATATATATATATATATATATATATATATATATATATATATATATATATATATATATATATATATATATATATATATATATATATATTCCTGTTCAAATTGGAAATACATAAGGACAGTTTTTATTTTTCCTAGTCATACTGTTACATTTATTATCACAAAACAATCAATTAACAAAATGTCAAAAAAATAAAAATAAAAATGTAAATGTGATAATACTGCCCAAACATCAGAAAACAGGCCATTTGGCATTATGGACTACTTCCTAAACCAATGGATCTTTAGAAAATTATAGTAAATTAAAATGATTAGAACTGAATACACTTTAATGAAAATCAAATGGCTCACTTAAAGCATTCACCGCAAAATGACAATTTTTGTCATCATTTACTCACTTTTTACTAGAGTTGTTATGATACTGGAATTCGGTACCAGTCGATACTGAAATGTTAAAAACGTCCATTTTCCGCTAATATTTGAGCACTGTTGAGCACATTCTTAAACATTGCTGATTGGCCATTGTTTTCACGTGCTCAACAGAAATGACTGTGATTGGCCATGAAGGTCATCACTTCACCAAACTCACTACTGTTTACTGAGTGCAACCACAGATACAGGGACACTGTTTAAGAACGCACTCAACAGCATTCAAATGTAAGCAAGAGATGGGCGTTTTTAAAAATTTCAGTACCGATTGCTATCGAATTCCAGTATCATGACAACACTACTTTTTATTTGATCTACTTGAGGTTTTTAGCTTTCTTCAGAATATCTTTTTTACAGAATAAAGAAACTTATAAATGTTTATAACCACTTGAGTAAATAGTAAGTAAATGTTATTTTCTGGGTGAACTATCTCTTTAAAACTGACTCCTGAAATTAGGCTAATTGTGATTTTTTTTCAACTTTTAAACACTGCCTTATGACAAACCTCCTCATGGTTAGAAGCAGAACTGTGCATGTTAGCTAGAAATAAAGGTTAAAAAAGTAGTAAAGGTAAAGTCAGAGATACATTTGCGTTCACTGTTTGTTCCTGTTTGTCTCTCTGCATGAATCTGACTCATTACAGTGTCATTTAAACTGCCTCTCACTCTTCTTTCCGTTCCGTCTTCACTTTTTCTCTCTTAGCTTTAATAGCTGTCTCTGCTCTCCACATTTGTTTCTCTCTCTAATGGCTTTTCTTGTTCCTTCTCTCGCAGCGTCTCTGCTTTTCCTCCAGAACCGGAACAGCACCGCTGAGTTCGGACCAAGGCTGAGTCCCTTCCTAAAACTCAAGAGGGATTATGAGCCCAGTTAATCAGAAACCTTTCCACTCTTAAAGCACAGTGTGTGTGTGCTCGACAAAGCGTGCGCTAATCTTCTGCTTTCCTTTTGTGTTTTCTTTCTCTGATCAAGAACCCAATTACAGCTTTAAGGAAACGCAAACAAACAATGAGCGCGGCACCGAACAGACCGTTTCTCACTCTCTTAACTAAATCAATCACCGGCTTCATGAGATTCCTGATTAGCAATTAGCATGAGCTGGAGGGGAGCTGTCGATACACAAGTGAAGTGAAACGCTATTGATAGCATTAGAGACTGCGAAGCTTTAAAATAAAACAGAAGCGCTATTGCTTGTTCATTACTAAGATGTGTACCTGTGCCATTAAGCGAGAGTTTATTTGTTCTGACTTTTTGTTTTATAGGTTTTAATGGTTGCCATGTTTGTCTTCAATTACTTCCTCCAGGCTTTCGCACAGGAAAAAATCAGATTTTTGCGACTAAAATGATTGATTTTCTGGTGAGATTTTATATTTATCACAGTGAAAGAGTAATGAATCTCGACTCATTTGCAACATAGACTCATTCTGAAAACGTACCCCTATATACATTTCGTCGGACATCGGAAATTATGTAGCCAGAGGTACGCATTTCATCTTTAAAACGAACGATATTAGTTTAGACAAAATGCAGCCATACGTAGCTCTGGCTACATAATTCACGATCTCCAGAAATAAATATAGGGCTACATTTTCAGAATGAGTTTATGTTGCATATTTAAAAAAATTTCTGACAGAAAAAAAATCTCACATGATGAGAATTTAATTTAAAAAAGGTTGCAATCTTTAAAAAACGCAATATTTTCTTGGCATATTAACAACCCAGGCTCATTCTGAAAAAGCATCGCTATATACATTTCTGAAAAGCGGCAAATACATCCCAGGAGGTACGTTTTTTTTTTGTTGTTTTTTTCAGTTTTTGTTTCCACAAATCCACCAGAGGCCGCTGTGATTGCTTTTTGAGATCTCATATATCTCTTCAATAGTGTGGGGGAACTATGACGTCAATTTGTATGCAAAAACCCGGAAGCGAGTTAGCATTTTAGCAGTTCCGGTTCCCTCGTCCCAAAGTCAATGGGTTTTTTCAATGGGACTTCAGTTAAAGTTCTTAAATAAGGTCTGTGACTAACACAAACTCAAGATACTTTCACGTTTTATTCTACGACATAAAACACATCAGTTACAGCACACAATTGATTTTTTAAATCGGTTACGCTTCTTTAAAAAGACGGTTGCTAACAAGTTGATAATCGGGACTACAGACGGTGTCGGAGACATTATACGTCATCAAGCTGATCTGGTCTGGAATGCAGCTCACTTGCATTGGGCATTTGGATTTGTCTGTTATTTAGGTATTTTCATGATTAGTAATTTAAAGTTTGTAGTATTTTTCTAATTGGGAATACATATTCTGTGTAGATAATGCCTTCACATGTAAAGACCGTCTAGACAGATTAATTTGTTAATCATTTATTTTAATTAAATGATATTATGAAGATACTGCTTACCAGTGCATGTCTCTTTCCTGCTCTCAGTAATGCAAACGTGTGAATAAATGTGCAATACATATTAACTGTCATTTTAACGTGATCCATAGATTTTTCGTCAGGTTTTTTTTTTTTCATCTGAACACGTTTAACTCTGTCATAACTGCAATATTTACACTCCTCCTTAAAATGTATAGCATATGTGACTGTATGGACTGCTTTTCGCTGTACTCGGTGACAAAAAAGAATACTGAATGTTGTTCTGTGTCCGTGATGGAACTTTCAGGCATATAACATTAGACTTGTCCCTCACGCCTCATTTCTGTCGTCTGTTACTAAGGTAAGCGGGCTGTATGGACGCGCGCGATACACTTATTTAAACATGTCTTATGATTATACTATGTAGGCACATTTATACATACAGTTTTAAAACTTTTACAACAACCGTAAAGCAAAACAAAATGTATTTCAGACGTAAAAACTATCCAAAAGGCTCGTTTATGTGCTTTTGCGTATTTATTTGTTTATAATATATAGCGTGGATTATAATATAATAAACAGAGAGAGTAAATCATTCTTATGGACCATATTTGTAAAAATAAGCTTGAAGAGTTGTCTGTAGCAGGGTGGTGCTGACGTCACAGGCGAGCGCCCCGAAGGCTGTAGTCCGTTTATAGCCTAATGTTAGCTTTTCAGTTCTTGCGTTTGCATTTAAGATCCAAAAGTGCTAAAAGTTGTATTTTTCTGTGAGGATTATCCGGCTGGACAAAACGTGTAAGTGTAATGAACAGTGTTTGAACACAGAGCTTATTATTTGCAATTTTCGAAAAGCCTATGGGAAAATCCTATAGAGATTTTATCGAGGGAACCAGTTTTATGCTAGTAGCAGATTCGCCTACAAGGTGACGTCATAGTTCCCCCACTCTATGCCATTTGTGCCTGTTGTTCTTGCGTAAATCCACCAGAGGCCGCTGTCAACTGACTAACTGACTGACTGACTGACCGATCGATTGACCACCCTCTTCCTTCCCTAAACCCAACAAATAGTGTTTTCAAAATCGCTGATTGACTCGCCCACTCACTTCCCTAAACCCAACCGACAATGTTTTCAAAAGCAATCCAGAAACTTTTTTTTACTACGTTTTCAGATGTTATTTACATGTTTATTTTATTTTTTGGCTTTTTGTTTTGTTTTACCTGCTTTCTGTAACCGTTATTCACCAGACTCGAACCCCGTCGTCATGGTCTACTCCTCTCTGCGTCTCAAGTTGGCCGACGTACAAGGCGAGCTACTGGGCAAACTGGTAACAGTGGGAAAGCAGTCCATACGAAGGTAAGCGGTCAGCTGGTAAGTGCGAAAAGGAACAGCGTCATACCACCCCATAGCATTCATTTTAAAGACGAAATGCAGCCATACGTACTTCTGGCTACATAATTTGAAATCTTCAGAAATGTTTATAAGGCTATGTTTTCAGAATGAGCATGTTGCATATTAGACATACCGTTTTTTGTCCATTATTATTGAAGAAGTATTTTGTTGTCCATTCTTTCTTAAACACACAGGGCCCTATCATACACACGGAACAATCCGGTGCAAGGCATGAGGCAAATGTTATTTGCATGTTTCAGCTCGATGCAAGTGTAGGCATAGGCATTCTGGTCTAAAAAGGAGGTGTGTTAAGGCGCATTGCTGGTGCGTTGCTATTTTGAGGAACTAAAATAGACTGTTCAATAGACCAGCTAAGAGGAGGTCCAGCGCAGAGCGCGTCAGTTGTGCGCTACGCTTAAACATTGCTTAAAACACGCAGGATGTAGAGCAATACAGAAATATCTTTACAAATGAAAAAGAATTAAAGGATTAAAATGTTACAAAAATTATTAACCACTGCTTTCATGCCTTCTTCACCTCGGGGGCTTTTTTCAGTTTATTCACGACAACTTGCTTTTGTATAATGGTATTATTATCATTAGTAATATTTATTATATGCATATTTATATTTGTTTTATTAAAAACAAGCTTAGATTTGTCCACCTGCCAGGTTTTTTGACCACACTTCGTCATTAATGTTCATTTGTTCGTTTGCTGGAAATTAAAACTGAATTTAGAAATAGTTTTGAAACAAATCTTTGCGCTAAACAAACAAAATTAATTATGTAGGCTAATGGATGTCTTCAGTGGAGAGCGTACAACACCATTTCCTTATCCACAAAAGGGAGAAAGTGAAAGTAAAGGCCGAATGGATTAGGCTCATTATCCTCGTGCTGCAGATGCTGTTTAACTGTTTTCTTAACTGTTTTGAAGTGTTCAGTTTTTCCACTTACAAACTCCGCCATGTAAATAGCAAATAATATATGGAGTGACGCAACTGACTCCTAAAGGGAATGGGAGATGAGACTCTGATTAGTTTATTCTCAAAACACTCCTATAACTCATTAATTGAATAAGCTCAACCCTGTTAGACCAAGCGCCACGGTGCACAGTGTATGCGCTTGAGACTTTGCACCTAGACCATTAAAATAGAGCCCACAAGATTAAGAATCAACTTTTCTTTTTTTTTGCCTCACTCATTTTCACTCATTAACGGTCGAGTGCATTCTAATATCCAAGAGCGTGTTCTAAATCTACTGTTGCGCTAACAGTAGCGGACCAGATGAAGTTGTTCAGCTGTTTAGTCCTCTGGTTTGGTGACTAATACATATGAATTCTTACGAGCTTAGTTGTATGAAAATGTATGTGTAACTGTAAAAGTATTTTTAAAATGAGGCGTGGCACCAAACCCCACCCCTAAACCAAACCGTCATTGGGGGATAATCAAATTGTACTGAATTGTATAAATGAGATTGTAAAAAATCCACACAAATTAGCCACTAAATAAAAAGTTATGGAATACCATGAGATAGCATTTGACAAGCACATAATAAACAGAATAATCCAAATTCTTTATGTAGAAAATAATTCCAAAAAATATCTGACAGCTCACATTTGATTTAGTTTTATAATTATGTTCCTTAAGTTTTTTCTTTGAATGTTTATTGCATTATATTAGTATCGTGTGTAACAAATAATTTAAATACATAAATACATTCATTCATTCATTTTCTTTTTGGCTTAGTCCCGTTATTAATCTGGGGTCACCACAGCGGAATGAACCACCAACTTATCCAGCATATGTTTTACAGCGCGGATGCCCTTCCAGCTGCAACCCATCACTGGGAAACAACCATACACTCTCATACACTACGGACAATTTAGCCAACCCAATTCACCTGTACCGCATGTCTTTGGACTGTGGGGGAAACCCGAGCACCTGGAGGAAACCCATGCGAACATGGGGAGAACATGCAAACTCCACACAGAAATGCCAACTGACCCAGCCGAGGCTCGAACCAGCGACCTTCTTGCTGTGAGGCAACAGCACTACCTACTACGCCATCGCATCGCCATACATAAATACATAAAGCCCAAAATGTTGCTACCTTACTGATTATTGGGGAATATCTGGCCACCACAATTGCGGTTTATTACTATTTATCTTATTCTCAAATAAGGAAGGGTCCTCGTTTTTGCGATTGTTTTAGAACTTCCGATTCATTGCCTACGGGAGAAATGACAAGGATCAATAGATGGCAAAAAATGGTCAAACTACTTGCTCTACAAACAAATGTGTTTAAGACTGTACATAAAAAGTGGAAAAGTATAATAAGAAAATGTCAGTTAGCAACATCAATCAGAATAATGAGCTATTTTAAACAATCAATGAAAGTGAATAAGACCGGAAGTCTCGAGCCAAAAAGATTCCAATGGCTGCATCCCCTCGTACATGTAAAGTCAATTAATTAGACTGGTATACTCTTTTTGTCAAAGTTTGCTAAAGAGTACTTATTTTTCACAAGAGAATACATTCTATCAACTCTAGTTAATTATAACTCAACAATAGACAACAGTATATTTACAGTAGAAGGTCAAGTTATGAAGCCAGCGTAATTATCTTCCCTATACCTTATGGGAAAGCCTTTAATTCCCATTACTCAATACTTACGCGGCTCACTAATTCCAAGTGAAGCAGAATGCACTCAACCCACTATATTTAATCTAATCAACCTTTTTATGATGTTAATATCACTATGAAAATGCAAATAGTGGAACCAGATTTCCTCCTGGAGTGATGCCTAATCCACCCGATGCCTGATACATAATTACATGATTACCATGTTTCATAATGAAGCTGATGGGGAAAAAACAGGCTTGGCAATCACACAGTAAGTTTTTAACAGCTTCATGTTACTGGCTGGAAAGATGGGTCTGAGGAATAAGTATGTAATTTTAATGCCATTGTTTTTGTTTTTTTTTGCTCAATGTGTTTGCTCAATGTGTTTCTGAAATCGAAAATAAAATTGCCACTTTATTAGGTACACCTGTCCTACTGCTCGTTAACGCAATTTCTAATCAGCCAATCACATGGCAGCAACTCAATGCATTTAGGCATGTAGACATGGTCAAGATGATCTGCTGCAGTTCAATCCGAGCATCAAGCCGCCTTTCCACTGCACACGACATTGGGCCACGACTGTCGGAATACGCCCCCTTGTGGCAGTCGCACAGAATTTTCAGTTTTGTTGTGAACCATGGTAGAGAAGCTGATTCTCGCAGTATCCTAAATAAAGGAGTACAAAAGCAAGAGCCTTTATTCTCTGTGCGTTCACCATGGTTGAATGAATGAATGAATGAATGTATGAATGAATGAATGAATGAATGAATGTCATAGACCTCTAAATATTTTGGAGGGAATGTGGAGACAACATAAAAAATATACATTGTTTATTACTCATTTATGAATATAAATGCTTTTTAATATAGACATTTTTCTGATTGAAAAAATGACGTGAAAAACATCTCATCTCGCGCACACAGACCTGCTTGGACAACACTGAAATACATCACATCCGGTTGGCCGGTTGCATACGGTATAGTCGCAGGAGTTCAAATATTTCAACGGATCCGCAACTCAAATCAGATCAGAATTTTCCGCATACGGATATGATCGGAATTCCAAGCAGCTCCCGGACTACTCTCCATTAGAAATGAATGACTTCTGGTCTGTCGCTTGTCGTTTGTCGTGTGCAGTGAAAAGGAGGCTTCAGAATGGGGAAGAAAGGTGATTTAAGTGACATGGCATGGTTGTTGGTGCCAGATAGGCTGTTCTGAGTATTTCAGAAACTGCTGATCTACTGAGATTTTCACACACAACCATCTCTAGGGTTTACAGAGAATGGTCCGAAAAAGAGAAAATATTCAGTGAGCGACAGTTCTGTGGGTTTCCAGTTAATAGAAAGACAATAGTAACTCAAATAACCACTTATTACAAACGAGGTGTGCAGAAAAGCATCTCTTAATGCACAACATGTTCAACCTTGAGGCAGATGGGCTACAGCAGCAAAAGACCACACCGGGTGCCTCTCCTGTTAGCTAGGAACAGGAAACTGTGGCTTCAATTCGCACAGGCTCACCAAAATTGGGCAATAGAAGATTGGAAAAACGTCGCCTGGTCTGATTAGTCTTGATTTCTGCTGGGACATTTAATTGGTAGAGTTAATTGGTAGAGAAATCCATCTTGCCTTGTATCAACGGTTCAGGCTGGTAGTGTAATGGTGTGGGGGATACTTTCTTGACACACTTTGTGCCCATTAGTACCAATTGAGCATTGTGTCAACACCACAGCCTACCTGATTATTGTTGCTGACCATGTCCATCCCTTTATGATCACATTGTACCCATCTTCTGATGACTACTTCCAGCAGGATAACGCGCCATGCCATAAAGTGCGAATCACCTCAGACTGGTTTGTTGAACATGACAATGAGTTCACTGTACTCAAATGTCCTCCACAGTCACCAGAGCTCAATCCAATATAGCACCTTTGGGAAGTGGTTGAATGGGAGATTCACATCATGGATGTGCAGCCAACAAATCTGCAGCAACTGTGAGATGCTATCATGTCAATATGGAGCAAAATCTCTGAGGAATATTTCCAGTACCTTGTTGAATCTATGCCATAAAGGATAAAGGCAGTTCTGAATGCAAAAAGAGGACCAACCCGGTACTAGTAAGGTGTACCCAATAAAGTGGCCTGTGAGTGTATGTTATTTAAATAGAGGTCTTATGAATTCCCCAGAGAAAAATGCCTTTAATTGGTGAGTTAATGACTTGATACACTAATAGCCACTGTAAAAAAATAAAAAGAAACTCCATCGACATGCATGGATGGATCAATACATTTGTCGATGCAATTAAACATACACAAGCAATTTCACACCTCAACAATTCTGTGCCGAAAATTCTATACACCTTTACTGGTGGAATATGTTTGGTAGATCCAGCAAAGCATAACATCTCACCGGTCTATAACAAGTAAAGTAAACCCCCATGTCCCTGCAGTTTCTCCCCTAGCCAACATTATGAAGAATAATCTCAGTGTCCGATCGATATATTGATGGTTAAATAGTTCCCCTGGGAAAGGGGAGAATGTAAGCAATTTTAAAGGGGTCATTTTATTCTTTTTTTTTTTTACAAGATGTTATAAAACTCTCAGGTGTCACAAAAATGTTTCAGCTTAAAATACCTGAAGGATCATTTTTTATACCATGCTATAAATATGCCTTTTAGTGTGAGAGTAGAAACATGCTGATTTTGTGTTTGTCTCTTTAAATGCAAATGAGCTGCTGCTCTCCACCTCCCTTTCCAGAAGAGCTGGTGCCAGAATCAAAAGACTCAAACTATTTATGAACCATCATCAGTCAGCCATGTTGGATAGCAGAACGTCAGCAATGCATTAGTCCCTTATTTATCAGGGGTCACCACAGCAAAACGAACCACCAACTATTCCAGCATATGTTTTATGCAGCAGATGCCCTTCCAGTCGCAACCAAGTACTGGGAAACACCCATACACTCTTACATTTACACACACTCATACAATAGGGCCAATTTAACTCATCAAATTCACCTAGCACATGTCTTTGGACTGGGAGAAACCAGAGAACCCAGAGAAAACCCACATCAACACGGAGAGAACATGCAAACTCCACACAAAAATACCAACTGGCCCAGCCGGGACTCAAAACCAGTGACCTTCTTTTTGTGAGGCAACAGTGCTAACCACTGAGTTATTACTTGTGCAGTTGTGCAGTTCTTTCCACAACACCAAATAAATATCACAAAACAACTTAACGTTCTCTATGATTTGTATCAAATACGTTTGCCTCACCTGTCTATCTCCATATACACTTTTCTAGTGTGGTCAGTTTGCTCAGTAGCTCACATTGTAGAGTGTTGTACTTGCCATGCAGAATGCTCGTGTTTGAGTCCAGTGAAGCACACTTCCACAAATGTGATTTGAAACATATAACAAAACATACCCTAAATTAAATATTTCAGATTTGCAAAAATGTAAACAGCGCCCTCTAGTGGATTTTTCATCTGAACTGTGCAACGAAAACTACCCAGAGCAACGTATTTTACATTTCCCAACAAATGATGCATGTATCCAACTCCATATGGAATGACTTTGCAATGGCTTGTAATTTTGCCAATCTTTTACGCGCTCAAACACCAAGATTACACATTAAACAATGCATGACCCTTTTGAAACATCACAAGTACCTGAACACGACGAGGCAGTATGACGGCAACAACTTTTGTTCCTTTTTATATTAATGATATTTACAGCAACATATTATTGACATTTTGTGCAGCTCTTTGCACAACCTCAAATAAACATCTCAAAACAATTTAACGGTGTCTATGCTTTGTATCAAATACGTTTGCTTCAACTTTCTAGTGTGGTCAGTTTGCTCATTAGCTCGCTTTGTACATTGTTGTTCTTGCCATGCAGAACGCTCGTGTTTGAGTCCAGTGAAGTACGCTTCCACAAATGTGATTTGAAATGTACAACAAAACATACCCTAAGTAAAATATTTCAGATTTGCAAAAATGTAGACAGCACCCTCTAGTTTGTCATCTGAAACGTGCAACAAAACCTACCCAGAGCAACGTATTTTACCTTTTCCAAAAAAACGAAGACTGATGCATGTGTTTCCAATGAGCCTGGGTTAAAAATTTGGAACATTGTGATGTTTATATTTTGGAAAAAAAAACTCAATGCTTACTGATTTATAGGTATCCAACTCCATATGGAATGACTTTGCAATGGTTTGTAATTTTGCCAATCTTTTACGTGCTCAAACACCAAGATTACACACTAAACAATGCATAATATGACCCTTTTGAAACACCACAAGTACCTGAACACAACGAGGCAGTATGACGCCAACAACTTTTGTTTCCTTTTTATATGATATTTACAGCAACATATTATTGACATTTTGTGCAGTTCTTTGCACAACCCCAAATAAACATCTCTAAACAATTTAACGGTGTCTATGATTTGTATCAAACACGTTTGCTTCAACTTTCTAGTGTGGTGAGTTTGCTCATTAGCTCGCTTTGTACATTGTTGTTCTTGCCATGCAGAACGCTCGTGTTTGAGTCCAGTGAAGTACGCTTCCACAAATGTGATTTGAAATGTACAACAAAACATACCCTAAGTAAAATATTTCAGATTTGCAAAAATGTAGACAGCACCCTCTAGTGGATTTGTCATCTGAAACGTGCAACAAAACTTACCCGGAGCAATGTATTTTACCTTTTCCAAAAAAACGAAGACTGATGCATGTGTTTCCAATGAGCCTGGGTTAAAAATTTGGAACATTGTGATGTTTATATTTTGGAAAAAAAAAACTCAATGCTTACTGATTTATAGGTATCCAACTCCATATGGAATGACTTTGCAATGGTTTGTAATTTTGCCAATCTTTTACGTGCTCAAACACCACGATTACACACTAAACAATGCATAATGTGACCCTTATAAAACACCACAAGTACCTGAACACGACGAGGCAGTATGACGCCAACAACTTTTGTTCCTTTTTATATGATATTTACAGCAACATATTATTGATATTTTGTGCAGTTCTTTGCACAACCCCAAATAAAATTCTTAAAACAATTTAACGGTGTCTATGATTTGTATCAAATACGCTTGCTTCAACTTTCTAGTGTGGTCAGTTTGCTCATTAGCTCGCTTTGTTCATTGTTGTTCTTGCCATGCAGAACGCTCGTGTTTGAGTCCAGTGAAGTACGCTTCCACAAATGTGATTTGAAATGTACAACAAAACATACCCTAAGTAAAATATTTCAGATTTGCAAAAATGTAGACAGCACCCTCTAGTTTGTCATCTGAAACGTGCAACACAACTTACCCGGAGCAACGTATTTTACCTTTTCCAAAAAAACGAAGACTGATGCATGTGTTTCCAATGAGCCTGGGTTAAAAATTTGGAACATTGTGATGTTTATATTTTGAAAAAAAAAAAAACTCACTGCTTACTGATTTATAGGTATCCAACTCCATATGGAATGACTTTGCAATGGTTTGTAATTTTGCCAATCTTTTATGTGCTCAAACACCACGATTACACACTAAACAATGCATAATGTGACCCTTATAAAACACCACAAGTACCTGAACACGACGAGGCAGTATGACGCCAACAACTTTTGTTCCTTTTTATATGATATTTACAGCAACATATTATTGATATTTTGTGCAGTTCTTTGCACAACCTCAAATAAACATCTCAAAACAATTTAACGGTGTCTATGCTTTGTATCAAATACTTTGCTTCAACTTTAAAGTGTGGTGAGTTTGCTCATTAGCTCGCTTTGTCCATTGTTGTTCTTGCCATGCAGAACGCTCGTGTTTGAGTCCAGTGAAGTACGCTTCCACAAATGTGATTTGAAATTTACAACAAAACATATCTTAAATAAATTATTTCAGATTTGCAAAAATGTAGACAGCGCCCTCTAGTGGGTTTGTCATCTGCAACGTGCAACGAAACCTACAGGAGCAATGTATTTTACCTTTTCCAAAAAATGAAGACTGATGCATGTATTTCCAATGAGCCCGGGTTAAAATTTGGAACATTGTGATGTTTATATTTTGGAAAAAAAAACTCAATGCTTACTGATTTATAGGTATCCAACTCCATATGGAATGACTTTGCAATGGTTTGTAATTTTGCCAATCTTTTACGTGCTCAAACACCACGATTACACACTAAACACTGCATAATGTGACCCTTATAAAACACCACAAGTACCTGAACACGACGAGGCAGTATGACGCCAACAACTTTTGTTCCTTTTTATATGATATTTACAGCAACATATTATTGATATTTTGTGCAGTTCTTTGCACAACCCCAAATAAACATCTCAAAACAATTTAACGGTGTCTATGATTTGTATCAAATACGTTTGCTTCAACTTTCTAGTGTGGTCAGTTCGCTCATTAGCTCGCTTTGTACATTGTTGTTCTTGCCATGCAGAATGCTAGTGTTTGAGTCCAGTGAAGCACACTTCCACAAATGTGATTTGAAATGTACAACAAAACATACCCTAAGTAAAATATTTCAGATTTGCAAAAATGTAGACAGCACCCTCTAGTGGATTTGTCATCTGAAACGTGCAACAAAACCTACCCGGAGCAACGTATTTTACCTTTTCCAAAAAAACGAAGACTGATGCATGTGTTTCCAATGAGCCTGGGTTAAAAATTTGGAACATTGTGATGTTTATATTTTGGAAAAAAAAAACTCAATGCTTACTGATTTATAGGTATCCAACTCCATATGGAATGACTTTGCAATGGTTTGTAATTTTGCCAATCTTTTACGTGCTCAAACACCAAGATTACACACTAAACAATGCATAATATGACCCTTTTGAAACACCACAAGTACCTGAACACTACGAGGCAGTATGACGCCAACAACTTTTGTTTCCTTTTTATATGATATTTACAGCAACATATTATTGACATTTTGTGCAGTTCTTTGCACAACCCCAAATAAACATCTCTAAACAATTTAACGGTGTCTATGATTTGTATCAAATACGCTTGCTTCAACTTCCTAGTCTGGTCAGTTTGCTCATTAGCTCGCTTTGTACAGTGTTGTTCTTGCCATGCAGAACGCTCAAGTTTGAGTCCAGTGAAGCACACTTCCACAAATGTGATTTGAAATTTACAACAAAACATATCTTAAATAAATTATTTCAGATTTGCAAAAATGTAGACAGCACCCTCTTGTGGATTTGTCATCTGCAACGTGCAACGAAACCTACCGGAGCGATGTATTTTACCTTTTCCAAAAAATGAAGACTGATGCATGTATTCCAATGAGCCTGAAAATGAGCCTTGTTAACTCAATCGATTTGTGTTGGAACAACATGAATGAATTGTGTGAACCCAGCATTTTTTTACACAGTAATTCATCCACACAGCTTTCAATTTAGGTGGGTTGAACACAAAAAATTAAGTTGTCCTAATGAAACATTTATTTATTTATTTATTTTTTATTTATTTTTTGAGTGTACAGTGTAAGACGTTTAATATTCTATATCCAAGAATTGTAGCTTGTTAGAAGATATAGTATTTGAAAAAGATATTTTCAGTTGAATAGATGCTCAGGGCTCCGGCTATTTGGTTGACTGTAACCTCAGTCTCACCTCTCTGATCGCTCGCTCTGTTTAATAGCTTCATGCGCCAAACAGCAAACGCTCACACACATTCACTGCTGTCGGTCCAGCACCATCTCCACGTCTGCAGCCTCCCAAATACTCAATTACCTTAATCCTCTTACTCACAAAATAATCTCCATCCTCCTTAACTTTGATGTCCCATTCTGCATCTATGTCTGCAGTCACTATTTGAGATTTCTTGTAGGCTTTTTTTCTTCTAATGCTGTGGTTTAAATTCATGAAAAATTAGAAATGGTATCTGAAAGAACAATCTCTGCATTCAGTGCAAACCCTGGGTTGAAGGAAGAAAGAAAAAAGAAATGTAATTTGCTCAATCTTGTGCCAATGCTTATCTGTTTGCTGTTATGAATTCTGTGAAACACAAAAGTAAATGTTTAGTATGTGATGTGACGTAAAAAACGGAAAGGTTGTATAACAGTTTTACACTAAGTTGCAATAAGGCAAAGAAACATCGAATTAAACAGTCATGTCAAACATATGGTATTATTTTTCATATAACTATAAATAACAATAATAATAATAATAATAAGGGATGTCCCAATCAGGTTTTTTTTTTTTTTCCCTCGAGTCCGAATCATTTGAATTTGTGTATCTACCAATACCAAAACCCGATCCGATACTTCTATAATACATAAAAAAAAGAATAAAGAAGAGTTTAATTAAATTTAATCTAGTTATATAAATTTTAAATATATATTTGATATTTACTAATATAATATTTTGTCTTTATAATTTTATTATATTTATTATTTTAGTTATTGCGATTTTAAGTAGCAAAAAATAATAATTTTAGTTAACTATAATAACCTACTACTAATAATAATACTACTTCTACTACTACTACTATTACTACTACTACTACTATTACTACTACTACTACTATTGTATTACTACTAATACTATTACTACTACTACTACTATTACTACTACTACTACTACTATTACTACTACTACTACTACTGTATTACTACTACTACTAATACTATCACTACTACTAGTACTATTACTACTACTATTACTACTACTACTACTACTATTACTACTACTAAAAATAATAGTAATACTTCTAATACTACTACTACTATTACTACTAATACTACTAATACTGTTACTATACTACTACTGATACTACTACTACTAATACTACAACTACTACTACTACTACTAATAGTACTACTACTACTACAAATACTAATACTACTACAATTACTACTACTACTACTATTACTGTATTACTACTACTACTAATACTATTACTACTACTACTACTGATACTACTACTAATACTACTACTAATACTATTACTACTACTACTACTACTACTAATAGTACTACTATTACTACTAATACTACAACTACTACTACTAATACTACTACTAATACTATTACTACTACTACTACTAATACTACACAGCTATTACTACTACTACTACTAAAAGTACTACTACTACTACTACTAATGCTAATAACGCTACTACAACAACTACCAATACTATTATTACTACAACTAATACTACTACTAATAATAATAATAATAGTACCACTAACACTAATACAACTACTACTACCACTACTACTACTACTACTACTACTACTACTACTAATAATAATAATAATAATAATAATAATAATAATAATAATTTGTGTTTTTGTTTAGTTTTTTTTAAATATGTCTATATACACCTCATTTAAAATTGTTTACATTTTTATTGCTGATTAATTTTGTTTTTTTATTTTAGTTTTATAGTACCGCTAGAAGAAACGTACACATATTTCCTTGAAAACTGTCTGAAATAAAACATCTTAGAGTTTAATTAAATTTGATATAATCATATAAATAAATCAAAAGAAAAAAATCTTTACTAAAATAAAATTGTATTATTTTTAATATTATTATTGTGAGTGAGTATGGGTGTTTCCCAGTACTGGGTTGCAGCTGGAAGGGCATCCTCTTTGTAAAACATATGCTGGATAAGTTGGCGGTTCATTCCGCTGTGGTGACCCCTGATAAATAAAGGGACTAAATTGAAGGAAAATGAATTAATTAATATTATTATTTTAGTTATTGTTATTTTAGGTAGGAAAAAAATATATTTTAATGTCATAATTTTAGTTGAATAACCTACTACTACTCATAATAATAATAATAATAATAATAATAATAATAATAATAATAATAATAAAGAAGAAGAAGAAGAAGAAGAAGATAAAGAAGAAGAAGAAGAATTAACATAATAATAATAAAAGGAGAAATTATGCCAAATATGACAAATATAAAAGCTGAAAGGTAAAATACTCTGAATGCTGAAGTAGATTATGCAAAGGTGACATTCACTCAAACATTAAAACAGGATACAAGTTTATATATAAAACCCAAAAGCTTACTTTAAAAAGAGTACATTGACAGTACAGGACAAAAGAAAGCCCGTTTGAGTCTTATCAGTGAAGTGCAAAGGGCATCTGCATTCTCTCTACCCCTCTCTCTCTCTCTCTCTCTCTCTCTCTCTCTCTCTCTCTCTCTCTCTCCTTCCTCCTCCTCCTGTTTCTGAATAAACTCCCTCTTAAATCCTCTTCCTCCTCAGAAGCATCTTATCAACCCAAAGCGACTCTCTTCAGCATGACATTCATTAACCCCGCTTAATTAACGCCTTTGTTAGGAAGCCAATAAGTTGACCCAGTCTTTCATAAAGCTTTAAGAATATCAGCCAACATTTGACCGTTTTTTTGTTTTTTTTCTTTGAGGAGACGTGGTTTTCTGGCAGTAGATTTGATGCATTACAACACCTTTCAATGCTAAAGCCAATGTTTATGCTCGCCACCCAAGGAATGAAGATCTTTTTTTTTGAATATCGCTTTGGCAGGTTTCACCCAAACGGCTGGATCTTCCATGGGGGACGCTTGCAGGAAAATGAATAATGATTTTTAATTGTCTGTCTTGCTAACTGATAATGCGGCAAGTGATTTTTAAATGGCCTACTCGCTTGCCAATTTCAGCGGGAACGATTTCTTGCTGCCTGACTGCTCAGAAGTAAATATCAGAGGAAAGAAAGTGAACAATACTTCAGAAAACTGCTTTAGCCGGGTCTGAAGGGTCGCTCGCTTACTGCAGAAAAAGCATAGCAAGGTCACAGAGCCAAACACGTATCCGTTGCCAAATCCTCGCTGGAAAACACCTCCAGCTCACCTTTACATTCAGCCTTTATAAATTGTTTTTGAGCGCTCTTTTTTTTTTTCTTCTTCTCCACTGAGACTGAATTTCGTCCAAGTGATTGTTTGTAATTTTGACGACGCAATTTGTCAAATTGACTCGGCGGAGATTTTCACTGGCACAAAACTAGAGATAATTAAGCATCAATCATTAGGCTTATGAAATGTGTTTATTTGACAGACGTTTATGCTCTTTTTCATGCCAGTTAAATGTTGTCACGGCTTAAAGCCCACATGAGACTTGAAGTTTTGTGGTGGTTATTTCTTGTGCTAACTTTGAGGGGAAATTTATATTTATTCAAAAACATTCAGTCTTTTTACATGATCAGAATTTCTTGTAGAAGAATACTGAACATATCAAAAATATACTGAAGTATTGGTGATCTTTAACTTTTATCAGACAAAATTCATTGACATATACAGAGGGGGAAATGAGTATTGGACACGTCATGATTTTTCCTGAGGATAATATCTCTAAAGGAGCTGTTGACATGGAATTGAAGCAGATTTTGGTAAAAACCCAAACAATACAAACATTAAAAAAAATCTTTGCTATGTGTAATAACAACAGAATGACACAAAGAGAAAGTACTGAACTTTTGAAACATATTTATTACTTTATATAAAGGCTTTTTTGGTGATGGCAGCTTAAAGACACTTCTCATATGGAGAATGAAGTCACATGCATTGCTCAGGTGTGAGTTTTTCGCAGACTTCAACAGAGTGTAAAAATCTTGATGGTTCTGTGGGTCTCGTCTATCAGATTTGAGCTTTATTTTGTATTTTCTAATGGGTTCAAGTCAGGTGATTGGCTGGGCCATTCCACAGCTTGATTTTCTTTCTCTGAAAGCATTTGAGAGTTTCCTTGACTATGTTTTGGATCATTGTCTTGCTGAAATGTCCACCCTGGTTTCATCTTCATCATCCTGCTAATGTAGATGTTGGACTGAAGCAGCTCATATTCATTTACAATCACAAAGTGGAGAGGGTTGCTGAAGAACTACTGAGAGATTTCAGCTGCTGTCTGGGCTTTCACTGCCTTTCTACATCTCCCTTTCTTCATGTGTTCAATACATTTACCCTGCGTCATTTCATTTTATTACACATAACTTAATTTGTTTTCTTTGCAAATATGGATTTCTTTGGTTGTTACTGACATCTGGTGAAAATTTCAAGTCAATAGCATTATTTTTTTTTTCTGAGAAAACCAATGATGTGTTCAATACTTACTTTCCCTACTGTATACAGTTAACAGGCAAAATTATAAGCCCTGCTGTGAAATTGTAAATTATTAATAACTATTTTCTTTTGGTCTTGCTTGATGAGAGTTAAAAAAAAAAAAAGCTACAGTATTTTGCAAGATATTAGTATTCAATTTAAAGTGCAATTTAAAGGCTTAAATAGGTTAATTAGGTTAGGATTTTAGTCAAGTTATTGGACAATAGTGATTTGTATTGTAGCCAATCAAAAAAAAAAAAAAAAATTAATAATAAAAAAAAAAAAATATATATATATATATATATATATATATATATATATATATATATATATATATATATATATATATATAACTAGCTTTAATTTATTAATTAAGGGGTGAGGGAGTATTAATATTGACCTTAAAAATATTTGTAAAAAAAAAAAAAAATGCTTTCATTCTAGCAAAACTAAAATAAATAAGACTTTCTCCAAGAAGAAAAAATATAATTGCAAATACTGTAAAAAGTTTCCTTGCTTGGTTTTACTCTTAACGTATATCCAACATAGGCTCATTCTGAAAACGTAGCCATATATACATTTCCAGAGATCCCGAATTATGTAGCCAGAAGTACATATGGCTGAATTTTATCTTTATATGCAATGGGGTGGTATGACGCCATTCCTTTTCGTGCTGACCAGCTGACCGCTTACCTCAGTGTGGACAGCTTTGCCGCTGTTACCAGTTTGCCCAGTAGCTTGCAGCGTAAGTCGGCAGACTTGAGACGCAGAAAAGAGCTGACTGTGATGACTGGGTTCGAGTCTGGCGAAGAACGGTTTCAGAAAGCAGGTAAGACAAAAAATAAAATAAACAAGTAAATAACAGGGTGAGAATGTGGTAAAAATCTGAAAACGTGGTAAAAATCAGGCTGCCGCGAGGGCTCTTCTTTTTCTGGATTGCTTTTGAAAACACTGTTAGTTGGTTGGGATTAGGGAAGTGGGTGTTTGGGTCAATCTGTGCTTTTTAAAACACTATCGGTTGGGTTTAGGGAAGGGGGTGAGTGGGAGGATCGGTCGGGCAGGCAGTCAGTCAGTCAGTCGACAGCGGCCTCTGGTGAATTTACGCGAGAACAGCAGGCGCGAATGGCACTTGCGAGAGAAATTTGAAATCTCAAAAAGCATACAGAGCGACCTCCGGTGGATTTGCGAAAACAAAAACTGCAAAAATACTTACCTCCTGGGATGTATTTAGTGCTCTCCAGAAATGTACATAGGGTTATGTTTTCAGAATGAGCCTTGCATATAAAGTTGCATATTTAGCATTATCTACAGTTTAATTTGCACCCAAAAACGTAGACCAACATTATTTTAAACTAAATTATTTCCATAATTAGAACGCAAAAGTCTTCCTTATTTTCAACGTAAACCATTACACCAGGTCTTTACCATTGAGGAACTGCAAAAGATCTATTTTTAAAATAAAAGTTTGTGTTGCAAATCTTTCTTTTCCAGATTGGTAGACACAAATAACTACACGTCGCAGTCTAAACTCGGATTGAATTGGCAAAACCAGTGTATAATTTTGATGGTGAGAATCTGTGCTTTCAGTCTGTATAATCATCCTCCATCAGCAGACGAAACCTCAAGCTGAAAATATAGTTGCAGGATACACTTTTCAAAGGAAAAATAACAGATTGAAAAGATATCCCTGCCTATAACAGTATTTGATTAGACAGGCTTAGCTTGACTTCTGCTATGTTTCCTCAAAGAAATCTTTTATGTCTTGCTGAGACATTTGCACTTCTTACTTTCTGATTTGACTGAAGCTTTTTGCATGTCAGGGTCTTAAAACCAGACAGACGGGGCTTCAGATAACATCGCTGATACTTTTGCTCATAAAATGAATGTTTTGATGTGATCCACAAGGCCTGTTGGAAGTTTGACAAAATATGTTTTATCTGCGAGTGACTTTGTACAGAACGGTTTAGGTTCCATCGTCTACAATAAGACGAATGCAGTCAGATTTCTGACTTTTATAAAAGTATTCTTTGCCTGCTTAATACAAAAACATGTATTCATGGCTATACAATTGCAAACTTATTTGAGAGATAAACTGCAATCTAATAAATACACATCCTTGAATGGGCATGGATTTTTAGCATGTTTAATTTGTCTTATGTTATGTAATATGAAATAAATTATATACAGTCAAGCCCAAAATTATTCATACCTCTGGCAAATTCTGACTTTGAAAGTTACTTTTATTCAACCATCAAGTTTGTTTTTGACCACAAATGACAGGCTTCTCTCAAAAGATAATAAGACGATGTCCAAGAGGCATTATTCTCAGCTCTATGAAAATATTGTAGTCGATGGTGTCAAATGCGGCACTAAGATCGAGTAAAACTAATAGCGAGATGCACCCTTTGTCAGCGGCTAAGAGTAAATCATTTGTTATTTTCCCTAATGCGGTTTCTGTACTGTGATGAGGCCTGAAACCTGACTGAAACACTTCAAATATATTGTTCTAATTATAGTATAAAGCAGGGGTGCTCAACCCTGTTCCTGGCGATCGACCTTCCAGCTGATTTCAGCTCCAACCCTGATCAAACACACCTGAACCAATTATTTAGAACGTGAGGAGCACTTGATAATTACAGGCAGGTGTGTTTGATAAGGGCTGCAACTGAAAACTGCAGGAAGGTCGATCGCCAGGAATAGGGTTGAGCACCCCTGGTATAAAGTATACTATAATATAATATATAATACACTTTAATAAACTAGGTTGCAAAAAAACTAAATTATTGCAGTATTTTTTCATGGAATGTGTGTGTTCTTTTGAAATAAATACACAAAAAACAGGACAAAAGTAAATAAATAAATAAATAAATAAATAAATAAATATTTCTGCAGTGTGAATGTCTTTGTATTTGCATGCAATGTCTGCATTATTTTAGCAACTGATTCACCAAAGGAATTCTCAATTGGATTTAAGTCAGGTTGTTGTCATGCTGAAATGTCCACTGTTACAACCCCCCCCCCCCCCCCCCCCCCCCCCCCCCTTTACACTTTACTAAACTACTACTAAATTATTACAGTATTTTTTCATGGAATGTGTGTGTTCTGTTGAAATAAATACACAAAAAAAAAAAAAAGAAATAGTTCTGCAGTGTGGATGCCTGTGTATTTGCATGCATTGCATGCATTATTTTAGCAACTGATTTACCAAAGGAATTATGCAAACGGCAGCATTGTGAGCTGCCCACAATATCTGTGCTGAAAGGAATTTGCATGGCACAATGCCTGATCTAAGTGTTAGGTTGAGGAGGATCCAGCAGACTACAATGATCTGCCAGATTTTCCTGTCTGAGACCGTACAAGATTACTCCAGCACCGCATTTACAGATGCAGCCTACTGAAAAAAGTACCACATTTTTACAGCGCATTCATCCCGTGTAAATCGGAGGTGGACAGTGAGTGTGGCTAAACGTGGATGAATGCATGAATGCAGTGGTAACAGGAGAAAGTGCTGACAGTGGAAAATACAATAAAGCCTGAGTGCTCTATTACACTGCTTGTTAAGTCCAGTAATGTTTCTACCCTGGAGGAAAAGAGGTAAATGAGGAGAGCTTGTCCTTCTATTTTTTCCTCCTCCTCCTATTCTCTAGTCAGCATCCTGAGCCTGGAAAAGAACAGCTAATCAATCAGGCCAGAAAGCAGGAAGTGAGACGCTGAGGGGGGAAAACATAATCCATAGTGGGTGGGTGGGTGTGTGTGTGTGAACAAACGACTTCAGGAGCAGAAAATTACTTGGAAATGATGAGGAAATAAAGTTTTGATTGAGATTGATCTTTATATTTTGATTTTGTAAATTTTTTTACTTGACAAAGTTCTCAAAACTGGACAGACAGGGCTTCAAATAACATTGCTGATGCTCAAAAATAAATTTTTGATGTGATCTAGACGTTTAAAAAAATACATTTTATTTGTAAATGACTTTATACAGAATGACTCAGAGGTTAAACAGAGGTTAATCTACTATATGAAGGACACAGTAAAATGTCTGACTTCTATAAAAGTATTCTTTGTCTGCTTAATACAGAAATATACATACATACTGTACACTGCAAAACATTGCTGTAAAGTTTACAGCATTACCGACAATTTTGGTTGCCAGTAACACTATAAGATTTACAAGTGCACTGTAAATTAACAATTACAATATTACAATGTAGTTTTACAGCACAATTGTAATGATTAATTTACAGTTTGCTTGTAAATTGTGCAGTATTACTGGCTGAATTTACAAGCAAACTGTAAATTAACAATGACAACTGTGCAGTAGTTTTACAACACAATTGTTATTGTTAATTTACAGTGCATTTGTACATTTTACAGTATTATTGGCAAACAAAATTGGCAGTAATACTGTAAACTTTACATCAATATTTTACAGTGTACCAGAGATGGGAGACTTGCGTCACATGACTTGACTCGAGTCAGATTTAAGTCACAAAATTTAGGACTTGAGACTTGCTTGACAAATATCCAAAAAAGACTCGACTTGACTTGGACTTGAGTTAAATGACTCGAAATAACTTGTTTTTGTTAAATACATAACCGTTTGTTATTTATTATGCATTTAAAAACAAAACAAAACCGAAAGTTCTAAGTAATGCATGAATTTCATAATTGTCAATATGAAGATCGCTAAAACTGAACTGTAAAAAACTTTGAAAGCAAATTACACCTAAGAGAGATGACCTTAATGCTTTTTTTTTTTTTTTTTAAATCATTCCGAGTTTAAATGCTGGAACGTTCTAAATGAATAGGGGATAGGGGGGATAACTGGGAATAGAACACACAATAGAACTATGCTTCTAACAGCTCTAGAGGTGTAGTTACAAGCTTACAAGTTAGCTACGCAGTTTGCGAATGTTCGTTGGAATGACGGATTTGGGAAACGCCAAATCAACGAACTATGTTTGTAATGACGGAACTTGCGACCTTAGTTGGCTAACGATGGTTTTCGGAAACGCACCCCAGTTTAGGTAAAAATATGTTTTGAGTATAAACAAAGAGGTTTGGTTTAAAGATATTTCGAAGAATGTTTGTATCCAAACAGCTTTGGTTAAGGATTATTTTGGCATAATACTGTATGGTTACCAAACATTTTGCTATCACTATAAAAAGCGATTAGTTACTTTAAAAAAGTGAGTAAAGCCATTGTAACTCTGAACTGTTGAGTTAACCTAATTCTTATAATTATACAAATACTTAATTTACTTAACAATTTTAAGGCAATGGCTTTACTCCCTTTTAGTTCACACTTTATTTTGATGGTCTGTTTGTTACATTGCATCTACATGCCAACTAATTCTCATTAGATTATAAGTAGACTGTTAGGTTGGGGTTAGAGTTAGCGTAAGTTGACATGTACTTGCATAGTTTCTTATAGTCAGTTAAATGTCTGTTGAAGGAGCAGTGTCAACAGATATTAAGTAGACAGTCTCCTAATACTCAAATGAACCTTTAAAATAAAGTGTTACCCACTTTTATAAATAAAGTCAATTAATCTCTTTAAAAGGAATTTCACTCAGTAATTGCTTTAAAAGCAACAGGTTTATTCACTTTTTAAGAACATTTTTACTGTGATGTTTTGGAGTTTAACAGTAAGGACGTTCGTAAAATTTTGGAATAAAAAGTGATTAGTTACTATGCTTTAAGAAAAAAGTAAGTGTGAGTAAACCTAATGTAACTGTTAAGCAGCATTTGCTTTTTTAATTATGTGCATACTTAATTTACTTGATCATTTTAAGGCAACAAGTTTACTCACTTTTTTAAAGTAAAGACAACTAATCATTTTTTTACAGTGTAAAAATATATTAAGGTAAGGATGTTGGTTTTGAAACAGGTTGGTAACGTAGGGCCCTATTTCAACGATCTAGGCGCAAAGTCCAAAGTGCAGGGCGCAAAAGCATTAAGGGCGTGTCAGAATCCACTTTTGCTATTTTAAGGATGGAAAATTCCGCTTTGCGCAGCGGCGCATGGTCTAACAGGGTTGAGCTTATTCTCTTAATGAGTTATAGGTGTGTTTGGAGAATAAACCAATCAGAGTCTCATCTCCCATTCCCTTTAAGAGTCAGTTGCATCGCGCCATAGCACATTTGCTATTTACATGGCGGACTTTGTAAGTGGAAAAACTGAACGCTTCACTAGTGAGAAAACAGAGCAATGAGAGAATGAGCCTCCTCAGTCTTTACTTTCACTTTCACTCTCGTGGATAAGGAAACGTGTTGTACGCACAGACATCCACCCTATACATACAGTATTTAATTTCATTTGTTAAGCGCAAAGATTTGTTTTAAAGCTATATCTAAATTCAGTTCTAATTTCCATCAAACGAATAAATGAACAATAATAATGAAGTGTGGCCAAAAAACTGAGTTATATCTAAATACACATGCTATGCCCCACATGGTCTAAAACCTGACAGGTGGGCAAATCTAAGCTTGTTTTTAATAAAACAAATATAAATATGCATATAATAAATAATACTGCTAATAATAATAACATTATACAAAAGCAAATTGTCATGAATAAACTGAAAAAGCCCCCCGAGATGGAGGCATGAAAGCAGTGGTTTTTATATTTATGTAGGATAGAAAGTAATAATTTTTGTAAAATTTTAATCCTTTAATTCTTTTTCATTTGTAAAGATATTTGCGTATTGCTGTAAATCCTGTGTGTTTTAAGCAATGTTTAAGCGTGGCGCACAACTAACGCGCTCTGCGCTGGATTTTAGACCTCCTCTTATCTGGTCTATTAAACAGTTTATTCTAGTTTCTCAAAATAGCAACGCGCCAGCAATGCGCCTCAACACACCTCCTTTTTTAGACCAGAACGCCTATGGGCGCACATATGAGCGCGAACGCATTTGCTATTTAAACAGCTAGTGCAAAACATCAAAATGACTCTTGCGTCGAGCTGAAACTAGCAAACAACATTTGCGTCGCGACTTGCGCCGGGTGTATGATAGGGCCCTCAATATTTTCAGTTAAAAGATATTTTGTAGAGCATGGCTGACCAACCCTGTTCCTGGAGATCGACCTTCCTGCAGATTTCAGCTCCAACCCTGATCAAACACACCTGAACCATTTAATTAGAACCTGAGGAGCACTTGATAATTACAGGCAGGTGTGTTTGATATGGGCTGCAACTGAAAACTGCAGGAAGGTCGATCTCCAGGAATAGGGTTGAGCACCCCTGTTGTAGAGTGTTATTGCCAACCAAACACATTTGTTTGAAAGTTATTTCAAAGACATTAACCAAATACTTTTGACCAAAATATGTTCTGAAACACTTTTGGCTTCTAGTTATTTTGAAGAATGATGTAACCAAACACTTTTGGTGAAAATATGTTTTTAAGAATTTAACTTAATCTTAACTTAATCCCATAAAGGTGAATTAATGATTTTGGGTGATCAATTCCTTTAAGTATTTCACCTTTCAAGAGGCACTTCAAGTAAATAATTGAAACCACAGGGGTTCGATTGAGGAATCAGGTTTGCTTCTCTTTCATACCAGTCTCAGATGATTGAAGTAGCCACTTTAAGGGACTGTGCTCTCATGAAAACATACGTGCTTCATATAGGACAATTTTATTGAACAGATCCTCCTTTAAACCCATCAGAACATGCGGTTTGTCCTCTACTGTATGAATTCTGCTCACCATCCACGGATTAGAGCAGCAGCTGAGGAAGACTTGTACGACATCCAAATCCGCTTCAATTTTCATCTTTTTGCACATATTCCAACATTCTTGCCTCATGTTTTCATCCCCAGCGCCTGTAGAGCAATCTCTCAGTCAATTACACTAACTTGATTACATCTGTTCAACCGTAAGTCATTCTGTTCTATCTCTCCATCCTTTATATGCAGACTGACAGATTAAAAGAAAAACGCTCTCCGCTCTCTTAATAATTGCTCATGTTCCTGGAGTTCGAGTTAGTAAGCCTTGCAAATTGCTGTTTCTCATTTGTTTCCGCCGAAAACAATAATGTTGAATTTCGTTTTTCAGATGCCATGTTTTGTGCTATTTTATTTAAATGTAAAGCTCGAAGGTCTGTCTTTTAATTGGCTCAGTTCTTTGTGTTATTGTCAAAAACATTTCTGTTGTTTGGAATTTTAAAGAAGTGATTAACAGAGATGTACTTACAATCTCCTTACAATATGTCTTATTCATTTTGTTTTATCCAGCCTGATCTTACGAGCAAACGTAACTATTTTACGTTTTGTCAGTTTAGTGGCTAATTTGCATAAATGCGTTCGAGTTCAGTCATACGAAAAAATGTACGATTTTAAAAAGGAGGCGTGGCACCCAACCCCGCCCCTAAACCCAACCATCATTGGGGGATAAGCAAATCATACTAAATTGTACGAATGAGAACGTAATAGATACGAATTTGTCACTAAATCATTGGGTAACACTTTATTTTGATGGTCCGTTTGAGTATTAGTAGACTGTCTGCTTAAATGAATATATTAATATATATTCCAATATATATATTCCATGGCCGGTTGAAATTCTTCATTCTGATTGGCTGAAGGGTGTGCATTAAATCCATTGAAACCCACAAGTAGTTCCAGTCAGTTCTGATCACAGTTCAAAATAAATGTGCTTCCCTAATAAGTAGTAGTAACTATGGCAACTGCTTTGAGTGACAGTTGCGTATTCATTCATTCACCCCAGCTGCCGGAAATAAATCATAAAATTACAGATTTTTTTTTACAGTGTAGTTTGTTTTTCCTTTTTAACTTCCACTCTTTATTTGCTTTAACATTATTCTTGTTTTTCACAGCAATTTTTTATTTTAATGTCATTATAGAACAGGGTTGGTGGTGGGGATTTGGGATTGTTTACAATATAATCATATGATGTATTCCTTTTTATATTAAACAAAACTGTTAACAAAACAATTGTATACAGAATCTTTAAACTTCTTGGCTAAAATGTAGGGAAATAACAGCTGACTACTTCCAAACCACCATGTATATACAGTATATAAACACATATGACTTGACCTGAGTGAATAAACAACTTCTCACCCAACGCTTTCTTGGACACAGTATGTAATCCATCTACCCAGCCAACCTCTATGCTGAAAATGTGTACAAATACAGATCTGCAGGGCGATAGACTGATTCCTCTATAGCGAGGAAAAGAAGTTAATAGAAATGCGCGAGAAGGTCAACTCCAGCACCTCTTATAGATCAGATAGAGTCCACAGTACAGCAACAGAGGAATAAAAGGAATGAATCAGCTCGTAAGTCCAGCACTGCCGGTCCTGCTGTGAGTTTTCGATTCCACAGACTGTCTCTACCTGCAAACACTTTAGCAACTTGTCACTTAGCAACCCAAAACTCTCCAAACAGAAAATATCTCTCTTATACTGCACAAGGCAAATGGGAGAGTGCTTCATGGATGTATTTAGCAAGGTCTGGGGGTTGTTAAGAATTGGAACTTACTCAATGCATTACAATTTACTATACTACGTTAAAACTATACGCATGTTTAAAAGGATGATTCACCCAAAATTGAAAATCCTCTCATTTTTTACTCACACTTTACTTGTTTCAAACCTTTATGAGTTTATTTCTTCTGTTGAACACAAAAGAAGATATTTTGAAGAAAGCTGTAAACCTGCCATTGACTTTCATAGTGGGCTATTTGTTTTTCCTACTATGGAAGTCAATGGTTACATGATTTCAGCATTAAAGAACCACTTGGGGGAGAGTAAATAGTGAGTACATTTTTGGATGAACTGTCCTTTAATGCATATGCATGACTTTGTAAACGATTAGCTAACAACAAAACTTAATAAACTAACAACTATACCTAAAGGTGCATTATGTATTATTAACATTGGAAGTATGTTGTGGTAGAGGTATGCAGAGCAAATGTAAAAAATTGGAGAGGGTTTTTTTTTTTTCACCTGACCCCTCCCCTTCAAATTGATGCACATTAAAGTTGCCAGATTGATGACCAACAATACGCTTTATTATATTATTATTACACTTGCCCGCCATTTTAAAAAACGAAAACGAGGCTGCGGTGTGAAGAAACCCGGAAGTATAGACTGATTTCACATGGCCACCATTAAAAAAAGCGGAATCGAGGATGCCGTGGGAAGAAACCCGGAAGTATCGCCTTAGTCACACAGGATTGTTGTGTACCTGGCTGTATATCTTATCAGCGAAGAGAAATCGACACAAATTTATAATTTCACCGTTTTCCGAGTTACCCGAAGGTCCGTTCTGAATGGAAAGTGAAAATAAAAAGAGATATCAGACCTCATTTTCAGCTAAGTTAAGGGAAATGGCACTAGTTGGCTAACGTTTTCTTTCCCAAACACACGTTTTAGATGCCATTTATCAAACTCAAGTTATTGAACACAACATGGCTGATTTGCCATAGTGTTCACCGGTGCTCAACATAAATGACTGTGATTGGCCGTGAAGGTCATCAGTTCACTGCACTTCACTGCTGTTTACCGAGTGCAAACATAGACGAGCGATCCGCTGATGACTCGACTGATCTTCCTGGCTTTAAAACGCTCCAGTGTTCATGCATCTGTGTTTGCACTCAGTGAAGAGCAGAGAACTGATGACCTTCACGGCCAATCACAGTCATTTCTGTTGAGCACTGGTGAATAACATGGCAAATCAGCACTGTTCTTAAATGTTAGCCGGAAATGGAAGTTTTTAAAACTTTGGTACCGGGACAACACTATTACAGACAACACGAGGGTGCGGTACAGAGGACTGCATTGTTTTAGCGCTCACCAGGTTACATAGGCTGTGTAAACACCCACTGTGTTTACCTGGTGCCATGAACTGAAGCCTAGGAGGACACTCTTAAAGAGATTGTGATGTTGTTTGATGTCTAATATGCTAATTATTTAAATTAAACTGAACTGAATGATATTAAAGTGATGTTTACATCTTTTCTGCATTTTGAAATGTCAACAACAGCTGGAGGTTGGTAGTCCACAGCATGTTGTTGCAATGTTTACAGTGCTGATCCTATACTTCCGGGTTTCTTTCCACCACAGTCTCGCTTTCGTGTCTTAAAATGGCGGCAGATTGAAATAAGCCTATAGGATCAGCACTCAAAAATGGATCAGCATGCAAAAATGGTGTAAAAATCACTTTAATATCATTCAGTTAAGTTAAATTCAAACAATTAAAAGAATATTAGACATTAAACAACATCACAATCTCTTGAAGAGTAATATGTGTCCTTCTAGGCTTCAGTTCATGGCATCAGGTAAACACCATGGGGACGCTTCCCTGCTTCAGCCTACTGTATGTAACCCGGTGAGCGATAAAACAATGCTGTTCTCTGTACCGCACCCTCGTGTTGTCTTGGTACTGAAAATGAAAGAAACATCCATTTCCGGCTAACACTTAAGCACCATTGAGCACATTCTTAAACACCACTGATTTGCCGTTGTGTTCACCAGTACTCAACAGAAATGACTGTGATTGGCCGTGAAGGTCATCAGTTCACCGCTCTTCACCGAGTACAAACACAGATACACGGACAACGGAGCATTTAAAAGCTGCGAAGATCAGTCCAGTCATCAGCGGATCGCTCGTCTGTGTTTGCACTCGGTAAACATCATTGAAGTGCAGTAAACTGATGACCTTCACGGCCAATCACAGTTATTTCTGCTGAGCACTGGTGAATACTATGGCAAATCACCAGTACTGTATTTAAGAATGCGCTCAACAGCGCTTAAATGTTAGCGGGAAATGGACGTTTTTTTTCAGTACCGATATTCAGTATCGTGACAAGTCTAATATAGTGAAAAAATCTGTTCATTAACTTGAGTTTGATAAATGGCATCTAAAACGTGTGTTTGGGTAAGATAACGTTAGTTAACAAGTGCCATTTCCCTTAACACAGCTGAAAATTAGGTACGATATCTCTTTTTATTTTCACTATTTTTACAGAATGGATCTTCAGGTCACTCGGAAAGCGGTGAAATTATACATTTGTGTCACTATCTCTTCGCTGATAAGATACAGCCAGGTACACAAAAATACACCATTGCAGACGCCGTTCCTGTGTGACTCCAGGCAATCCTTCTTCCCACCGCAGCCTCACTTTCGCTTTTAAAATGGCAGCCGCGTGATTCAGTCTATATGAGTAAGCTTGAATTTAAATAGACCACTGTGATAGATGTGGGAACTGAACTGACCATGAACAGCTGACTTAACCCGTATGATGGTTGATTTTTGTAGATAATATCACAATGATAATTGCGGTTTTGTTACCAAACGTGCTTCCACTGTTATTAAATATCTGTGTGCTCCTTTTGTTGATTGCTGCCTGTCAGTTTAAAGAGGTAGTTCACATCGTAAACATTGACTTCCTTAGTATTTGTTTTCCTAACAAATGCCAATGGTTACAGGTTTTCAACACTCTTCAAACTATCTTCGTTTGTGTTCAACAGAAAAAAGAAACTTATAAACGTATGGAACCACTTAAGGCTGAGTAAACTGGGAGTCATTTAATACATTTTGGGTTATCTATCCCTTTAAGTGCTGGCAGTGTGTTGCCAGATATGAAAAAAACACACCCAATCCCAACCGTCTTCTTACAAACTTTATTAATGCCCTTAACTGCATTATTTATGGTGTCACATTAAAAGTATAGTTCACCCAAAAAATTTAATTTACTCACTATTTACTTACCCTCAAGTGGTTATAAACCATTATGAGTTTCTTTCTAATGTTGAACACAAAAGAAGATATTTTAAAGAAAGCTGGAAACCTGTAACCACTGACTTCCATAGTAGAAAAACAAATAACTCAATGGTTGCAGGTTAAATGATGACAAAACTTTCATTTTTGGGTGAACTATCCCTTTAAGTATTAAAAGCCAACAATCCAATGCTTATAATAACTATATCTGGCAACATAGCAGAGGGGAGGCCGCATGTGCATCCTCCTATAAAATAAATAAAACTTTTACAGATGCCTGGACCTCTGTGACCACATAGCTTGGATTGTTATTCTCTTTTAGACCTGTAATAATATCAGTGGCAAAAGCTCATTGGTCAATAAATGTGGAGCCAACATTACTGTACTGTATACACACACTGAAGCTTCAGTATCTGCTGACATTTGACCCACTTAAACTTCATCAGTGTGCCCGAGCTCTCCAGAGACTCTGCGGGTTATTTCTCCTGTGTATTCTAAAACTCACAGGACTACTTGGCCTTGTTGTGCTGCGTCCTTAACTGCCTCGAGTCCTCTTGCATTTGCAGTTGCCGTGCAATAAATCATTTCTACTGTCTTGGAGAAGTATCAGTAGGAGGTGCACAGTGCTGCACACTGCCATCAAGCACAAGTTCACTGTCAGACAAGCCCGTTTAAAGGGACAGCTCATCCAAACTCACTCTTGTGGCTTATGATTAGGGCCAGACAGAATCTGCGAACATTTTTCCTATTTCTGCGGAGAATTTTGTAAAAAATCTGCAGATTTATGCGGAATGATTTTGGGAGTATCATAACTACAAACTTAATATATGAAATCAACAAATAATACCTTTTCAACTTTTATTTTATGCTTACAACGCAATTCCAATTAGATCTATTTATTTGGTAAACAAAGCAAGTCTCAAATAATATATCTACTAAAAGATAGAACATATTACTTTACAAACTGTATTGTAAATAAATCATATACTTTAGTATTACTGTTATTATATCACAATATTATTACTGAAATTAATTTTAAAACTGAATAAATATAAATTTACACACATTTACAGTTAGTACAACAACACATTTAGTAAATACATAGAATCTGTGGATTTCTGCGCACGCAGATTCCGTGTGGGCCTACTTATGACTGAACACTAAACATGAAATCCTTACTTTTATAGTGTAAAGTTTCTTTAGATTTTAAAATGTTTTCTAAGAAAAAATGTTTTCTAAAAGTTAATCATTTTGGATACTTTATATTAAGGAGTGTATGTCAAGATTTCTAAAGCCGTATAATGACTTTGAATGGAAAAGACTTATCATCTTAATGACATATGGGAACAAAAATCTTTGTTATTTTACATGGTATGATTTTGGAAATCTTTTACCCAATTTTTAACAAACTTTGATTTGTTACACTGTAAAAGAATGTAATGACAAAAAGTCAAAACAACAAACATTGTTATGTTGCTTTAACTTATTTTAATAAGTTAATTAGGTTTCAACTACTTTTTAAGTTATACAAAGTTTACCTTAATATTTTTAGTCAGTTTGATTGATGTAAGTTGAGATGACTAAAAAAGATCATTTGATCCAACAAAACAATTTAAGGCGTCAATAATTGTTTTACAGTGTACAGTTGAAGTCAGAATTATTAGCTTCCCCGAATTATTAGCCCCATTTATTTTTTTTCTCAATTTTTGTTTAACAGAGAAAAGATTTTTCTACACATTTCTAAACATAATAGTTTTAATAACTCATCGCTAATAACTGATTTATTTTATCTTTGTCATGATGACAGTAAATAATATTTGACTAGATATTTTTCAAGACACTTCTATACAGCTTAAAGTGTCATTTAAAGGCTTAACTAGGTTAATTAGGTTAACTAGGCAGGTTAGGGTAATTAGGCAAGTTGTTGTATAACGATGGTTTGTTCTGTAGACTATCGAAAAAAAATATAGCTTAAAGGGGCTAATAATTTTGACTTTAAAATGTTTTTTAAAAAATTAAAAACTGCTTTTATTCTAGCCGAAATAAAGCAAATAAGACTTTCTCCAGAAGAAAAAATATTATCAGACATACTGTGAAAATTTCCTTGCTCTACTAAACATCATTTGGGAAATATTTAAAAAAAGAAAAAAGATTTAAAGGGGGGCTAATAATTCTGACTTAAACTGTATATTTAATGTAAGTGATCGGCTATCTAAAGGTAATTATTTAATCATATCCTAAATACTTATTCACTAATTCAATAAAAGTTAAATGTAGTTTTTAAAACAATCTCTCCTTCAATTTAATTTCGTATATCATATCTTGTATAATATTTATAAAAGTCCCCAGAGTGAAATTTCATAAAAATATATGCAATATATTAGTGAAATAGTGAAAAATATATGCAAATTACTGTACATATATGACTCAAAAGGTCATGTTTAGATTTCACATATAAAATATGCTAAATATGCAACATATATTTCAAAACATTGCAAAAATTACCATTTACACATGTATATGTATGAATATGTTTATATATTTTTTTCAACCATTGTAGTACCAACAATATTTTACGGCAATTCATAACTTTTTGATTTAGTGGCTAATTCGTATGAAATCGTACAATCTCATTCATACAATTTAGTACGATTTGCTCATCCCCCAATGACTGTTGGGTTTAGGGGTAAGGTTTGGTGCCATGCCTCTATTTAAAAATCGTACATTTTCGTACGACTGAAGTTGAATTCATACGAATTAGCCACTAAACTAACAAAACATAAAATAGTCACATTTCCTCTGGAGATCAGGCTAGGAGTACATAGTTGTTTTGCTTCGTTTCGTTTCATTTTGCAATGGCTGAGGCCTTTCAAAATATTTAAAAAAAATGGCTTTTTACATATATTTGCATATATGTTTATTCGATCATTCCTTCATTCATTCATTCATTCATTCATTCATTTTCTACCACTTTTCCGGGGCCGGGTCGCGGGGGCAGCAGTCTTAGGAGAGAACCCCATACTTCCCTCTCCCCAGACACTTCCTCCAGCTCCTCCAGGGGGATCCAGAGGCGTTCCCAGGCCAGCCGAGAGACATAGTCCCTCCAGCGTGTCCTGGGTCTTCCCTGAGGACTCCTCCCAGTGGGACATGTCTGGAACACCTCCTTAGGTAGGCGTCCAGGAGGCATCCGAACAGATGCCAGAGCCACCTCAACTGACTTCTCTTTATGTAGAGGAGAAGCGGCTCTACTCCGAGCTCCTCCCAGGGGACAGAGCTCCTCACCCTATCCAAAAGGGTGCGCCCTGCCACCCTGCGAAGGAAACTTATCATAGATCTTGTATCCTAGATCTTGTCCTATCGGTCATCATGACCCAAAGCTCATGACCATAGGTAAGAGTATGAACGTAGATTGACCAGTAAATTGAGAGCTTTGCCTTTCATCTCAGCTCCTTCTTTACAACAACGGACCGGTACATTGACCACATTACTGCTGCTGCTGCACCAATCCGCCTGTCGATCTCACGTTCCATCCTTCCCTCACTCGTGAACAAAACTCTAAGATACTTGAACTCCTCCACCTGGGGTAAGGACTTTCCTCCAACCTGGACATGACAAACCACCTTTTTCTGGTGGAGCACCATGGCCTCGGACTTGGAGGTGCTGATTCTCATCCCAGATGCGGCACACTCAGTATATGTTTTTTTTTTTTTTTCATTTTGATTTGTTTTGTTTTTCAAAATATTGCAAAAATAATAATTTACATAATTTTACATATGTTTTTACATAAAATTATTTTTCAACCATTGGGATTACAAACAAGTACACATATGTTCAAATATATAAGCTATAATCTCACATATGTGTCCATATATGGCCAAATAACAAATTAACAAAGTCTTCAAACAACTTCTCTCAGAGTTAAACTTGCTGGATCCATTTTTGTGCATTGAGACTCGCTTTCAGATACTTTCTTCACGGCTGTGGCCAAACTCAAAGTGTTTGACTGGGCGTTGCACTTCAGTTTAATTGAAAGTGCTTTGTCTGCAGTTCTGAAGGGAGCAAGAAGTCTGAGCCCAGCGGTCACTCAAGTGCACTAGCTGTGAGGAACTGCAGAAAGGAGGTAACAGGGTCAGATCGGTCAGAAGAAACAGTCCATTTGCCTGAGCGAGTCCTAACACAGAGAGTGAAGCATTCATTCAGGTAGAAAACGACAGACTATTTTAACGACTCGCCGCTACCCACGCTTGCATGCTCACTGATTGAATAATTCAGCAGGGAATCCCCTAGGGGTATACGAGGTGAGGACAAAGTGAAACGCTGTTGCTTTAAGAAATATCAGTGGAAAACGCATTAAACGGAATTGATCCGAATGCTTTAAATTGAGGACGAGAAACACAGAGAAGGAGGAAAATAATATCTGCTTGAGTGGCAAAAGGGTTACGCAACTTCACCCAAATATGCGCAGCTGTGAGTGTGTGAGGACCAACACTTGACACGCTGGTTGCTTGCATATAATTCAGCGTGAAATGAGAATGAAATGTGTGAAAATGAGTGAAGTTTGCTTCTAGGGTCAATGACAGTCCTTGCATGAACTCAGCTACACTCTCAGAAATAAAGGTACGAGAACTGTCACTGGGGTGGTACCTTTTTAAAAGCTACACATTTATACCTAAAAGGGTCCCTATTAATACATCAAGGGTACATACAGTGCATCCGGAGAGTATTCATAGCGCTTCACTTTTTCCACATTTTTTTGTTACAGCCTTATTCCAAAATGGATTAAATTCATTTATTTCCTCAAAATTCTCCACACAATACCCCATAATGACAACGTGAAAAAAGAGTTTTTGAAATTGTTGCAAATTTATTAAAAATAAAAAACCTCAAAAATCACCTGTACATCAGTATTCACAGCCTTTGCTCAATACTTTGTTGATGCACCTTTGGCAGCAAATACAGCCTCAAGTCTTTTTGAATATGATGCCACAAGCTTGGCACACCTGTCTTTGGGAATTTTTGCCCATTCCTCTTTGCAGTACCTCTCAAGCTCTATCAGGTTGGATGAGAAGCAACGGTGTACAGCCATTTTTAGATCTCTCCAGAGATGTTCAATAGGATTTAGGTCTGGGCTCTGGCTGGGCCACTCAAGGACATTCACCGAGTTGTTGTGAAGCCACTCCAGTGATATTTTGGTGGTGTGCTTTGGGTCATTGTCCTGCTTGAAGATGAACCATTGCCCCAGTCTGAGGTCAGTTCTGGTTTTCGTAACGCCTGGCATTCACTCCAAAGAGTTCAATTTTATTCTCATCAGACCAGAGAATTTTGTTTCTTATGGTCTGAGAGTCCTTCAGATGCCTTTTGGCAAATTCCAGGTGGGGAGTGGCTTCAGTCTGGCCACTCTACCATACAGGCCTGATTGGTGGATTGCTGCACAGATGGTTGTCCTTTTGTAAGGTTCTCCTCTCTCCACAGAAGAACACTGGAGCTCAGACAGAGTGACCATCGGGTTATTGATCTCCTCCCTGACTAAGGCCCTTCTCCCCCGATTACTCAGCTTAGATTGCTGGCCAGCTCTAGGAAGAGTACTGGTGGTTCCAAACATCTTCCACTTACGGATGATCGAGGCCACTGTGCTGTGGAACTTTCAGAGCAGCAAAAATTTTTCTGTAACCTTCCCCAGCCTTGTGCCTCGAGACAATCCTGTCTCGAAGGTCTACAGACAATTCCTTTGTCTTCATGCTTGGTTTGTGCTTTAACATGCACTGTCAACCCTGAGACCTTATATAGACAGGTGTATGCCTTTTCAAATCATGTCCAATCAACTGAATTTACCACAGGTGAACTCCAATTAAGCTGCTGAAACATCTCAAGAATGATCAGTGGAAACAGAATGTACCGGAGCTCAATTTAGAGCTTTATGGCAAAGGCTGTGAATACTTATGTACATGTGATTTTTCAGGTTTTTTATTTTTAATAAATTTGCAACAATTTCAAAAACACTTTTTTCACATTGTCATTATGGGGTATTGTGTGTTGAACTTTGAGGAAATAAATGAATTTAATCCATTTTGAAATAAGGCTGTAACATAAAAAATGTGGAAAAAGTGAAGCGCTATGAATACTCTCCGGATGCACTGTATTATTATGTAAAAAGTACAAAAGTGTACCTGTTAAAATGTTTAGGTACAAATATAAGCTTTTGAGGTACCATTATGGATCCTTTAAGTACAAATGTGTATCTTTTGAAAAGGTACCACCCCAGTGACAGCTCTTGTACCTTTATTTCCCAGAAATGTACTTCTTCCCTTTCCCTAAAATATCCGGCTGGATATTATTATTATTTTTTTTTTAAAGAATAACGTGAAACGGATGACTCAGAAAACATTTGCTGAAGAAGCGTTTGAAAGTACTTATACGCATAATTTCTAAGGCCTGCTGAGTTAATGTTAAAAGACGCTATTTAACCTGTCTCTGTGTGGCGGATGCCGGCAAATTTTTCCTTCCACTAAATGGGTAACATTCATTTTATTTTCCCCCTCCCCGTAGTTGATAACTCAGACATGCCTCTCCAAGTTAAATAAGTGAACCGCTCTTTAAAAAAACAAGATCAAATGAAGTCTGAAACTGTGAAAATGAATAATTGAAGAGTCGAGATGAAAATTTACCAAATTCCTCATTGTGAGACGCTGCAATGGGGTTTAATTTGGATGCTAATGTGATTATACACTTAAAAGTTTCCTGTGCATAAATCAGCGACGTCAATCAAACCAGCAGCAAGAAAGAAATATAACCGTAATTAAGTTTAAATGCGTGCCGTGCCTCTCTAAACCACATTTAAATGACTTTTCTCACATTTCAATCTATAAAGGTGAGTGAGGGCAAAATTCAGTAGCACAAAATCCACACTGGGGGTGCCACGGTGGCTCAGTGGTTAGCACTGTTGCCTCTCAGCAAGATTACCGGTGAGAGTCCCGGCTGGGCCTGTTGGCATTTCTGTGGGAAGTTTGCATGTTCTCTCCGTGTTGGTGTGGGTTTCCTCCGCGTGCTCTGGTTTCCCCCACAGTCTAAAGACATGCGCTATAGGTGAATTGAATAAGCTAAATTGTCCGTAGAATTAGTGTGATTGAGTGTGTATGGGTGTTTCTTAATAGTGAGTTGCAGCTGGAAGGGCTTCCGCTGCATAAAACATATGCTGGAACAGTTGGCTGTTCATTCCGCTGTTCATTCCGCTGTGGCGACCCCTGATAAATAAGGGACTAAGCCGAAGGAAAATGAATGAATGAATGAAAATCCAGGCTGCCTACAGTATCTTGTTGTATATCTGATCTCAAAGGTGGTTCCTTAAAGATGCTGGCGGTGGAACTAACAGAGCATGAAATGTGACATGACAGTATATCATTTCATGAGACAGGCTGTGTATCATTCACACATATAGCAGGAGAGAACAGAGATGTTCCTCCGGAAAAAGATCACAAATCAGATGTCTCTAGTATGGCAACAATTTGTTCCAGGCAGACTAAATGGGAAGAAAATGACTTCTGCTGATGTCCTTGCTTTTTTATCATTATTACTCCTGATTCAAACTGTGCACATATTTGTAGATGCAAAACCTGCAATCAACAAGAAAACAACTCTTTGAAAACAACACTAAATCTCATTGGTCTGATTTTATTCTCCGAAACCATTTTAAAAGATACAATTGACACAATGAGATGAAAAAATATATAGTCCTAACTGAAAACAGTTATGTTATAGGTCTTAAGCAACAATATCAAGGGAAAATATCAAGGGAAAATATATTTTATGTTTCAATTGATCAATGGTCAGTTTAGAAAACAAATTGATCCTTCAAATTGGTAATTTCTTTATGAATTTATTTTGTTCAAAATCTGACAACACCCACATGAAAAAGTACTATAGTTTTGTATAGTAAATACTATAGTGTTTGTGCTATTATGCTAGAATTATCTTGTGCTATTACGCTAGTGTCTGTGCTACTATGCTAGTATTATCTTGTGCTATTACACTAGTGTCTGTGCTACTAGTATTATTTTGTGCTATTACGCTAGTGTTTGTGTTTTGCTATCTTGTGCTATTACGCTAGTGTCTGTGCTACTATGCTAGTATTATTTTGTGCTATTACGCTAGTGTTTGTGTTTTGCTATCTTGTGCTATTACGCTAGTGTCTGTGCTACTATGCTAGTATTATTTTGTGCTATTACGCTAGTGTTTGTGTTTTGCTATCTTGTGCTATTACGCTAGTGTCTGTGCTACTATGCTAGTATTATTTTGTGCTATTACGCTAGTGTTTGTGTTTTGCTATCTTGTGCTATTCCGCTAGTGTCTGTGCTACTATGCTAGTATTATTTTGTGCTATTACGCTGTTTGTGTTTTGCTATCTTGTGCTATTACCCTAGTGTCTGTGCTACTATGCTAGTATTATTTTGTGCTATTACGCTAGTGTTTGTGTTTTGCTATCTTGTGCTATTACGCTAGTCTGTGCTACTATGCTAGTATTATTTTGTGCTATTACGCTAGTGTTTGTGTTTTGCTATCTTGTGCTATTACGCTAGTGTCTGTGCTACTATGCTAGTATTATTTTGTGCTATTACGCTAGTGTTTGTGTTTTGCTATCTTGTGCTATTACGCTAGTCTGTGCTACTATGCTAGTATTATCTTGTGCTATTACGCTAGTGTTTGTGCTACTATGCTAGTATTATCTTGTGCTATTATCCCTGCTGAAAAAAAACAGCTTAAACCAGCCTAGGCTGGTTGGCTGGTATTAGCTGGTTGACCAGCCTGGTTTTAGAGGAGTTTTGGCACTTTCCAGGCTGGTTTCAGCCATTTCCAGGCTGGTCTTAGCTGGACTGGCTGGGAGATGATGACCAGCTAAAACCAACTTGACCAGCCTAGCCAGGCTGGGAGCCCACCCAATACCAGCAACGTCCAGCCTAAACCAGATTGGTCAAGCTTTTAGCTGGTTTTAGCTGGTCATCTCCCAGCCTGACCAGCTAAGACTAGGCTGGAAATGGCTGGAAACCAGCCTGGAAATGGCCAAAACCCCTCTAAAACCAGGCTGGTCAGCCAGCTAAAACCAGCCTAGGCTGGTTTAAGCTGTGTTATTAGCAGGGATGCTAGTGTAAGTGCTATTATGCTACTTTTATCTTGTGCTACTGTGTGTTTGTGCTACTATGCTAGTATTATCTTTTGCTATTATGCTACTATGCTAGTATTATCTTGTGCTATTATGCCACTATGCTAGTATTAGCTATCTTCTTCTATATGCTAGTGATTATGATAATATGCTAGTATTATCATGTGCTATAATGCTAGTGTTTGTGCTATGCTACTATTATCTTGCGCAATTATGTTAGTGCTTGTGCTACTAAGCTAAGCCGCTTTTCCGCTATCGTGCTGAACCGTTCTTTATGCTAAACCGTTTCATTCCGTGCCAAACCGGACCAGACAGCACGGATACAGTTTCATTTTCCACTGTCGTCCTGAAACAGAGCTCTTTGAAACTACACAAAACGCTTCAGTAGTTGCCTTGGTAACGCAATGTAAACGGCTCCCTTTGTTCAATTAAATTTAAACAATAGCCGAAACTAGTTTTTTTCATGTGCATGTGTACAAGCGAAAGCAACCGCTAGTATTATCTTATGCTATTATGCACGTGTTTGTGCTTCTACTATTATCTAGCTCTATTATGTTACTGCTTGTGCTACTATGCTAGTATTATCTTGTGCTATCATGCTAGTGTTGACGCTACTTTGCTAGTATTAGCTAGTATTAGTGTTGGTGCTATTATGCTAGTATTTGTGCTATATTTAGTTATCTTATGCTATTGTGCTAGTATATGTGCTACTATGCTAGTATTATCTTGTGCTATTGTGCTAGTGTTTGTGCTATTGTGCTACTACAGTGTGGTTCAAAAACACAGTTGCCCCTATCATACACCCGGCGCAATGCGGCGCAAGGCGCGACGCAAATGTTGTTTGCTAGTTTCAGCTGGACGCAAGTGTCGTTTTGACCTTTTTCACTATGTTAGACGCCATAGGCGTTCTGGTCTAAAAAGGAGGTGTGTTGAGCGCGTTGCTATTTTGAGGAACTAAAATAGACTGTTCAATAGACCAGCTAAGAGAAGGTCTAAAGTCCAGCGCAGAGCACGTTAGATGTGCACCTCGCTTAAACATTGCTTAATACACACAGGATATAGAGCAATACGCAAATATCTTTACAAATAAAAAAGTATTAAAGGATTAAAATTTTACAAAAATTATTACTTTCTACATAAATATAAAAACCACTGCTTTCATGCCTCCATCTCGGGGGGCTTTTTCAGTTTATTCATGACAATTTGCTTTTGAATAATGTTTTTATTAGTAGTAGTATTATTTATTATATGCATATTTATATATGTTTTATTAAAAACAAGCTTAGATTTGCCCACCTGTCAGGTTTTAGACCATATGAGGCATAGCATGTGTATTTGGTGTATTTGATCACACTTCATTATTATTGTTCATTTATTCGTTTGCTGGAAATTAGAACTGAATTTAGAAATAGTTTTGAAACAAATCTTTGCGCTTAACAAATGAAATTAATTATGTAGGCTAATGGATGTCTGTGCATAAAACACCATTCCTTATCCATGGAAGAGAGTGAAAGTGAAAGTAAAGAATGAGAAGGCTCATCTCTCATTCTCACACTGCAGATGGTCTGTTTAACTGTTTTCTCTCTAGTAAAGTGCTCAGTTATTCCACTTACAAAGTCAGCCATGTAAATAGCAAATACGCCATGGCACGACACAACTGACTCTTAAAGGGAATGGGAGATGAGACTCTGATTGGTTTATTTTCAAAACACACCTATAACTCATTAAGAGAATAAGCTCAACCCTGTTAGACCATGAAACGTGATGCAAAGCTGAATTTTCAGTCCTTAAAATAGCAATAGTGGATTCTGACACGCCCTTAATGCTTTTGCACCCTGCGCTTTGGACTTTGCGCCTAGATTGTTAAAATAGGACCCAATATGTTTACTATAAATGACTATAGGGTTTTGCACGTATTTTCGATGATGAAAAATAGTGAAAAGGTTTGGAGGTATTTTGTGTTTAGATCAACTGTCATTGGCAAAATACAGCTAAAAATAGGCAATGCTGTGTCTAAAAATGGACCACAAAATAAACCTCTTGTTTAATAGACTGTTGTGTAGAATCAATATCACATTTGTGAAAAACAGCACACCTTCTAGTGTGATATTGCTCATATAGAAGGACTCACATGGGGCATATGTGAGGTCATATGTATTGATTTTGGAGCCTTTTAGCTAAGCTAAATCACACAATGAAAATGTGCAGTCAAGATCTGTTTCTGTTTGTTTTGTGTAAAGTTAGTGACATATTCCACACTATCATATTATCATAGACAATACATATTTCATGCCTAAAATGTTCACAAGTTTTAGCATTTATCCAGTAGTTTAAATGGTTACATTTTTCTATCCATACATGTTTTGTACAAGGTATTTTTAAATCTAACTTCTAATAACTGATTCTTTTATCTTTGCCATGATGACATTACATAATATTTGACTAGATATTTTTCAAAATACTAGCATTCAGCTTCAAGTGCAATTTAAAGGCTTAACTAGGTTAATTAGGCACGTTAGAACAATTAGGCAAGTCATTAAATAACAATGGTTTGTTCTGTACAATCAAAAAATATTGCATAAGAGATTAATAATATTGACCTTAAAATGGTTTTTAAAAATTTTTTAAACTGCTTTAATTCTATCTAAAATAAAACAAATAAGAAAAAATATTATCGCAAATACTGTGAAAAATTCCTTGCTCTGTTAAACATAATTTAGGAAATATTTGAAAAAGAAAAAAAGAATCACAAGAGGGCTAATCATTTAGGCCCCGTTTACACTGCCAGTTAAATGTGACCCAATTCCGATTTTTTGCTCATATGTGACACAGATCGGATCTGTTCTATGACCGTGTAAACACGAATAAAACGCATTCATTCGGATATTCAGAGATCGGTTTTAGGCCTCCTTCATATGTGGAAATTAATCAGATATAAATCGGATATGTGACAATGCGACTATCATGTAAACAGGCAGATCGTATTTATTGAGGCGTTCCGTTTTGTACGTTATTAAACTTGCGACAATGTGGTACTTCTCTGCGGTTTAATGACGTAGAAGGATTTCGGACCCACTGCTCCTCATTAAAGCCTGCCACAATTTGCTCCCACCAGACCTGAGATCTCTCTCATACCCACAAAAATCCTCTGAATGGTGGAGGACACCATATATAACCATAGGCGCAAGCTGCAATGACGGCCCTTTCCCTCCTGGGCGAACTTTGCATATTTCGCAGAGCTGAAAGCAAGACAATTTTTTTCCATTGTGGCTATTGTGGCGCAGATGCTAGAACCCACCTTTACACATGCACACTGTCATAAATTGTATGGCAAGTGTAAACACATGAATCAGATATGGATCACAATTAAAAGAACGTGTAAACGGATAGGCAAAAAAATTAGATATAGGCAACAAATCTGAATTGGGCATCAAGACCTGACAGTGTAACTGTGGCCGTTGACTTCAGCTGTACTTCCTCAACTAAAATGTTTCAGAACATTTTCCAAATATCAAATGGTTTGACTATGCTATCTGTATTCTTTTGCTATTTGTATGCCAACAACACAGCCTCAACTTATTTCATGTGATGCAAATTTGTTACTTCATTCCAGATTGCTCTTTTCTGTCCTCTGTTAAGTCTCGTGAGGTGTGAATGACCAACTGGAGGGGCTAGTTTTTGCTGCGATTGACCCATTCTGTGCTTTTATGCTGATGTTTGTAATCTCTAGCGGATGGCTTGTTGATCCTAAGTGGCATATGGTGCTGATGAGGGTCACCGTGTCCCCAATTTGCAATCAAAGTGAACTCTCCAGCTGCCATTAAGTGTGTGAGTGTAGTGCACAATCAGGGAGCGATCGGCCCTCTAGTGACTCCCGCAGAGAAAGGTCACTGTTCGGACTTCATCTGTCCCCTAAACACTGAATTTATACATCCACTCGCAGAACTTACTGTGAGGAAAAACAAACGTAAGAAAATGTCACTTATGTATCAGACGCAGCATAAACACTGTAATATATTTCACAGTAGGATGCGGGAACTAGAAAACAAGGAACAGGGGATCCAGAAAAGTGCAGGAAATGCAGGAAATAAAGAGTAATTTTCTTATTGCAATTTGCAGGGGAATTTTGTGGCACAGAGTTTCAGTGAGTTTTTAAGTATATACAGTAGGTCTCAGTTACGTTGGTTGGAATCTCTGAAATTTCTCCCAAAACTCGATTGCAAATCCATACCTCGGAAACTTATTCTGGAATCTATCTCTGACTTCAATGTCTCTATAGTGGTTAAACATGCAATGATTATAATTTGTTACAAAGCTAACAAAGATCAAATGCTTTCTTATATTCACTTTCTTATATACCAACTCAGTTATGTTGGTTTGAATCTCTGAAATTTCTCCCTAAACTCAATTGCAAATCCGTACCTTGGAAACTTGTTCTTGAATTTACCTCTGACTTCAGTGTCTTTATAGTAGTTAAACATGACATAATTCTAATTTGTTACAAAGAAAACAAAACTCAAATGGTTTCTTATATTCACTTTCTTATATACCCGCTTAGCTATGTTGGTTTGAATCTCTAAAATTTTTCTCAAAACTCAAATGCAAAACCGTACCTCGGAAACGTATTCTGGAATCTACCTCTGACTTTAATGTCTCTATAGTGGTTGAACATGACATAATTACAATTTGTTACAAAGCAAACAAAAGTCAAACGCTTTCTTATATTCACTTTCTTATATACCCGCTCAGTTATTTTGTTTTGATTCACTGAAATTTCTCCCGAAACTTAATTGCAAATCCATACCTCGGAAACTTATTCTGGAATCTACCTTTGACTTCAGTTGGTTTGAATCTTTGAAATTTTTTCTCAAAACTCAAATGCAAAACCATACCCTGGAAGCTTATTCTGCAATCTAGCTCTGACTTTAATGTCTCTTCAGTGGTTGAACATGACATAATTATAATTTGTTATAACTCAGTTGGTTTGAATCTCTGAAATTTCTCCCAAAACTCAAATACCTCGGATACTTATTCTGGAATCTACCTCTGGCTTCAATGTCTCTATAGTGGTTAAACTACACTGCAAAAGTTTTCACTTTCTTATATACCCGCTTAGTTATTTTAGTTTGATTCACTGAAATTTCTCTCGAAACTCAATTGTAACTCCTTACCTCAGAAACTTATTCTGAAATCTACCTCTGAATTTAGTGTCTCTATAGTGGTTAAACATGACATAACTGAGACATAATGGCATAATTCTAATCTGTTACAAAGCAAATGAAAGGCAAATACTTTCTTACCTCGGATACTTATTCTGGAATCTACCTCTGGCTTCAATGTCTCTATAGTGGTTAAACTACACTACAAAAGTTTTTACTTTCTTATATACCAACTCAGTTATGTTGGTTTGAATCTCTGAAATTTCTCCCTAAACTCAATTGCAAATCCATACCTCGGAAACTTATTCTGGAATCTACCTCTGACTACAGTGTCTTATATACTAACTCCGTTATGTTGGTTTGAATCTCTGAAATTTCTCTCAAAACTCAAATGCAAAACTATACGTTGGAAACTTATTCTGCAATCTAGCTCTGACTTTATTGTCTCTTTAGTGGTTGAACATGACATAATTATATTTTTTTACAAAGCAAACTAAAGTCAAAGGCTTTCGTATATTCACTTTCTTAGTTACCAACTCAGTTATGTTGGTTTAAATCTCTGAAATTTCTCCCAAAACTCAATTGCACATCTATACCTTGGAAGCTTATTCTGGAATCTACCTCTGACTTCAGTGTCTTTATAGTGGTTAAACATGACAAAATTATAATTTGTTACAAAGCAAACAAAAGGCAAACACTTTCTTATGTTCACTTTCTTATATGCCAACTCAGTTATGTTGGTTTGAATCTCTGAAATTTCTCCCAAAACTCAAATACCTCGGATACTTATTCTGAAATCTACCTCTGGCTTCAATGTCTCTATAGTGGTTAAACTACACTACAAATGTTTACATAAGCACAATGTTTTGTTGTTTTTGTGGATATACACAAACAAAAGTAAACCTTTCGAAGGATGTAGGAAGGAAAATGAAGGAAAAGTAAAACAGTTTCGGAGGATGTCTTACTCTTATTCGCTTGATCAAAAATGAGTATTTTAATATCTGATCATCTTAAAATAATCTGTGAATGCACGAGAGCCTCACCCAAACACACAATAGTTGATATATAACATTGCTAACTTGACTTTGCAGCCTGTTCATTATCAATTTCTGCAAAGTCTTTCAGGGTACGGGCTGCTTCAGATGCTAGAAAGCATTTCATTGGTCAGAATATATGGCGAGAAGGTGAATTGCTTTTTAATGTCACAAAAAAGTGCAAGATTCATCAAATTGTCTTTGTTTTGGAGCAAACAAGCTTATTAAGGATAACATATTGATACAGACACCCCAAAGAAAATCCTAATTTTTATTTCGGTGGGACTTTAAAGTCTCAATGAATGTGATGTAATTTGTCACTTTTTCTTTCCTAAGGCTCTGCAAAAAAATGTCTAAGAAAAGTTTTTCTTAGGGAAAAATAGATTCAGAGACCATGCTTATAAATTCTCTGTGGTTGTTTAAAATGAATGGGTGTTTGCTTTGCACACTTGAATTGCTGGGACGTCATTTAATGTCAAAAATGGGCACAAAAGAAACAGGGACGTCCTCTCTCTTCAGTGTGCATTGATTCTAAGTCTAAAGCCTGAGAAAAAAAAAACTTTTGAGAAATGCTGAGTTTTGTTGAGGATTTTGAGGGTTAGATTAATATTTCTGTAACGTGGTGTCATTTTGATTGACAGCTCCGACATCTCCTGTTATTTGTGGTGGGCTCGGAAAATGACAACTAAGAATAGAGAAACACGTAGCTGTCATCTTTAATGAGCCTCACTCTGTCTGTATTCCTGATGGATTTCAGGTAAGACACATGCAGTCTCACAATAGACGCTTTCAGAAGATTCAGTCTCATCTGAAGACACACTGAAAACTAACGCTATGACAATCGATTCCGAAACCGACAGTGTGAAAACATTATTAGCTCACGGTATGATTACTCGGCAGATTTTTCTTCGTGTTATTTATGATTGGCTCTGTTGTTGCGGACCGAAAGTAATCAATTTTATTTTTGTTTTATTCAGGGTATAATCCATTTATGTAAGAGACAGACCTAACAACACAGAGTGTTCTCTTGTCCTTCATCTTCATAATATGAAGCCTCAGGGCCGAATGTGGTGTTCCCATGACAACCGACTATGACATGGGGCCATTTTGTGTAAACAACAACATTATGGAAAGTGCAGCGACTTCAAAGAAAGTCACAGTCAAACAGTATCGCATCGCATTGAAGAATAACTGTGATTAAGGGAACTTGCCTGCTGTCTTCATGAGGCAAATGCGAGGGACACACACACATTTGCACAGCTATCTTAGTGGGGACTCCCCATAGACTTTTATTGTTTTTATACTCACTAACAGTACTTTCTATGTACTAAACCTAGATGTACCAGTAAACTTAACTCTCACAGATATTTTTACATTTTCAGATAAACATTTTTCAGTGTTTTTTTTCCTTAATGAGGACATTAGGTCCTCACAATGTAAGTAAAACAAGAACACATACACATCTGTATAATTATCATTGTGAGACCTCCCATTGACAATTTAGTTTTCAGTGTACAAACTGTATTTTGTATCCCCTTACCCAAACCTTACACCTTTTCTGTAGTTAATTAAATATTAATTTTAGTATTTATAACAACTGAATATAACAACATAGGCTCATTCTGAAAACATCCCCCTATATATATTTTTGGAGATCGCGAATTTTGTAGCCAGAGGTACGTATGGCTGCATTTCGTCTTTATATTTATGCTATGGGGTAGAGCTGAAGATCTTTGCCCGAACCCGACGGGACCCGGCGGAACCCAACGGGTTCAGGTTTAATTTCCATAATTTTAGACGGGGTCGGGTCGGGCCGGGCTTGGCTTGCGCAGTAAATGAATAGTCATGTGATGCATTTCGATTAGCGCGAGAAAGTTATCAAATCGTTTGTTACAACATTAAAATCCATGCCTGCAAAGGTAAAACAAATGATGACGGAGAAGTTAAAAAGAGTGAATTTTGACTGCGGTCAGGCCAGCCGCCAGTTCAGAAGGAACGGTCATTCTAGCCGCCAAGGTATTTCGGCGGTCACTCATACACTGCATATTACGGTAGAGCGCTAAACAGCAATGTATGTACAGCAAGCTGACAGGGAAGATGACGAGGTCACTCGCTATACTAAAACCACTGTCATGGCAAATTAAATGGATGTTCTTGGCTGGTATGAACAAACAATCCTACCCAAAACTTGCAAAATTAGCCAGATCAGAATTATACATCTCGGCCTGTAGCAGCAGCAGTGAAAGGGTGTTCGGTGCTGCTGGATACACCATCCTGAGCGCAGGACTGCACTAAAGCCATTTACAGTGGATTCAATAATGTTCCTCCACAAAAACACGTAGCCTAATCTTGGTGAGTAAAGGGTTTTCAAATTCTAAATAAATATTAATTAAACCATAAAATCATAATGTAGACAGAGTATTTAGGATATTCGTTTAATATTCAGCTTCACCGTCACCGTAAGGCCAGATTGTGGAGAGAAGTGGCGAAACAAATCCTGCAGAGTCTTTATCTTAATTTTGTTATTGCCAAATACCCCTCATAATTTAGAATTTATTTTAATTTAATTTGTTAAGAAAGACTTCTTTTCATTGTTGTGTTGGCCAATTTAAAGGCTAAGTCTATGTACCTATGCCTATTTAGAGTGCTGAGATGTTACGATGTTACAGAGGACTTTTTTAGTTTTTGTTCCAACTTCCAAGTGGCCTATAGCCTACGTTTGTTATGAATAAATTATGTTAAAACATATAAATGACTCATTCTTGAAAAAAGGCAAAAGAGCTGTGTGCATGTGCACATTTGAATAATGTCGGGTTATAAACGGGTTCGGGCTTTATAAAGCTGTCAATCAAAATGTACCTGTCGGGCTCGGACCGAATTCTGTCAGGCTCGGGCCCTATCGGGCCTAATTTTTATGGCCCGATTACAGCTCTACTATGGGACAGTATGACGCCGTTCCTTTTCGTGCTTACCAGCTGACTGCTTACCTCCGTGTGGACGACTTTTCTTCTGTTACCAATTTGTCTAGTAGCTCGCCATGTATGTTGGCGCACTTGAGATGCAGAAAGGAGTTGACCACAACAAAGGGATTCGAGTCCGGTGAAGAGCGGTTCCAGAAAGCGCGTAAGACAAAAACAGAAGCCAAAAAATAAAATAAACAAGTACAGTTGAAGTCAGAATTATTAGCCCCCCTGAATTATTAGCCCCCCTGTTTAATTTTTTCCCCAATTTCTGATTAACGGAGAGCAGATTTTCTCGACACATTTCTAAACATAATAGTTTTAATAACTCATTTCTAATAACTGATTTCTTTTATCTTTGTCATGATGACAGTAAATAATATTTGACTAGATATTTGTCAAGACACTTCTATACAG